>OU342742.1:461707851-462122874 GCA_910589775.1 Avena eriantha
ACCCAGTGTCATTGCATGTGTGTTATTCTAAACAAACCACATAAGGATGTAGCAGTGTCATTGCATGTCTATTTCTTTTCATGAACGACACCCAGTGCTAGTGCATGTCTGTTCTTTTCATGAACCACACCCAGTGTCACTGCATGTCAGTACTTTTCATGAACCACATAAGGATCTAATAGTGTCAGTGGATGTGTGTTCTTCTCATGAACCACACGTGGATCCACCGGTGTCATTGCATGTCTGTTCCTCTAAACAAACCACATAAGGATCCACCGGTGTCATTGCGTGTCTGTTCTTTTCATGAACTACACCCAGTGTCATTGCATGTGTGTTCTTCTAAACAAACCACATAGGGATCTACCAGTGTCATTGCATGTGTGTTCTCCTAAACAAACCACATAAGGATCCACTAGTGTCATTGCATGTCTATTGTTTTCATGACCACACATAAGGATCCACCAGTGTTATTGCATGTCTGTTCGTTTCATGAACAACACCCAGTGCCAGTGCATGTCTGTTCTTTTCATGAACCACACCCAGTGTCACTGCATGTCAGTTCTTTTCATGAACCACATAAGGATCTACCAGTGTCATTGGATGTGTGTTCTTCTAATGAACAACACGTGGATCCACTTGTGTCATTGCATGTCTGTTCCTCTAAACAAACCACATAAGGATCCACCAGTGTCATTGCGTGTCTGTTCTTTTCATGCACCACACCCAGTGTCATTGCATGTGTGTTCTTCTAAACAAACCACATAGGGATACACCAGTGTCATTGCATGTCTGTTCTTTTCATGAACCGCATCCGGTGTCATTGCATGTGTGTTCCTCTAGACAGACCACATAAGGATCCACCGGTGTCATTGCATGTCTGTTCCTCTAAACAAACCACATAAGGATCCACCAGTGTCATTGGATGTGTGTTCTTCTCATGTACCACACATAGATCCACCGGTGTCATTGCATGTTTGTTCCACTAAACATACCACATAAGGATCCACCAGTGTCATTGCATGTCTGTTCTCTTCATGAACCGCGCCTAGTGCTTGTGCATGTCTGTTACTTTCATGAACCACACCAAGTGTCACTACATGTCAATTCTTTTCATGAACCACATAAGGATCTACCAGTGTCATTGGATGTGTGTTCTTCTCATGAACCACACGTGGATCCACCGGTATCATTGCATGTATGTTCCTCTAAACAAACCACATAAGGATCCACCGGTGTCATTGCGTGTCTGTTCTTTTCATGAACCACGCCTAGTGTCATTGCATTTGTGTTCTTCTAAACAAACCACATAGGGGTCCACCAGTGTCATTGCATGTTTGTTCTATTCATGAACCACACCCGGTGTCATTGCATGTGTGTTCCTCTAGACAGACCACATAAGGATCCACCGGTGTCTTTGCATGTGTGTTTCTCTAAAGAAACCATATAACGATCCACCAGTTCCATTGCATGTTTGTTCTTTTCATGAACCACACATAAGGATCCACCGGTGTCATTGCATGTCTGTTCCTCTAAACAAACCACCTAAGGATCCACAAGTGTCATTGCATGTCTGTTCTTTTCATGAACCACACCAACTGTCATTGCATGTGTATTCTTCTTAACAAACCACATAAGGATCCACGAGTGTCATTGCATGTCTGTTCTTTTCATGAACCACACCCGGTGTCATTGCATGTCTTTTCTTTTCATGAACCATAGCTAGTGATTGCATGTCTGTTACTTCCATAAACCACACATGGATCCACCCAGTGTCATTGGATGCGTGTTCTTCTCATGAACCACACATAAGGATCCATTGGTGTCATTGCATGTGTGTTCTTCTAAACAAACCATATAAGGATCCACCAGTGTCATTGCATGTCTGTTCTTTTCATGATCCACATAAGGATCCACCAGTTTCATTGCATGTCTATTCTTTGCATGAACCACACCTAGTGGCATTTCATGTCTGTTCTTTTCATGAACCACACCCAGTGTCACTACATGTCAGATGTTTTCATGAACCACATAAGGATCTACAGGTGTCATTGCATGTGTGTTCTTCTAAACAAACCACATAAGGATCCACTAGTGTCATTGCATGTCTGTTCTTTTCATGAAACCACACATAAGGATCCACTAGTGTCATTGCATGTCTGTTCTTTTCATGAACCACACCGAGTGTAATTGTATGTGTGTTCTTTTCATGAACCACAGCTAGAGTCATTGCATGTATGTTCTTTTTATGAACCAGACCCAATGTCATTGCATGTCAGTTCTTTTCATGAACCACATCTAGAGTCATTGCATGTCTGTTCTTTTCATGAACCACACCTAGTGTTATTGCATGTCTGTTCTTTTCATGAACCACACCCGGTGTCACTGCATGCCTGTTCTTTTCATGAACCACATAAGGATTTACCAGTGTCATTCAATGACTATTCTTTTCATTAACCACACCCAGTGTCATTGCATGCGTGTTCTTCTAAACAAACCACATAAGGATCCACCAGTGTCATTGCATGTATGTTCTTTTCATGAACCATATAAGGATCCTCCAGTGTCATTGCATGTCAGTTGTTTTCAGGAACCACATAAGGATCCACCAGTGTTATTGCATGTCTGTTCTTTTCATGAACCACACCCAGTGCCAGTGCATGTCTGTTCTTTTCATGAACCACACCCAGTGTCACTGCATGTCAGTTCTTTTCATAAACCACATAAGGATCTACCAGTGTCATTGCATGTGTGTTCTTCTCATGAACCACACATGGATACACTGGTGTCATTGCATGGCTGTTCCTCTAAACAAACCACATAAGGATCCACCGGTGTCATTGCGTGTCTGTTCTTTTCATGAACTACACCCAGTGTCATTGCATGTGTGTTCTTCTAAACAAACCACATAGGGATCTACCAGTGTCATTGCATGTGTGTTCTCCTAAACAAACCACATAAGGATCCACTAGTGTCATTGCATGTCTATTGTTTTCATGACCACACATAAGGATCCACCAGTGTTATTGCATGTCTGTTCGTTTCATGAACAACACCCAATGTCATTGCATGTGTGTTCTTTTCATGAACCACAGCTAGATTCATTGCATGTCTGTTCTTTTCATGAACCACACCTAGTATCATTGCAGGTCCGTTCTTTTCATGAACCGCAACCGGTGTCACTGCATGTCTGTTCTTTTCATGAACCACATAAGGATCCACCAGTGTCATTGCATGTCTGTTCTTTTCATGAACCACACCAAGTGTCATTGCATGTCTGTTATTCTAAACAAACCACATAAGGATCCACCAGTGTCATTGCATGTCTATTCTTTTCATGAACCACACCCAGTGTCATTGCATGTGTGTTATTCTAAACAAACCACATAAGGATGTAGCAGTGTCATTGCATGTCTGTTTCTTTTCATGAACGACACCCAGTGCTAGTGCATGTCTGTTCTTTTCATGAACCACACCCAGTGTCACTGCATGTCAGTACTTTTCATGAACCACATAAGGATCTAATAGTGTCAGTGGATGTGTGTTCTTCTCATGAACCACACGTGGATCTACCGGTGTCATTGCATGTCTGTTCCTCTAAACAAACCACATAAGGATCCACCGGTGTCATTGCGTGTCTGTTCTTTTCATGAACCACACCCAGTGTCACTGCATGTCATTGCATGTCTGTTCCTCTAGACAGACTACATAAGGATCCACCGGTGTCATTGCATGTCTGTTCCTCTAAACCAACCACATACGGATCCACCAGTGTCATTGCATGTCTGTTCTTTTCATGAACCACATAAGGATCCACCAGTGTCATTGCATGTATGTTCTTTTCATGAACCACACCCAGTGTCAGTGCATGTCTGTTCTTTTCATGAACCACACCGAATGTCACTCCATGTCAGTTCTTTTCATGAACCACATAAGGATGTACCAGTGTCATTGTATGTGTGTTCTTCTAAACAAACCACATAAGGATCCACTAGTGTCATTGCATGTCTATTATTTTCATGAACCACACATAAGGATCCACCAGTGTGATTGCATGTCTGTTCTTTTCATAGACCACACCCAGTGTCATTGCATGCGTGTTCTTTTCAAGAACCACAACTAGAGTCATTGCATGTCTGTTCTTTTCATGAACCACACCCAGTGTCCTTGCCTGTCTGTTCCTTTCATGAACCACACCCAGTGTCATTACATGTCTGTTCTTTTCATGAACCACAGCTAGAGTCATTGCATGTCTGTTACTTCCATAAACCACACATGGATCCAGCCAGTGTCATTGGATGTGTGTTCTTCTCATGAAACACACATAAGGATCCACTGGTGTCATTGCATGTCTGTTCCTCTAAACAAACCACATAAGGATCCACCAGTGTCATTGCATGTATGTCCTTTTCATGAACCACACCCGGTGTCATTGCATGTCTGTTCTTTTCATGAACCATAGCTAGAGTCATTGCATGTCTGTTACTTCCATAAACCACACATGGATCCACCCAGTGTTATTGGATGTGTGTTCTTCTCATGAACCACACATAAGGATCCACCGTTGTTATTGCATGTCTGTTCCTCTAAACAAACCACATAAGGATCTACCCGTGTGATTTCATGTCTGTTCTTTTCATGAACCACACCCAGTGTCAATGCATGTGTGTTCTTTTCATGAACCACAACTAGAGTCATTGCATGTCTGTTCTTTTCATGAACCACACCTAGTGTCATTGCATGTGTGTTATTCTAAACAAACCACATAAGGATGTAGCAGTGTCATTGCATGTCTGTTTCTTTTCATGAACGACACCCAGTGCTAGTGCATGTCTATTCTTTTCATGAACCACACCCAGTGTCACTGCATGTCAGTACTTTTCATGAACCACATAAGGATCTAATAGTGTCAGTGGATGTGTGTTCTTCTCATGAACCACACGTGGATCCACCGGTGTCATTGCATGTCTGTTCCTCTAAACAAACCACATAAGGATCCACCGGTGTCATTGCGTGTCTGTTCTTTTCATGAACCACACCTAGTGTCACTGCATGTCATTGCATGTGTGTTCCTCTAGACAGACTACATAAGGATCCTCCGGTGTCATTGCATGTCTGTTCCTCTAAACCAACCACATACGGATCCACCAGTGTCATTGCATGTGTGTTCTTCTAAACAAACCACATAAGGATCCACTAGTGTCATTGCATGTCTGTTCTTTTCATGAAACCACACATAAGGATCCACTAGTGTCATTGCATGTCTGTTCTTTTCATGAACCACACCGAGTGTCATTGTATGTGTGTTCTTTTCATGAACCACAGCTAGAGTCATTGCATGTATGTTCTTTTTATGAACCAGACCCAATGTCATTGCATGTCAGTTCTTTTCATGAACCACATCTAGAGTCATTGCATGTCTGTTCTTTTCATGAACCACACCTAGTGTCATTGCATGTCTGTTCTTTTCATGAACCACACCCGGTGTCACTGCATGTCTGTTCTTTTCATGAACCACATAAGGATTTACCAGTGTCATTCAATGTCTATTCTTTTCATTAACCACACCCAGTGTCATTGCATGTGTGTTCTTCTAAACAAACCACATAAGGATCCACCAGTGTCATTGCATGTATGTTCTTTTCATGAACCATATAAGGATCCTCCAGTGTCATTGCATGTCAGTTCTTTTCAGGAACCACATAAGGATCCACCAGTGTTATTGCATGTCTGTTCTTTTCATGAACCACACCCAGTGCCAGTGCATGTCTGTTCTTTTCATGAACCACACCCGGTGTCACTGCATGTCAGTTCTTTTCATGAACCACATAAGGATCTACCAGTGTCATTGCATGTGTGTTCTTCTCGTGAACCACACATGGATACACCGGTGTCATTGCATGGCTGTTCCTCTAAACAAACCACATAAGGATCCACCGGTGTCATTGCGTGTCTGTTCTTTTCATGAACTACACCCAGTGTCATTGCATGTGTGTTCTTCTAAACAAACCACATAGGGATCTACCAGTGTCATTGCATGTGTGTTCTCCTAAACAAACCACATAAGGATCCACTAGTGTCATTGCATGTCTATTCTTTTCATGACCACACATAAGGATCCACCAGTGTTATTGCATGTCTGTTCGTTTCATGAACAACACCCAATGTCATTGCATGTGTGTTCTTTTCATGAACCTCAGCTAGATTCATTGCATGTCTGTTCTTTTCATGAACCACACCTAGTATCATTGCAGGTCCGTTCTTTTCATGAACCGCAACCGGTGTCACTGCATGTATGTTCTTTTGATGAACCACATAAGGATCCACCAGTGTCATTGCATGTCTGTTCTTTTCATGAACCACACCAAGTGTCATTGCATGTCAGTTATTCTAAACAAACCACATAAGGATCCACCAGTGTCATTGCATGTATGTTCTTTTAATGAACCACACCCAGTGTCATTGCATGTGTGTTATTCTAAACAAACCACATAAGGATGTAGCAGTGTCATTGCATGTCTATTTCTTTTCATGAACGACACCCAGTGCTAGTGCATGTCTGTTCTTTTCATGAACCACACCCAGTGTCACTGCATGTCAGTACTTTTCATGAACCACATAAGGATCTAATAGTGTCAGTGGATGTGTGTTCTTCTCATGAACCACACGTGGATCCACCGGTGTCATTGCATGTCTGTTCCTCTAAACAAACCACATAAGGATCCACCGGTGTCATTGCGTGTCTGTTCTTTTCATGAACCACACCCAATGTCACTGCATGTCATTGCATGTGTGTTCCTCTAGACAGACTACATAAGGATCCACCGGTGTCATTGCATGTCTGTTCCTCTAAACCAACCACATACGGATCCACCAGTGTCATTGCATGTCTGTTCTTTTCATGAACCACATAAGGATCCACCAGTGTCATTGCATGTATGTTCTTTTCATGAACCACACCCAGTGTCAGTGCATGTCTGTTCTTTTCATGAACCACACCCAATGTCACTCCATGTCAGTTCTTTTTATGAACCACATAAGGATCTACCAGTGTCATTGTATGTGTGTTCTTCTAAACAAACCACATAAGGATCCAATAGTGTCATTGCATGTCTATTATTTTCATGAACCACACATAAGGATCCTCCAGTGTGATTGCATGTCTGTTCTTTTCATGAACCACACCCAGTGTCATTGCATGCGTGTTCTTTTCAAGAACCACAACTAGAGTCATTGCATGTCTGTTCTTTTCATGAACCACACCCGGTGTCATTGCATGTCTGTTCTTTTCATGAATCATAGCTAGAGTCATTGCATGTCTGTTACTTCCATAAACCACACATGGATCCACCCAGTGTCGTTGGATGTGTGTTCTTCTCATGAACGACACATAAGGATCCACCGGTGTCATTGCATGTCTGTTCCTCTAAACAAACCACATAAGGATCCACCAACGTAATTGCATGTCTGTTCGTTTCATGAAACCACACCCAGTGTCATTGCATGTGTGTTCTAAACAAACCACATAAGGATCCACCAGTGTCATTGCATGTCTGTTCTTTTCATGAACCACATAAAGATCCACTAGTGTCATTGCATGTCTGTTCTTTTCATGAACCATAGCCAGTGCCAGTGCATGTCTGTTCTTTTCATGAACCACACCCAGTGTCACTGCATGTCAGTTATTTTCATGAACCACATAAGGATCTACCAATGTCATTGGATGTGTGTTCTTCTCATGAACCACACATGGAATTTGGTTTCATGTTATTATTCAAGCCACACAAGTGAAGGGCAATAATGAGGATTAATGACAACTTGAGGTGTGGTAAGAGGTTGGTAACGAACTCTATTTGTTTTCATTTTTGTACATATACTCATCATTGTGGGCATGCTTAGTCTGTTCATGTAGGGTGTATGTTATTTATGGATGCTTAGTAGTTCTTGCTTTCTTATGATTAACTCCAGCTTGCTAATAGTTTGTAGCATGTCATATGAATGTTTGCTTGCATTGCTCTATTCATGACTTGGTATGACACTGTGGTATCCTCCTCTGAATGTTTCACTTGAATCGACTAGGCACATGCTAATGCATGCATATGACTGAAACAAAAATCAGTTAAGCCTAGATGAATTATTTTGCCTCAGGGGTCTTCAATCACTTTCATGCCATGATTAGTCTTGTTTTGTTGCAAGCATGATTATGACAGTTATTGCTCTCTCGTTTGTCGCTCCCTTACTATTGCTAGCCTTCACTTGCACTGAGTATGAGCTCTACTCGTGTTTCCAAATCCCCAAAACCAATATTGCCAAAAGTGTCCACCATACCTTCCTATTAGCATTATTTGATGTTCCGTGCATATTCAATATGCCTTGTTTTCTTTCGAATAAAATGTTTGCTTGTTATGAGAAAGTTAGTTAGTAAAGCTCTCACGAACTTGATGGCACACTTTATTTCTTGCACTTAATAAACCTGAACCATTGTGACTGTCCATGAAAGTTATATGCTTGCAAATTATAGGCTAGGGATTAGCAGAACTGTGCTGTCAGGGTGAACGCTTTCAACACCTATAAATATATACCCAGTTGATATCATGCCCTTTTGTTTGTGGATGTCGTCGGTGTGAAATAAAAGGGGATCTTGTAAGTCCATGGAGTTATGTATGTGTGTTAGAGAAACGCCTGGGCCGCCGGTCTAATCCATGTTGTCATGGTGGAAACCTGCAGCGTAACCATAATGAGTATCTATGAAGCATTCTTTCTATAAATAAAAGAGATAGCTATTGAGAAAAAGAAAAAAAGGGAGATATGAGAAAAGAGGAAAGAGAGAAAAAAGCACCATTTTCCCATGGTAAATAAGGAGATTGCTGAGATACTCGTTGTTTTCTTGCCTTGTCATTTTGATATGGGGATTCTTCCGTATCATCGGGCAAGGGGTACCCCATTGGTGGTTCTCTATGATACACTCGGATTTACTATGACAAGAACTTACCGGTAACTAAAGTTGAGTAGCATGAGGAGCAGCCCTCGTACTCAAGGGACATGAGATTTCCAGTTTATAGTCTGTCAAGCATATAACTCAGATTGGACCTCACTTTCACCTTAACCATTTAAATATGCTTATGATAGGGGCAATGAGAGCTCAAAGCTAATGAGTACCATACTTTTAGCATTTGGATGCCTTTCAAACCTTTCAAAACCTTTTCATTTCCTTGTTGAGGCACCACATATTATATGAGCACTTTCTTGAGAGCATAGTTGTCATTCATACAGTAATATGCTTGTCTCAAAACTTGATTAATTGTGTCATGACTTTGATGCTTGTATCTTTGATATCTTTACTTCTAGTCTTCACTTGAACTTCAAAGGTGCCTTGGCATTTATGTTTGCTCAACAATCAAAGGAAAGCGAGATACCACTCTATCATACCTTTTTATGAGCATTGCAATGTTGCTTATGTTTATGTTTCATGCTACTTACTATTTTTGAGTTAGAAGCTCTTCATAGCTTGCAATGATTATTAAGTAAACTTAGTTGCATATTATTTATTATGAATGGCCTGAGTAGTTGATCATATGCTGAGAATATATACATCTTATGAAGCAAATGTGTTCGTGAAAGTTTCTTTTATCGCACCCAGTTTTCAACTGAATTGCTTGAGGACAAGCAATAAGTTAAGCTTGGGGAGAGTTGATACGTCCAAAACGTATCTACTTTCCCGAACACTTTTGCTATTGTTTTCTTCTAAACTTGTGTGATTTGGATACAACTATCATAGACTGACGCTGTTTTCAGCAGAATTACGTTGGTGTCTAGTTTTTGTGCAGAAAATCAACTATCAGGAAAAATCCCGGAAAATATGCCAAAAATCCTATTTCACCAGAAGACTCACGGAGCCAGAAGACGAGACGAAGTAGGTCCACGAGGGGCCCACACCACCTAGCCACGCGGGCCAGGACATGCCGTGCCTGGGGGTGGTGTGGCCGCCTCGGTTGCCCCCTCGGCCTCCCTCTTCACCTATAAGAAGCCTTCTGACCTAAAAACTCCGGGGGGTTTGACGTTTTTCTAGAAAGAGTTCCGCTGCACCGCCACCACTAGATTTCGTGATTCGGAACCATAAACTCTGTTCTGGCACCCTGCCAAGACGGGGAATTGGAGGAGATCATTGCCATCATCATCACCATCGCTTCTCCATCGACCATCCATGTTTCCCCCATCTATGAGTGAGTAATCCCCCGCTGTAGGCCATGGGGATGGTAGGGATTGGATGAGATCGTTCATGTAATGGCATCGGATTGTTAGGGCATGGTGCCTAGTATATTTGATTAGTGCTTTTTGACTTTGTTGCAACTTGTTATGCTTAATGCTTGTCACTAGGGCCCGAGTGCCATGATTTCAGATCTAAACATGTTATTGATTCATTATGATAGTATTGTTTATGGTCTTACCTGCAAGTTGTATACACATATTGTTGTCCGGAACCAAAGGCCCCGAAGTGACAGCAATCGTGATAACTGGAGGAAATGGCTTTTATGTGATGATCACATGTGTTCACCGAGTGTTAATGCTTTGCTCTGGTGCTCTATTAAAAGGAGCACCTTAATTGCCAGTAGTTCCCTTGAGGCCCCGCTGCAAACGGGCTGGCAGAACAAAAGATGTTGTGCAAGTTCTCATTGCGAGCACGTATGACTGTATATAGAACACATGCCAATGATTACCTAGTACTCGGATGCTTTATCTTATTTATCTGCGAATGCCCTATGTCATAATTGCCATATGAATTGTCTTGTCCATGCAACGCCCGTCCATCCATCCCTATTCCTACCTCACTTTAATCCTACTGTTTACTGCAATTGTTACTACTATCTTTACTTTTACTACTGCTATTACTTTACTATTGCTACTACAAAACCGTTGCTACTGATAAACTGCTCTGAGCAAGATTGTTTCCAGGTGCAGCTGAATTGAAAACTCAGTTGTTAAGGCTTATAAATATTCTTTGGCTCCCCTTGTGTCGAATTAATAAATTGGGTTTCACTTCCCTCCAAAAATACTGCGATACACCCCCTATACTTGTGGGTTATCATCCTTCAATGCCGCTACGCTCTCCGGCATGCCTAGGCTGTTCGCCCTGGTCACGTATAACGATACCGACCTGAGGACGTCTAGGTGGTGGCATGCTTGTGCGATGGCGCAGTTGTGGTTCCTTGTGATGCCGGGATGGTGGTGGAGGCAGGGACTAATGAGGGTGAGCCTTTTCTCCGTCGTCGGATGATATGGGTATGGCATCAGCCCTGTTGCGTGCCTTCCTCCGTCTTCGCTCCGTAGAGCCTGCGTGGGATCCTTCATCATGGTGAGATTTTGACCTTTTGCGGCTGTTCAGGGTTGATTGGCAAAGCTCCGGGTTGGAATCAAGCCTCTGCGAGGTGGCCTTCTCCTGTTGCTTGCATGCCTTGGCCACGAGGTCGTATACCTGAGCAACTACTTCGGGCGACCTGTCCTGCTCTAGGAGGGTCTTGGCAAGGGCAATGTTGGACCGGGAGTTGGCATTACTTGCCTCCCCTCTGAATCAATGTATGGGGTGGCTTTTGCCGGCTTGGATCCAACATATCCCAACTTGCACCAAACGCTGGGGTCTTCGACGACATGAGCTGGTGCTTTCTTTCCTTTATGCTTCAGTAGCAACTACTTGTATTCAGCCTCCATGGACCTTGCCGCCTTAATAGATTCCTGCGCCTTGGCCATGTCTTCGTCCAGCTTAGCGCCCTGATCTGTGATGCACTTGGCCTCCGCTAGGATTGGTGCACGCTTCTCGTCAAGCTCCATAACGCACCGGATATGGGCGACGATAATATGCTCAATGAGGAGTGCATCGTAGATCGCCTTGTCAGTGAGAGTAACCAATGGATTGCCAGCTGTAGATGTTGACGGTGGCATTGGCGGCTGATTTGAGTGCTTGGCAGTGTTGGGGGCCATGGTAAGTTCCTACGCCTGTTGCGGGTGGATAACCAGAGGAGGCATAGCCTTGGCCGGAGGCTCGGCGGCCTTCTTGGCTGCTACTTCTATGGTAACCGCAGGTGTGGGCGAAGCTCTCTCACGCTCTGGTTCCAGCCCATCTTCTTCCATCATGCTCCCAATGGCAACTAGCACCTGGTGGGATGTGTTGGCCTTCTCTGCACTCCTCCTTCTCGATCTCCCTCATAACAGCATCGTATTCCTCCGAATTAGTGTCTGAACCGCCTCCATCCATATTGATGTCGGCATATAGCATGTCAAGGACGGAGTCGGAGTTGGCTTTGGTGTTACCAATGGAGGATGCAGAGGGTGATGGAGGCAGGCCGTTGTTGTTGTTTCCTCCAACTTCAGGCGCAAGCATAGCTTGGGTGTTCTCCTCGGTGTCCGCGTATTCATTAACGATTGCGACCATCTCGCCAAGGGTGAGAGGGCCTACGGCATCCCGTCTGCGGAGGGTATGCCAGAGGAGTGTTCCGGGTGTGAGCCCTTCCATGAACTGGTAAACGAGTTCATCAGAGCGATCACCCTCTAGGGTTTCCGTCAACCTTATCCATCTAGCAAGGTATTCATGGTAAGGTTCTCCGTCCCTTTGAACACATCTGACCAAATCGAAGATCGTGACAATGCAGACAAAGTGTGAGCTTTGCATCTCTAACGCTTGGCGAAGCCAAGCGGATTTGCAGGGTCCTTCCACCTTTATATCCTACATAGAGGCGGTTTGGGTGGGCCTTGAATTTTCCTGATCTGAGCCGCCATAATCTAGTGAGAGGAACAACCCAGATTCTTCCGCGAACGTATCCTATCCGTAGGCGGTCCGTGCTGGCCTTGACGAGTTTCCAACTTCCTAGGAGCTAGGACCACAGTCAGTTTTGTAGATGAAGATGTGGATGTCTCCGAAGGGGATGACGGAGCAGCGCGTAGGGTTCTTCTTTGCCGGCACCTAGGATTCATCTGGGGGGCGATCCGGACACTGCTGGAGAAGAGAACGTGTCTGAAGGCTACGGTGTCGCCGATTCCAGCAAAGAGCTTGGACCTCACCCTTTGTAGAGCTCGAAGCGCCTCTTGCCCCACGGTGGGCGCCAACTGTCATGGTATTGTCGATGAGTACGCCATGGAGGGTTCCTCATAGTGCGTGTTTAGAGACGTGGGGTAAGGCGAAGAGTTGGCGGGTACGAGGTACCTAGGTTAAAGTCCCACAATGGTGGCGGAACTCTACTCCTGCTATAAATCACTATAATGGCAATACGCCGAGTTACAAAGATTGGTTCGTTGTGCGAGGGTGTTATGGAATTTTGAGTGCTTTCGTTCCCTAAAGGCTCCCACAGGTCCGGTTTATAAAGGCACCAGAACCTAGGGTTACAGGGAAAGGACCTTGCCAGACAAGGTAAAGAGTTCTACACTAATACAAACTAGTATTTCGTGTCTTGCACTCCAAGGCTCCGAGTACATCGGTGACTCCTGTGTAGCCTTCCTCAATCCGTCATGGGCCTCCCTTCTGGATGCGTCTGACTAGGCCGCCCAGCAGGCCATAGGCCTTGCTACCAATTGTAGGCCACCCGGGTTAGCCAGATTAGAGACATGCTATGATGATACCCATTTAGCATATCTCCAATAGCAGCCCCTTGAGGACTTTGAAATCTTGCATCGTCTTGCTTATTAATCTTGAATGCTCCGTCTATGTGATGTCGGCAATCCATCAAGCAATACTTCAAAGGTCTCCAAAAGAACCTTGCTATCCTCTCCAGCTTCACAATGTAGCCAAAGATTCCTCGAGTCTTCATTTCTAGAGCCGAATATTTTCCGCCTTCGATGGAATCTTCAGACGTGACACTTCACTGCAACTGTTAGGAGGATGGCATAGGGTATAGCCTACGCTACCTCGAAAATCACAGAAGATAGGTAATTAATCATTAGTTGTTTTTACGCGCACGAAATCCGAAACGGTAAAGTGGCAAAGACAGACGACGCGGCGAAATTACCATGCACGCTCATCTCCGCGTCGACAACACTCAGCAACACTCTGCCAAGGAGTTAACTACTCGCGATATAGGGAAATCCTATCTTGGGACTATTTATCCTAGATATCACGTTATTGAGGTATGGGTCACTATTTTGCAGATGAAGCCTTCGTCGTATCTTCCGACGCTTCTTGATAGCAGTACTTGATTTATTCTGATTATGAGGATTCCACTGGTAGGGCGATCTTCTGGTCTCCTTGTGTTTGCTGGTAGTTGCTTCTCTTCATCTTGTTCTCATTGCCTTCACCTGGTGCTAGGTACTATTTGTTTTAAATCCGTAGGTTTGAAGTTTGGATGAGTGGTAGAGGAAACCATTTTTCTAAAATCATTTGAATTAGGAGAGGGTAAGAAGTGGAACTTTTCTAAGAGCTTTTGAGAAAGTAGTTTTCGAAAGCTAGTGTTTCCAAAAATAGTTTTCTTGTCTAACGACCAGGCTAACTAAGGTTCTCCTATAGTCAGGATGGCTCTGATACCAAGTCTATGGGCCCCCGGATTAATCCTCCGAGAAATCCCTATTATGCATACACCACGATCCCATGATCAGTAGTCATGGCACATAACCGACAAGTATCAAAGTAAACATCCATTACTTAAGCAGAGACAATACATACCTCAGCTACCATTATGGCTACATGCATCATCTTCAGCGCAACTTTATTGAAGCGTGGAGCCTGATCCATGCCTCAACCTACAAGCAACTGACTGGGAGAATGTCCTAGCTCGCATAGCCATCTTTCTTTCAGCATCTTTTGTAAAACTAAAACCTTTTCTTTCTCAAACTTCTCTTGGTAGGTCAAACCTCACCAATGTTTTGCCATAAACATTTGTGAAACTTTTTCGCAGGTCTTCGCATCCCCTAGTTTTGCTTCAGCTAAAATGGGGTCTCCAAAGGGGTATGTCATAATACACCATCTACCATACTAGGGACAAGTAGGTGTCATCAAGGGAGTTGTACTTATTAGTATAGATGTGTAATTGTTTGGAGGAGCCAGACCAGTAACAGATACATATCATCATAATATAAAACGATACAGTTTTCATAAACAGTAGATAAAACATGCATAAGTAAAACAGCAGGACCAGGATTATGAGCAAGAAGGTGGCTTGCCTGTGATCATAAATATGGCATATATGTCCCTAGACTCCTTCTTAGAATGCCATAATAACCAAAATAAATAACCATCTCCGTATGTCTCCGATATAATCGCAACTAGCGTCGTCAAAGAGGATACATGCAAGCAAACAGAGCCACAATCAACACAAGACATATAAGCACCATTACAGCACAGCAAACAAACATTCAACATCATACTAAAGTCAGTAGGTTTTGGTAATTTGAGATCATGGCATTTGGATATACTTTCATTGCTTTTGTGGATTTGCCTTTGTGATCTATTTGTCAAATACCACCTAATGTAGGAGGTTTTGAACTAAGTTTTGGGTCTATATGATATCAATGTACAAAAATTATATCTACAGATAGGTACTAAAATAACCCGGCCAAAAAAGTGGTTTCATGATTTTATCACTTCTCTTTATTTAGATATGATTATTTTAGTGGAAAAACCCTAGTTTAGGTAAAAAATTCACCAGAAAAGATTTGGAACATAAATAAATTTGTCCTCAGAGGGTGTTGTGTATATTTGAGGTTTTGATTTTTGAAAGTTGGAATCACCTCAAAATAATTACTAGAATGCCCTTGGGAAAATCCCAAAGTCAGTTCTATAGTCAATTTGTGTTTTTTACCATATTAGTTATACAGGTCCAATTATTAGGAGGTAAAGGACAATGGATAGGTATTACAATTACCTTCTAGTAGAAATTGGAATCACTATTTTTGGAGTTGCTAAGATCCTGAAATGATTTATCTAGTGAATATACGACATAGAGAAGTATTTAATTCTTTAAAATTCAATAGAGGATCAATAAATATTGATCTCCTAGTTTTGGATAGGTACTGATGTACCACAATACTGAGAGTTCAAATCAAATCAAAACAGGCTATGGTTTGGCCTAGAGAATTTTCTAAAGTCATGAATGAATTGTTTTTGTTATTTTTACTATGGGAAAACCAGGGCTCCACTTGGCATGGGGCCAAGTTCAGTGGGTTGGTACTTTAATTAAACTCCCGAGAGAGTTGGGTTTACTTCATTCGGACAAGTGGAACTCTCTGGGAATTTATTAACTAGAATAGATACCTTTTTGTAGATTTATTTCAAGAGATTATTGACAAACCTTTTTGGACTAGGGTTGGTTATACATGATAGATAAAACACTAAGGGAATTTTATAAATTCAGATCTGGCATTTCTAGATATTCTTCATTTTATTTAGAAATTAAACCAAAATGTTCTTTTACAGATCTACCAAACAAATAATAAAGAGAGAGGTTGGGGCTTCTGGGATGCGATTTGAGAGGGGGAACTAGGCCATTCGACCCAATAGGGCAGGCGAGGTGCGCGAGAGCCGCGGCTTGAAGCTGCCAGGCGGGGCCCGGTCGTCAGCCTCCCAGGCGGCGAAGGGGTATTCGGTGCTAAGGGTTGTTGAATCCAGTAAGGATCGACGGTTCCCTGTCGTCGTCCTCAGAGAAAGGGTCCAGCGGTGGGGGAACCCTAGGGGCGAGCGAGGGCGGTGGTGGGGCTCACCTGGGGGCGGTTTCCAGCGCAGAAAAGGCTACAGGACGACGCAGTGTAGGTTGACGACTCCGGAGAGGTGCAACAGCACGGGATTTCACGCTCAAAGCTTGCTCGCGCGATGACAGCCGTGGAGGGCATTTGGTAGCTCGCCAGGGACGATGGTAGGGATGTTCCTAGGAAAAAATAAGACTAGGGTACGGTAGAGGAGACCTAGGAGGTTGCAGCATGGTGACATGTAGAGGGAGAGATCAAGAGGGGGAGGAGCCTTGCTCGATTTTTGGAGGAGGCCGAAGCTTCTCCATTCCTTTCTCTCAGTTGAGACAGAGGAAGGGAATGTGAGTGGTGCTCTAGAGAGGTGAGTGAGGGTGACAGGAGGAAAATGAGGGTGAAGGGAGGCGCTGGGGTGGCCTCGGGCTATTTCGTGGTTTACTTTGTCCACTAGGGAAAGGGAGGAGAGGGTAGGCCTTCTGGTTGGTCGAGTGGGGCGGTGGGATCTCGTGTAAGGGTGCAGGAGGGCAGTGGGGTTGAGTGGAGCTGCTACTGCCTTTAGTCTCCAAGGGTTTTTATAATGTGTGTAGGATTCTCTCTCTTTTACTTTCTCCAAGAGCTAGGGGACGAGGCTAAGGGGGTAGGAATGTAGTGCTACAGTGTTGATCAGGACTAGAGGAAGGGGTGGTGCTATGTAGAAGTACTGGACAAGCTTGGATGGGGTTTGAGTGGGGTTTAGATCATGATGTTGATTTATTTCCATTCTTGGCCATATGGTTGATCATGAAGGAGATTCTTGGATTTGATCATGTCTAGATGGGGAAATGGTACTGGTAGCTAGTTGAGGTTAGGGTACACCTGCAAGAATATTTTGGGATTTTCCATATGATTATTGGTGTACTTTATATTAAATATTCAAATAGTGTAGAAATGGTTTTAGGATTTTATTTTATATTTTTGAATTGTACAAGGATGGTTTTTGGAATGAGATGGTACTAGATTCCAAAACAAACCTTGGGGAGTTTTTCTGGAATTTATTGAGAAGGAAAAGTATTTTTAAGCAATTATTTCTTGTTTATGCCATTTAAGAAAAAGGGCAAAAAGGATTAATAAATCATCTAAAAACATTTATTTTTTAGGTGGGAAGATAGAATAGGATATGTAGGCATCAAATGTACCTTGAGTTGGCAAAGTAGTTTGGAGAAAAACAAACTTGCCTTTGTAGAAGGAGTTTTGGGGTTTTTGTTAATTAAAGGGATTTAATTGTTTCTGGCCAAAAGAATTATGGATAATATTTGACAAACTTTTATATCCAAGTTAGATGTTGTCCACATGTTGTATCTATCATTTGTAACCTTGGGTTTTGAGAATTTTACTTGATTTGGTTAGAATCAAAGGAAAAGAGGATCTTAGGCATTGATAATTTTATCCCTTCAAAACCTTGTTGGATCTTGGGGCTCAGAGACCCCCTTGGATCATGGGCTATATGGATAGATAGACCAAGTGATGTAGATCATCATAGTATAGAGGTTTGAGGTTGATCTTGCTTGAGGATTCCAAGAATTGAATTGAAACTTTGAATAAAATAAGGGTGCCAAAATAGATTATCAAATAGCCTTCTAAACCATGTGGGTTTTAGAAGCACAAGGATCCAATTTCAAACAAGTGAAGTAGGGGGTTACAGACCTTTATGAGTTGAACACAACCATGCAAAGAGTTGGTCAAAAGAAGATAGTATGGAGATGTGAGCTTCTTCATAGTAGGCTAGCTAATAAGATTTGCAGGAATTGTTATTTTCTTGCCTGCAAAACCATCAAGAACAAGTGGGTTAAAAGCTGATCTAGCCAAGGGAAAGAGTGGGCCTTGGTAGTCCTGAAGATGGTGTACAAGATGGTTCAAGTTCATTACCAAAAATGCACAAGGAGTGTACAAGGGGGAGAGTTAAAGATGTGATATTGATATCACATTTCTAGACTTAGTCATTTTTGGCAGAGTTGGAGATGTTGACTAGAATATAAGAGAGGGTGGTTTTAAGATGATGCAAGGTTCCAGAGCATCATCAAGTGGATGATGTTGAAGGGTAGATGGAGGGGAATTGATCCATGTTTGATATTGAAGACTTGGAAGGTTCTAGAAGGAATGAATTCACAGGTGATCAAGTTAAGGGATTAGATGGTTACTTTAGTGACCAGATGAAAGGGTAAGCTTAGTGAATTTTCTTAGGGTTTATAAACTTACTTTAGTTTGATCCTATAGGATGAGCTCTTAGGGTAGCTCACTTTAGTTCCTAAGCAAACAAGTTAGTCAACAGATCAAGGCAATTCATCTTAACAGGTCAAGGCAACTCATCTTACAAGCAAATCAACTACTACTAGGGTTACCACCAAGCTTAGCTAGAGGTAAGGATGGGCATTTTGAAAGGTTGGAGTTTGGATAAGGTAAGAGTCCTTGGTATCTCTACCAAGAGTAGAATTCAAAAGCTTAATCAAAGGTTTTGGAAAACCTAGAGGTAAGAGTTGTTGAAGGTTCTGTCTTGAAAACATAAGGAGATTGTAGCTCTCCATAGTTTTGTCAACAGAAGTTCCTAAAATAGTTTTGGTTACATAACCATCTTGTCTCTGGTTTTGAAATGCCAGAACATTTGAGAATATGTAGAAAGAGCCAAGACAATTTTGTTAAATATCTTTTGTCAACTAAGGGTGAGGTAAGAAGTATATCATCTATTGCACATTTAGAAGTATAAGCACATACAAGCAATCAAGCAAACACTACATCATTCAACAAGAAAAAGTTTTTGTTCCCCCTGATTTTTGCATTCTGAACAACTAATTAGGGTTGCTGAAGTTGGGATGTTACACATAGTAGTTGATGGCATAGAAGTTCTCGACTTGGTTATTGTTGCTACCGCTGCATCTGCTCTCTCTGCCTATTGCTTCCCTTTTATGGTGGCATCCTTAGCCATAGCTTTAGCCACTTGAGAGGAGGTGCTCTCCTGTGTCGCCTGGCCACCGGGAACAATGTCCATGCCGGCAGAACCTGAGACATTTCGTGTAAGATTGATGTATGTCTTCTTGATGGAGGTCTCAGGTGCAACGGGGGACGAGGTTTGGGCAGAGCCTGATGCAGGCTTGGCGGCAAGAGTGGAGGGAGCGATAGTGGGGGAGGACTTGGTCAGCATTCCACGAATATTTTTAGCACCTCCAACATCTTTGGAGGTGCGCTTCAGACTAACACCGGATCTCTTCCTGAAACATACGAAGTATAAGTACAGGAATGAGTAAGTGAAAAATAAAGTCAGAGAAGGAAAGTACTTACACTGTAGTAGGTGCGTTGGTTAAAGGGATGCCAATGGACTTCTTCTCTACCTCTAAGGCGGTAGTGGATTTCTTAGAGACTCCACTCTCCAATTTCTTCTTCTTGCCCTCGGCAGTAGCGTCAGAGGTGGAGCTCTTCTCCTTTCGCATTTCCAGAGCTTGATGATCCTTGCAAGCCTCGTCATCGGACAAGACATGCACATCCTTAAGCTTGGGATCATAGACTTTAGCGGCCATATATTCATCGGACAAGCTCGCCAACTGATGGAATACAAACATGTTAGACGACTATGAATCCAAGACGGAGAACTTAAAGTACATACAAAAAGCAATGGAGGAAACATGGTTACCTTCGGGCATTTACCACACTCGAACAAGTCATTGGTGATGACGAAGCCACGCTTCCTATCCTTCACCTTGACAATGTGCTTAAGCTAGAACTTGATGGAATCTTTGGAGATTTTATGCTCGAAAATCCACATTATCTTGGCGCGATGCTGGAGAGGATGGATCCGCCTTTCAAACCAGCACATGGGTAGGTACAAGCCGGTCAGGCATTTGTCAACCAGTCACTCTATCCGTCTTAAGGCGTGGGCGGCTTCATTGTCGGTAGGGAAATGGCTTGCGACCTCCAGGTACTGGCCTCGGTGGCAGCTCCATCGACAAAGTTGGGGTATGCATCTTGTTGGTTGGCCAGAGGAATATATGGGCCGTAGAAGTAAGTTTTCTACCAGTTCTTGCAAGATTCATGGCCAACGATGTCGGGAAACCGCTGGCTAGGACGGATCTTAAAACTAATGGTTCCACAATTCCGAATCTCATCCTTGGAATCTCTGGACTCTCTCTTCACGGTGAAAAAATAGATAAACAGATCTAACCTAAGCTTAATCCCTAGGTATCCTTCACACAGAACTTCATAATTGCTAAGTACTAGGATGCTATTGGGACAAAGGTTGTGAGGAAGAACCGGGGAAGTGATTCAGGACCTCAAGGAAGAATGCGGAGACTAGGAGGGAAACACCGCGTACTAGCTGCGATTTGAGATAAACCTTCTCTCCGTCTTGTGGAGAGGGGACAAGTTCGTCGGCGGACGTTGGCCGCCAGACTAGCCCCTCCATCAAAGGGAGGTACCCTTCGTTGACGAGATCCTTTAGTTTCTCCACAGTAAGTTCAGACTAGCCTCTCCACACTCCCTTGTCGGAGTCAGCTTCCTCCTCAATGGCTTCGACAGCCACCTGTTTCTAGTTGTTGCCGGTGGTTTTCCCTCCGGTGGGTAGGGACATCCCTTGATGGCTCATTAGTGGCCTCGGGAAGCCTCGTCATCGATCTTTGGCCGCAGTAACTATTTATATGACCTAGCATCAAGATTCGTGCGCAAAGGATCTAACGGTTACAGCGTTGACAACGTGTGAGCGAACGTGCGTGGTAATTTCGCCACGTCCCTCGTTTGTATCTTAATGTTTCGTATTTCACATGCGGGAAAAAAAACGTTATAATTAACCACTGCCATATGTGAGTTTTGAGGAAGCATAAGTTGTAGCCTACGTCACCCAACTGTCAGTGGTAGGAGAGTAGTCACGTCTGAAGATTCTAGTATGGACGGATACTATCCGACTATGAAAGAGAAGACTGGAGACTTGATGATTCTCCGTCTCACACGTTGAAGATGGAGAAGATTGCAGGGTTCTTTGGGAAGACTTCGAGATATTTCTTGATGAATTTCTAGCACCACTTAGATGGAGAATTCAAAACTTAAGGGCAAGAGGACACAAGATCTCAAATTCCTCTGAGGGCTATTGTTGGGATATACTAAATGGGTATCACCATTGCATGTATCTAACCCAGCAAACCCTGGTGGGCCCACAGTTGGTAGCAATGCCCATGGCCTGCTGGGTGGCCTAGTTAGACGGATCCAGAAGGAAGGCCCATGCTGGAAGAAGGAAGTCTACGGCATAGTCAGCAACCAACCCGGAGCATTGGAGTACAAGGCACGAAGACTAGTTAGTATTAGTGTAGGACTCTGTAACCTGTCGGCCAAGGATATTTCCGTGTAACCCTATGTTCCTGTGCCTTTATAAGCCAGACATGTGGGAGCCTTTAGGACTGAATCTCGTAGAAAAGTTCATAGAACATCACAATCTCGCATAGCGAACCAGTCTCTATAACTCTGCGTACTGCCATTATAGGGATTTATAGAAAGAGTAGTATTCTGCCACCGTCGTGGGACCTAAACCAGAGTAAGTTGTGTTACCTCGTACCCGCCAACTCATTGCCTTCCTCCATCTCTCTAAACATGCTCTGTGAGGACCCCTCCATGGTGTACTCGTCGATAATACCACGAAAGTGAGATCCTAACAAGAATATCAAATCTAATCATGACGACATAATCACAATATGCTGCGGAACCCGTTCGGCGGCACACCCTGGCTTGGCTTCCAAGGAATTCTCATTCGGGCCTCCACCTGAGGATCGAGTCTTCATTCTAGGCCATGACGGTTCTGGGTGAGCCCTTCTTGATGATCTGGGACTAACCTGGTACCGATGACCTCGACACACCACATGAACACTTATGTACTACTAGTTCAACCTTATTAACTGTAATTTTGTTCTTTTAATATTCGCAATGTTTACCGACAAGTAATAATAAAGTAGCATGGCTAATAAAAACCAAAATTGTTGAAATATAGTACTCCCTCCGTCTAGAAATAAGCATGCATTGACACAGTAAAACATGTCTAGACAAATCCAACTCAGTTATTTCTAGATGGAGGAAGTACGTAAACTGATCACGCGGAGTTCACATGAATTCAAAAGAGTACCATTATAGTTATTTTTTATCACAAAAAACATTAATTCATGATTGGGCTTGCAACAACGCACTGATTCGCCTGCGATTTGGTTTGATCAATTACTTGGTTGGTCAATTTGTACTTCTTGTCAAAAACTCTATCATTCCTCATGTATCTCTCTCTGGTAGGATGACTAGATTAGAAAGGGTTAGGTGGGTCATATGGTCCAATGGTTGGACCAAGCGAGAGATAGGAGTTTAGTTAGAATGTTTTCAACAAAATTCAAATAGAGAACAAGCTCCGAAGACTTTGGAACAAGAATAAGAATGGCACATATGGGTGCTATCAATTCATGTGATCAAGCAAAAGGGATATTATTGCATGTGCACTAGAAAGAAATAAAAGATGATGTCACATTCACTTGAAATAACTAGAGAAGTAGTGGCAAGGTAGAATGGCATGGTTTAAAAGGATCCGATACATTTTCAAATGGGCATGATTTATATACAAGAAAATATAAATAGAAACCATATGTTCATGTATGGTAGAAATAGATCATGCATACATAAAGCTACAATGTTCTAATTTAACTGTTGTTAGATTGAGTAAACGACCATAACCAAGAATGGTTGAATCAAAACAAAATTGCTAGTGCTAGGTGCTAACCACGACAAGGAGGCCTTGTCCGGTCGCCAGATACATAAACAAATCGAAGGATTGGATACAATAAATCACACGATTCGATCAGTAGCGTTTGGTCCAACATTGAGCGGTCTTTGGGATAGTCTTAGGAACTTCGGGGAGGCTACCATCTGGGATTTATACTTGGATAACGGTGATAGCTATTGGCGATCCTCGATGCAATGGTCGCGGCCCAAACAACATGTGGAGGGCAGGGTATCTTTGGGAAGCACGAGCGACACACATCCCTCTCCTCGACGACAATCCTAGTTGGCAGGGCACGAAGCCATTGCGTCCGCTTCCTCAACCTGCAGGCACACATACAACGACGAGGGTTAGTCGCGTCCAATTGGCCGAAACGAAAGATAGACCCAAATATGTTAGTGTGTCGGTAGTCACCTAGGTTTTACGACGCGGCGGTGCGTGAAGTGGAGGGGATTGGTTGGGTGGCTGGAGGTCGGGCTTTGAAGGGGAGGGGCGCGCGGCAGTGCCTCAAAATCGGGTTCATCGGGTTGGAGCCGGCGCCTCACAATTAGGTAGATCGGGTAGGAGGGGGACGATTGTACTACAGTTTCTCACGACACTAATGTGCGCACAAATTAGAACTAAACGCGACTTTAACTAAGTCAAACCTTGATAGATATTGATGAAGCATTTTAATCACCGGTTAGAAAAAATCATAGCAAACGGCACCCGACAGTACCGAGTGGTGCAAAAAGTACCACTCCAATCACCGTAAATTAATATAACTAGACAAATATGAGCGCTTCGCCGCGCCATGTGCTCAGCGTCATCGCTTGGTGTGGCTGTGGCGATAAGCTTAGCATGATTTTATTGAATTGTCTATATGTAATTGCAAAATGGTGAACAATGTGATTTGATGATCTCCAAGGGAGGTGTGCAGGAATCGATATCGGGGGCCGGTCGCTGCTGTCTAGGCGCACCATCCAGACGTTTTAACTATGTGCAGATGTGGTCTGCGAGGGTGGGACGCATCTTTCCTGCGCCCATCGGTGCGCCCTTTCCGTTAATTCTCGATTGCATGTCCCACCCAATTTTTCACTCTCGTGTCCCTTTCCTAGCTAAAATAAAAAAATAAACTGTATTTCCTTCTCCTAATAGCACTGCATCAAATTCGAAACTATAACACCCATATAGAAACACAAAAAATCTAGCTCTGATGCAAACATGAACGTAGTATAAGTGTATTTTATTAAAACAATTGAAACATTACCTTCCAGTCACCAAGCAACCAACTACAATGATAGGTCAACATCCAATTTACAGTTCGCAGCTCACCACTAAACTACACCTAGTGTCCAGCAAATCAAGCTAAGAAAGACAACCAAATCACACATTATCATGAAATCAATAACTTAATTAATGTACTCCGTACAAAAGATGCAGACTATAAATGAAATTTGGATCGGGTTAGCTTGAAGTCTGGTGGATCCTCACCATGCCATCATTCACACAACTTTCTCTTGATGAAATATCATTTCTCTATACAAACACAACATATTTTAATTTAGAAAAAGACTGCATGCATCAAGGCATTATACACACAAGAGAATGCGCATTCGCTGAGCCCTGTGCACATATTGATATTATGGCAACGTGTCAAATGGAAAAATGTTGTAATAACTGTGATTGCAAATAAGAGGCTACAATGACATTCAGAGTGACCCAGAGAATATTCTGTTTGGATTTAAGATGCATAAATACTACAGTCAGAGGATCCTGCACACATGTCATTAACGGATAGTGGATAGCATGATCCATAAGGCAGAAGTATCTGAAACTTACAAATGTGGAGCACGATATTTCTTTTAGTCATATAGGAAGCTCATATGGATTCAAGATAATAGCTTTGTGAATTGTCAAGAACGTACAAAATAGAAAAAGGCAATAAGAAACTTAGCAAAATCTTATTACAGAGATAAGGAAAAACTCCATATGAGCTTACTGGCTATTCAGAAAAGCTAGAGTACTAAGAAAATAGACCATAAGTGAAAAAGTGGAAATGAGTTCGAATTCCATCGATGTATTAAGAAAGATCACAAATATTTACTACTCTATCAGACTAATCTTTTATTTTCTAATGGGTTGAGTTGTATGGGGTGTTGGGTATATATGTTGTGTACAAAACTATTTTTCTATCAATGAATCGAAACGCGATTCTTCTGCATTTTCGTGAAAATTCAAAGTAATCTTTTCAAGGTTTTGACAATCACATTTACTACAATACAGAAGAAAAAGTGGAACTTCACTATTAATAGTAAACCAATACGTCAAGTGTAGACTAAGAGTAAAAGCATCAAAGTATTAATTGTAGCACATTATCCTATTTATTCTTTTGTTGAAAATAATATCATAATATAAATCATCAGAAGAAGAAAAGGTCATTGTTTCGAGAAAATATGAATGTCTACTACTTAGTTATTGTTGCTTCAATAGTAATAGATATACCACCATGTAGCAAGACTTTCTATCTGTATTCATATTATCGAAGCTCTTTAGGTCATAAAGGTGTCTTGTAGTTCAAGTTTATTGATCTTACAACTACACCACTCTAACTTAACTAAAGGCATTCATGATTGAAAATTAGGAGCCAAGGATCAAATATAGGATAAAATAATAATATTGTAGCCTGGTACATACTTAGCAAACATTCTTGTTGTGTGGTCTTCTAGAACATGAACTTGATTTCTCAATGTAATTGTTGGGGAGAGATGCACTATAAATAAATATGTCCAAAAAAATCTAATATGAGGATTATGATATTACCTACAGGTTCCTTATCAACTGCAATTACTCCAGCTTCTTTGAATTCCTTATTGGTTCGATCTTACTTGTATATCTTAAAATATAATACATTGCTGGAGACATGATATCATGCGCTAGATTGATTGGTTCAAAAAATTCTAAAAAAAATACAGATACATTTAAAAATAAGTCTTTCCATCAAACAAATACAAAATTGTGTAAGTGTTAGGGCCAAAGAAAGGACACCTAAACCAAAGTATCTGACTGAAAATTGAGGACAATCTATGACGTTTCCGAGTTTGGTCCCCTATATTTTAAGAGAGATCTATAAATAACACAGTAATCGTTCATCAAGGTTTGATAATATGGTTCTGCAATTATTAATCAACAGAGCTCAGTTCGAATATATACTTCGAATAAGTAATCATACATTAAAAGGTGTTTCGGCACGGTTGCAAGCCACGCTGAACGCACTTCTCCTTGTAGCGCATCACCACATCGTCCTCTAACACACTACTTCCCCCCTCCACCCTATCTTGATCTGTTGTTGGTGGCGGTGGTCGTGAGACAAGGCATTCATCCATGGTGCCCACCGGCTGTCAATCCCTATGGTAGGGCCTCTAGCTCGCTGTTCCTCCTACTTGGGGGGCCGTGGCTCGAGGCTAGAAAACCATCCCACTGAACTCCCGCTGACTCGTGTACTAACGATCTCGTTGGGAAACCCCAAGAGAAAGGTATAATGAGAACAACAGTAAGTTTCCCTCAGTTATGAAACAAAGATTATCGAACCAGTAAGAGAAAGGAACCACCTCAAAGGTGTTGCTATCTGAGCTTTGGCAGGGCACACTACCGGTGCTAGCAGCAACGTGGAATCCTACACAACACAAACACAGAACTTTGCCCCAACTTGCGATGAGGTTGTCAATCTCATCGATTTTGCTGAAAACAAAGGATTAAAGGTATCGAGTGGAAGAAAGTAAAAGCTTGCAGAAAGTAAACAAAAAATAGTAAACAGTTGTAGAATGATGGTAAAAGAAAGGACCGGGGTCCATAATTCACTAGAGGTGGTTCTCCTTAAGATAGATAACATGTTAGGTGAATAAATTACAGCGGGACAATTGACAAACATCGAGAAAGCATACATGCATATACTAATCATCTTGACTCCTCTGAGATTTGATTGGGCATTAGAATATTATACATAGACCGCCATCCAACTACATCTATGACTAATAATCCACATTCAGGTTATCATCCGAACCCCCTCTAGTATTAAGTTGCAAGCAATAGATAATTGCATTACGCATTGCGTGTAAAGTAAGCAATACGATTTTTCTATGACCAAATGATTGTTGTTTTCTCCCTAGTAGCAACAACATGTCTAGTACCTTAGAGATTTCTGTCACTTCCACATATTACTAGAGGCATGAACCCACTATCAAGCATAAATACTAACTCTTGGAGTTGCTAGCATCTACTTGGCCAAGATAGCTACTAACAACGGAAAGCATGCAAGATCACAAATAACAAAGACATGATAGAATCAATAATCAATCTGAAATAGCATCTCAATATCCATCGAATCCCCGCAAACACAACATGTAGGATTACAAATAGATGATCTTGATCATGAACGGAGCTCACAAGATCTAAACATGATAGCACAAAGGAGAAGAACCAGCCATCTAGCTACTACATGGACCCGTAGTCCAAGGATGAACTACTCACGCATCACACCGGAGGCTTGCATGGTGATGAAGAAGGCCTCCAGAGTGAATTCCCCTCTCCGGCAGAGTGCCAGGAAGAGTTTCAGATCCCTCTTGATCTAGGGATGGAGATGACGGTGGCTACAGACTCTTTCATGGAATTTTGATCGGATACTTAGGGTTTCTGTATCAGATGTATCTTGTAGTCGGAAGGGGAGGCCGGGGGGGTGCCTAGGGCGGCCAGACCACCACTGGCGCCGGCCAGGCTAAGACGCGTGGCCAGGTGTTGTGGCGGCCCCCTAGCCCCTCTCCATCTCGTATTCTGGCTCTGTGTCCTCCTCGGTGAAAAACTGACTTTGGCTTTTGTCCCATCCAATTCCGAGAATATTCATTTTCTGACTTCCTGGAACCAAAAATAGCAGAAAATAGGCAGTTGGCACTTTGGCATCTTGTTAATAGGTTAGTCCAAGAAAGTATATGAAAAGTACTCCAAAGTTGGAACAAAACATAAGAAAGTAGATAAAATCAAGCATGAAACATCAAAAATTATGCATACGTTAGCAACGTATCAACTCCCCTACTACCTCCTCATCTCCTCGACCAGGGCGAAGATCTTAGGAGTTTCCAGAGAGGTGGTTGTGTGGGCTGGCAGTGGCCATTCCCCTCTTCTCTCTTTTCTCGGTTGGTGGGTCCATGGCGAGGGCAGGGGAGTGGGATGGCAGCAAGCATAAAAGAGAAGGGAGAGAGAAAATTTTAGGTAACACCAATATTTGGTAATATAGTTGTAGAGAACATAAAATCAAAACATCTTTTGCAGCCAACCCCAACGTCTGATAATGTGTTGCAGCTAGCCCAAATAGATTTTTTAAAGCCATTAACATCGTATCTGACATGTTTGACTGCGATGGTCGAAATGGGACCAAACCTTTTTTTAGAATAAATGGGACCAGAACTGACATAGGAAACGAGGAAAAGTAACTTAACCATCCTAATTAAGTACACGTGTTCATCACAAATAATTTTGTGACTACACCACTATTTTTGGTTAAAGGGTTGTAGTTTATCAGATTAAAGGGAAGAAACAGGTTACAATTATATACCACACATTTCCTATAAAGCGTAAAATAAAACTACCATATCTTGTGTAATGGATGCTAAACTATTAGATGGAACATATTAATAGGTAAAATTGCAGGCCTTTTCACTCTAATACTCAGGCTTAAAGGAGAAATTTAACAAAATAAATGGCCACACATAATTATTTTTACGAACATATGTACAATTAGACAGTCAAGGAATCATTCCAAAAAGAAAAAGGAAACTCGAGAGAATATACATCAGCTCACCCGATTGTTTAATAATTAATAGAATATGCACATATTATTCACTCGCATCTGTTTTAAAGCTAAACGCCTAATCCACTACCAAGATTTTAGTCACAACAATGAAAGGCATTAAGCTTAATTCCAGAGAAACTACAAAGGGGACCAAAATGAAGATGAAACCTGAAATTGACTGGGAAAAGAAGCTACCTTCATCAGCACAAGCAAGCACATCCCAAGTACCTACTGCCAATCGTTATCATGAAGCCCACGAGTTCGCTTGCCATCCTGTGTCAACATTGACACAAGGCCACGATCCCACTAGTCCTCACAAAGTCCTGTAGTGGATCACATTAGCTGGTGTCCCGTAGAGGTGATATCCATCCGAACTTTGGCCAGTCTCATTTTTTGGCGACGTTCTTTTGGATGGGTATCAAATGTGAGCAGAACAACATAATCCAAATCTTTAATTTTTATGTTAACTTATTTAAGAATTTTTGTTTTTAAGGGCTCACGACATGGTGGTGAGGTTGACAAAGCTAATATGATCAGAAATTCTATCTTTTGGGAGATAATTTGGGATGCCAATGCATAACTGGTTTAATGTTTTTCTTGTTTTACTATTGTTGACCATGGAGCTCGACTGCTAAAAAATGGCCAGTACCTCAATATCAAACTCAACAACACTTAGGTCATCAAGAAGGACCAATGTATAAACTTTCTTACATCACTCTCGTAGTAGGAATATTCTGTATTTATTTGATTAGATGAGTAGACTAATATATTGTGATGTTGCTTCTGATATTTACAACTCTGGGTTTCTTCATAGACTAATATAGAGTTGTTGTTGTCTATCTCATCCGTGTGATCTCTCAACTATATTTGTGTAAATTTATCTCGCCTATCTTCCAATATCAACAAATCAATAACACCAACAAAATAACTTGAAGGCTTACTCACAATCGATGGAGATGGTGGCCCCTCGAGGATGTTGAGCGGCTGGAGGACAAATGGTACTAGTGAAGGTGTGGTCGGTGGACCTTCGAGGCACAGGAGACTCGACACCACACTTGGGCTCAACACGAAGATGGAGCAGCGGGGCGTAGGGGCACTGCTCAGGATAGATCTCAATGTGTCAGGGCGGCAAGCAAAACTAATAGTGACTCCCTGATCTAGATGGGGGGACTTGTGGCATGTAGATGGAGCAGCAGGACGTAAGGACAGCTTAGGACAACTCTCTTATCTTGATGGGGATGAGAGCAAGGTTGTCCACGCAAACATATGCCACATATTAATGTATCATTGTGTGAACAAAGCAATAAGAATAGTAAATAAATGCCAGCCTATAATGTTCCCTAGGTCAAATTAACACACTCTATTGTATGCTAATCTGTTGATACGATGCACAAAATAAAAAGAACAACTCGTACAGTCATGGATACCCAAATTATCTAATTGAAGGCTTTGAGGATGTTTCACATTTTTTATCTGGCGTTACCTCTGATGTTTGATGATAAATCAGGAATAATCTATTTGTATAGAAAAATTGCAATTAATATCCTGTCTTATTTTTTCTGTATTGAGATGGCATGCAGTGCCATCATGATAGGGCTAATTCAGAAATCCAGCGGCAACCATACCACCAGGATTTCCATATGTCATCTGCCATATGATTTCACGGTAAACCAAACATGAACACCGTGTCACAAAGCTAAATTCTTATCCACACACAAGATGTCGTCTTAAAATGATATACTACATTCAAAGGTGAAGAAATTAAACTTAGTGAGTAGAGTCGAACCTGTGCGTAACCTCCTCGTCCTCGAGCAGTAACTCCTATTGTACACATTATGAAGGTAAAGTTTAGCATAGTATGGCTGTGAAAACGTTTGCTGAAATGTAGATACCACTCAAAAGGTAAATTTTCAAAATAAAATGAAAATGAGGAAGAATTTTGGATATTTATAATGTCAAACTGAATAAAAAATTATCAACTTAAACGTGCCAAATTATAGCAACCGGCGGTTAGATAATTTGAACTATTTAATAGAAGAGTGATGCACCATGAGAATTTCATACCTGGAACTGCTGATCCCATCTTTGTCTTGAATCATTACGTGGATATCCCGTTTCAATTTCTTATTCATGGTCCAGTTGGTTCATCATCGCAAATCTTTCTTACCAATTTCAACAAACTTTTCAAATGTTTCTTCTGCATGTTTTGTTACCTCCCGATAGGTCCCCTTCTTCGTATCTGTGAATAATGGACCCCCACTTCATCACCGAGCTTGTGAAAATTCCACAATAATCCCCTTTTACCACTTTATTTTGTCATTAACTATTAATCACATGTATTAGTCTAATTATGCAATGAAATTACTATTCTCCCATAGTCTAATTTTCTTTAAGCCATGAGACTCCTAGGGGCTTTGGCCCGTACTTTTTTTTCTCTTTTGCGCGTCTATGACTCAGGCCGCCGGAGCAGCCAAACCTAACCACTTGCCCACGCTCGTCGGTGACCTTGCCGCCTGAGCCGCTGTGTCCGAACTATCCAACTCACCTCATCGCTATGCCCGTGCTTCCCGCTACTTGGTCGCGGGAGCCAAAGCGCCCATGCAGGCCGCAACACCTGGCTGCTCGGCCCTCGCCCGTCTACAACTTGGCCGCCTGAGCAATTCAACGTTGGAAGGCCGGTGGGGGTGAAAAGTTGAAGATGAGCAGAAGATGAAAAAAACTGGAAAACTAACAATATCGTCTATCTCAGATATTTTTATAGATAAGAAGGGCATCACAACGTCGTGTCTAGGAGGGGACGCAGATCGACGGGGAACCCAACCTGGGAGCCGCACCGCCGGAGTCGACGGCTAGCAGAAGCCATGCCGTTGACCACGTCCAACGTCATGCGCCTGAGCCATGCTGGAGGCGAGTCGGGGAAGCGACGCTGTGTGGACACGGGAGTCTAGGAGGAGACATGGACCGATAGGGAACCAAACCTGGGAGCCACAACACCGATGCCTATGGCTAGCAGAAGCCATGCCAGCGACAACGACGACAGCTAGGGTTTCCGTGAGAGTACGTACTGGGGCGGAACGCAGCAGCGGCAGCGTGTATCAGCAGAGATACTAAGGAGAACGCATGCCGGTGAGGACCTGCACCAGAGGCGGTTGAGGCGGCCGGAGCTGGTGGCCCAGGCGGCGGCGATTTGGGAAGAGAGAGACTGTTAGGAGAAATAATCAAAGCCAGGAGTGTGTGCCTACGTTTTTTCTCTTCGAGCGATGAGTGTGCGCCATCGATAGAAGAGTTGTGTGTCACCACACTTAAGGATTTAGATAATTTTCACCAAGACCACCACTGCTTAGAACATTTTTTTCCTTCGAGACTACTGTTGCATAAAATTGATAAGCTGTGTTGTACATTCTACATTAAAGCTAGAGGAGGTAGGATGGGTTCTAAATTTAGCGGTCTAGTAACCTTATTTTCAATATCAGTAAAATGGAGTAAGCATCAAAATAGAATGGCACTTATGGCTTTAAATTAGGAGTGAATTGTTACTGCCACATAATCTTGCAAGAAGCAGCAGCCAATCTATCAATTGACGAATCCAAATGTTAGCAATTCAGCTACCCACAATTTTACTGGAACTGAATTTCATAAGTGGAGTTGAAACAACAAACGGCAATCGAAAGAACTGAAGCTCCACTCTAATGTTAATTACATGTTGAGCACTCATTGGACAAAAATAAGCACAATGGTATCAATCAAAGGTAGTACATAAATCTGAAAAGAGCTTAAGTTCTCTAACTAAAGTACTTTACAGTGCAAATTTTTGTGTAGTAGATTCAATTAAATGTCTTAGTCTGACCAAAGATAGAAATTCTCGGCCTAACCCCTAACAATTCTCAATATATCAATAACTGTCATTACTGCGAGGATTGCAGCCAAAGCACATCAAACTACATGTGGTAATTTTTTCCTTTTTGGATGTTCAACTACCCGACTAAGATGCAACCTAGGAAGATAAAATAGGTGTTATCAAGGAGCAACACATCTTCAGCATGTTAATAACTGGAATATATATTGTTGGTGTTAGATTTGCGACAAGTAAATAACAAAGAACGAAAAAAAAATCACAACAATGGGACACAGATTTAACGTGGAAAACCCTCTCCAACAAAGAGAAGGAAAAAACCACGGGCGCCAGCCAGCGAAAACTTCACTATAACGGAGAGTGTTTACACAACGCCGGGGATTTCACAGATGCAATTTTTCCCAGCCGGCGGCTTACAAGAAGTACAATAGCGGCTTACAAGAAGTATATATCGGCCCAAGCCTCTAGCGACGGGCCTCGCTCCACTCCGTCAGAAGTTGGTCTCTACTTTGTAGAATTTGGATCAACATATAACAAACTCCACCTTAAGACAAATTCCTTCTTGTAGCATCAACGGTAATCATCTCCCTAAACAAACAAAGAAAACACTTTCGGCGCCAATAGCCACTTGGGCTAAGTAGTTATACCAACTAAGCTTGAGCATAGCTCAAACTTAGCAACAGGAACAGGCTTTGTCATCATATCAGCAGGATTATCATGAGTGCTTATCTTGCATACCTTCAGTGTACCTTGTGCAACAACATCACGAACATAATGGTACTTGATATCAATGTGCTTTGTTCTCTCATGGAACATCTGATCCTTAGTAAGGTAAATAGCACTTTGACTGTCACAGAACAGGTTAATGCAAGAATCATCCTGACAAAGCTCAGCATACAAACCTTTCAACCAAACAGACTCTTTGCAAGCTTCAACAACAGCCATATATTCTGCTTCGGTTGTAGATAAAGCAACAACTGGTCGCAGCGTTGCCTTCCAACTCACGGCACATCCACCTACCGTGAACACATAACCTGTGAGGGACCTCCTCTTATCCAAGTCGGCAGCAAAATCTGAATCCACATAGCCTGCGAGTCCCTCATCAGTCTTGCCAACTTCAAGCAAGCGTTGGATGTGCCACGGAGGTACCTGAAAATCCACTGAACAACTTTCTAATGTTCTTTACCAGGATTAGCCATGTAACGACTCACCAAACTCATAGCATATGATAAATAAGGGCGAGAACAAACCATGGCATACATCAAGGAACCAACAACACTAGAATAAGGAACTCGAGACATGTACTCAATATCTTCATCAGAACTAGGACATTGCAATGCTGACAATTTAAAGTGAGGAGCAACAGGAGTACTAACTGACTTTGCATCATGCATATTAAAACGTTGAAGAACTTTCTCAACGTAACTTTGCTGACTAAGAAACAACAACCGAGATTTTCTATCCCGTTTAATTTCCATACCTAGGATTTTCTTAGCAGCACCAAGATCTTTTATCTCAAATTCACTACTTAGGTGTGCCTTCAAAGTAGTGATTTCTTTCATGCTCTTGGCAGCAATTAACATATCATCAACATATAGCAGCAAGTAAATAGGTGACCCATTAACAAACTTTATATAAACGCAGCTATCAAACCGAGATCTCTTAAAACCTTGTGAGATCATAAATGAATCAAACCTTTTATACCACTGTCTTGGAGATTGCTTCAAACCATAAAGCGATCTCTTCAATTTGCACACAAAATCCTCTTTTCCAGGAACTATGAACCCTTCAGGTTGGTCCATGTAAATCTCCTCCTCCAGCTCACCATGCAGAAAAGCGGTCTTTACATCTAGCTGCTCAAGCTCAAGATCATGCATATCAACAATACCAAAGAAAGTACGAATAGAGCTATTCTTCACAACCGGAGAGAAAACATCATTATAGTCAATACCTGCAATCTGGCTAAAACCTTTTGCTACTAACCTTGCCTTAAACCTTGGAGGCTCATTAGGAGACAAACCTTCCTTTCTCTTGTATATCCACTTACAACGGACAGCCTTCTTCTGTTTAGGCAAGCGCACAACTTCCCATGTGCCATTCTTATCAAGCGATTGCATCTCTTCTTGCATAGCAGAAACCCACTTCTCGCGGTCAACGGATGCAATAGCCTCATTGTATGTAGCAGGTTCAGTATCATGCTCCAACTGTTCAGCACAACTCAAAGCATAATGAGCAAGATTACACTCTTCAATTAAACGACGAGGTGGAACTATGTTACGCCTCGGTCTATCAGCAGCAATAGATTCCTATGGCTGCTGCAAAACAGTAGGTGAGTGCTGAACAACATCATCATCAATATTTTCCTCATGAGTATCATCAACAACAACATTATTATCAACAGTTTTCTGTAGTTGCTCCACCTGCACACAAACTCCCTCCTCTCCAATAGCAACAGGAGAGGGATCTGATGGCAAGCTGTCATGATACATAACGGGTTCATTGAAAACAACATTCCTACTCAACAAAATCCTTTTAGTTCCAGTATTCCATAGTTTATATGCCTTAACTCCTGAACCATAACCAAAGAATATGCACTTAATAGCTCTAGGATCTAACTTTCCATTATGAATGTGAGCATAAGCTGTGCAGCCAAAAACTCTCAACTGTGAATAATCAGCAGACGAACCTGACCATACCTCAATGGGAGTTTTCTTCTCAAGTGGAATAGAAGGTGACCTGTTGATGAGGTAGCACGCTGTGTTGGCTGCTTCCGCCCAGAAACGTCTATGCATACCTGCATTGGACAACATACAGCGAGCCCTCGAGATGATGGTTCTGTTCATGCGCTCAGCCACGCCATTCTGCTGAGGAGTGTAAGGGATGGTGTGGTGCCTGATCATACCATCGTTACTGCAAAACACCTCAAACTCATTAGAACATAATTCCATACCATTATCAGTACGTAGTACCTTTACCTTCTTTTCAATTTGCTTTTCTATCATAACTTTCCACTTCTTAAAAGCATCAAAAATATCAGATTTCTGTTTCAGAAAATATGGCCACACTTTTCTTGAGTAGTCATCAATAATAGTAAGCATGTAATTAGCACCACCAATAGAAGTCTTACGGGAAGGTCCCCATATATCAGCATGCACATAATCTAATATGCCTTTGGTGGTATGAACGGAAGCATTGAATTTAACTCTTTTATGCTTACCAAAAACGCAGTGCTCACAGAACTCAAACTTAGCCAAGTTGCAACCATCAATCAGCTCTCTCTTAACCAATTCTCCCATGCCATGTTCGCTCATATGCCCAAGACGCATATGCCACAGATTTTTTTTACCACAATCATCAGAATCATTAGCAGTAACAGCAGCAGCAATACTAGGCAAAGTGCTATCTCTAAGAACATATAACTTAGCAGAATTCATATCACCTATCATGTGAATAAGAGAGCCTTTCGATACCTTTAACAACCTACGCCCACCGGCGTACTTGTATCCATCAACGTCCATGGTACTCAGGGAGATCAGATTTCTGGCCATGCTTGGTATGTGCTTCACCTCATTCAACGTACGCGTCATGCCATCATGTGTCTTGATCTTAACAGATCCAACTCTGACAATATGGCATGGATTGTCATTCCCCACACATACAGAATCTCCAGTCTGCACAGACTCATATGAACTCTTTGGTATAGCAAATATGAAACGAACATGCAGTATCAAGAATCCATTCATCATCACGAGATGCACAAGCAGCAAAAACGGCTAAACATTCACCGTCAGAACTATCACCAGAAACAACAGCAGCCTTACCATTACCTTGATCCCTATCTTTCGGTTGGTAAGTACCGTTCCTTTTCTCCTTATTTTGCAGCTTCCAACAATCATCAATAACATGATTAGATTTCTTACAATACCTGCAGAACTTGTCCTTTCCCTTGGACTTCGAACGACTTCTGCCGTCTTTTCTCTTATCTCAGTTGCCATAGTTATTAAATCTCTGCTCGGTCCTGCCACAAACCTACAGAGCTTCAGCCTTGGAAGACGCCTCATCTGCCTGCACCATAGATTTCATCTTTTCCCTCTATTTGAGGGCATCTTGCACTTCATCAAGGGTTATCTTATCACGGCTCAACAACATTGTATCACGAAAGTGAGTATAAGAACTAGGCAACGAGCATAAGAGTAATAGAGCTAGATCCTCATCATCATATTTTATTTCCATAGATTGCGAATCAGAAATAATCTCTCTGAAAAGAGATAAGTGATTCATTACCGATCCACCTTCCTGCAATCTATGCGAGAACAACTTCATCTTCACATGCATCTTACAGGTTAGATCCTTTGACATGCAGATCGATTCCAGTTTCCCCCAAAGGGCAGCAGCAGATTTCTCTGTCAAGACTTCCTGCAAAATATTATTGGATAGATAAAGTTGAATCATAGACAAAGCCTTACGGTCCTTCCGCTTCTCTTCGTCAGACCAGCTCTTAGCATCCTTTTCCCCGAATCCATCCAGCGCATCATCCAGATCTGAAGTTTGGGCGAGAATCGCCCACATCTTCACCTGCCACAAGGAGAATCTTGTGGAGTAGTCCAGCTGGGGTAAATCGAACTTCAATGACCAGATGTCGCAAACCCTAGATTAGAACCTGGGGCTCTGATACCACTTGTTAGATTTGCGACAAGTAAATAACGAAGAACGAAAACAAAATCACAGCAAGGGGACACAAATTTAACGTGGAAAACCCTCTCCAACAAAGAGAAGGGAAAAACCACCGGCGCCAGCCAGCGAAACTTCACTATAACGGAGAGTGTTTACACAACGCCGGGGATTTTACAGATGCCACTTTTCCCAGCAGGCAGCTTACAAGAAGTATATATAGCGCTGGTAACCTAGGTCATCAACGATCCGTACCGCGGCCCGTCTTCGCTCCGCTCCATCAGAAGTTGGCCTCTACTTTGTAGAATTTGGATCAACATATAACAGTTGGGATGAAATCATGTGATTTAGAAAATTAGAGAAGGATGATAATCATGTACGTTGGGGCTGGGGAAGTCTTCTATGCCGATCTAGCCCCTTTGAAGTTCCAATGCTGTAACAGTTCCTGCCGCATCACCGTCAGGCCGTCACACCTCCTCCCGTCTTGCCCACCGAAGGCTGCACCACCGCCTGAAACAGCCTCCCACCGGTCTTTCTATGGCAAAAGAAGGTGTACGGCGACCCATCGGATAGATGGTACGCTGAGCAGCGAGGGTGCCGGTGGTGGAGGGGTGAAGCAGAGGCAGCAATACAGATCTTGACGGACACCTCGGCTAATGGCCTCTCATCCCTCTCCGTGCCATCTGAAGGAAAGGAAGAACAGTGGCGGCCGGCGCGGCTAATTCCTTGCCAAAATGCCGCCAGGCATGGGGAGGGAAAATCTTGGCTCTGCCGCCAACCCTAGTGGGTTCTAGAGAGGGGAGAGGAGCCCGAGACACGGTTGCCAGCGAGGGCAAGGCGTGGAATATTGGTGGCGGTCTATTGCTTGGTGTTTTACGACATTTGTTTTTTTGGTAGTTACAGATCTCAGTCGCTGAGTCATGGGACAGAGTTGGACGTGGGACCACTAGCAACACAAGCGAATAGGCTATTTATATTTACCATAAGAAAAGTCCCAGTTAACCATCCCTAATGAACAATCAAGATGTCCTTTCTTTTAAATCGAGTGGCTACAAACGCTCGTACCGGGAGGGCCTGAGGAGCTGGGTAGGTCACCAGGCTTAGGATTGTACGAGGCACTCCTTGATCGCTCAAGGAGCTCGTAACCTCTCAGCCTTAAGACTTTAATTATGGTTATATGAGGATGGAGAGACCAGAAGTCTTAACATCTATCTTGGAAATAAAATGTATATATGATGCTGGCCACATTTGCGACTCGGGCAGTGATCGGGCGCCCAAAGTGGTAATAATTCTGTGCATCTCTGCTCGCTTTTGCGACTAAAGCAGGGCCATGATTGGTCCCGGAATCTCTCTATCGCGGCAACTAAAGGTTTTCGATGAAACATTCGCTTGTGGCTGCGTGAATTCGCTGTCGCCTCCCTGCTCCCTCTCCCTGCAGTAATACTCCGCTTTGCATATGCCGTAAAGCAATGAGCAAGCAAGGCATCTATTTATGGATAGATAGTGGCGACTGGAATTGCACGCAGCAACAGTCTGATGATTAGGAATAATTAAATCCCTCCGTCTCAAGCCCCATCGAGATCAATTAATATGCGAAAGCACGTACGCAGCACAGGAGTTCGCTGGAAACAGTTGGTCCACAACTGAAGCGAAACTGGAATTTTCTAGTATTTCCTTTTTCTCCAACTTTTTTTTTACCGAAATCGACCCCCCCCCCCCCACACACACACAGCCACACCCACGCGCGGACAGGTTTATCTCTCTTTTCTCAGCGGCTGTTTACCGCTCTTCCACATGATTAACCAAAGTTGTTGACAGTTTTTCTCTAGGGAAAAAAAGGGGAAAAAAAAGGTAAAGTTCATTGGTTCGCATGATTGTTGGCTGATTAATATCATCCATATTTGCTCCAATACTTCTGTTTTCCATTTTTTATCCAGGCGTGTCTGCTTAACCTGATCAAAGGAGAGGAGAAAAAATGAATTAGAGATGAGACCATATATAGCACTAGATGACCAGCTTGTCACTATCATGTGCAAATGTAGCATGTGGATTGGGTCGAATTGACAGCATTGATTGATTGACAGGATGAGCTTACCGTAGTATGATTTGGGCGCATTGCAGCGGAAGCACTCGGTTCTGTTGGCGTAGTTTTGCACGTTGCAGTCCAGTCTGTTAGCGCCAATTAAAAAACGTCGTTAGCACCCCGTAGAATACGAAACTAAAACCATCAAGAAATTCCATTCGAGGCATTTTTAGTGTGCGTGCTGAGAAGAAATGCTAAGCTGACACGTCAAGAAATTCCATTTGGCTACTCCATCAGGATTCGATTTTTCTGCGAGGAATTAAATCCTCGTAAGGGTTCGTAATTTTTCGAAGAGTTGGGATCTTAATTTAGGGAATCGTGTGAAGTAGAGGGTTGTTTGTGGAGTTCATGCAAGTGTTAATTAGCCATTAGTTAAACTCCACAAAGCCGATGGCGGCTGCATGCATCATGCATGCATACATGCAGCTGCATTCCTGAGAAAGCTTAATCTAGCTAGGAAGAACTAATAATCGATTAGTTTAGGAGGTACTACTAGTTAGAGATGTGAGCCGGACGAACCTCGGGCATATCCAGTCGCCGGACTTCCATCCGGCCTGGCCTGCGGCGTTGAACGCCCAGTTCTGGGCGACGGCGGCGGAGTCGGTCTTCGCGGCGCCGCACTTGAAGCAGTTTCCGCGGCTGGCGTAGTTGTTGACGCCGCAGCAGCCGCAGTACCAGTCGCCAGGCTTGACCTCCCAGCTGCCTCCCATGGCCACGTAGTCCGCCCGCTCCGTGCCCAGCTTTGCCTCACCGCACCGCTGGCATGCCTCCCGCTTGCAGAAGTTGAGGTACTGGCACGACCTGCAGCTCCAGTCACCCGGCTTCCTGCTCATCATCACCTTCTCCGTCGCTGTTGGTCAGAAATGAAGTCTTATATGTCTAGCTCCTAATCTACTGTGTCTAGCTAGTTAGCTCTCTACTAGCAATCTATTCGATCACGAGATCGATGTAGGAGAAGGTGATCAAGATGATGAGAGGAAACAGGAGTGAGCTTAGCTCTAGAAGCTTAGCTTGTTTGAGTTGGACGACTGGCTGGGTTGGTTTGGGAAATGGGAGGTGGCGCGGCCTTTTATATAGGGTTCGGTGCAGGACTGGGGAGGAGAAATGACCAGTTAGTTGGGACCCAAGTAAAGCCGGAAGGAAAGGATGCATGAATTGTTCCTTCTTGCTGCATACTGGCTGTGTGAGCTATGCTCCCTCTAGCTGTCTGTCTGGCTCATAATGCATCGACCCTTTTTCAGTTCTCATAAGTGGGGAATCTCGAGAACGAGGCAACACCCTAGTTGTTGGGTTGTAGTTGGCGCATCCCAACGACCGGATTTTGATCGAATTTCTGGAATTCTCACACGACCCGCTTCTAAAAGTGTATAATTCCTCCTAGCACTGTTTCATCCTTTTAACTAGGAAATTTCCACGATTGACGGGTCCTCTGCATTCGCTGCAAGCTAGACATCACTGTGCTGTGAGAGCAGGGAGTTCCAGCCTCCTCCGGTCTGCAGCTTCATCAGGCAATCCATTGTGTTTATCTATCATTTAATTATGGTGTGAGCATGTGCGGATCGCCATTTCTGATCGATCTCTTTCATTAGTTTTAACATGATCTAAAGGTATTTCGGATGGTGATGAACGTGGGGAGCAAATTTTAATTGTTCATAAGTTTGATATGTACCAAATATCAAAAAATAGTATACTGGTTGTGCACTAGCTTAAGAAAAGTATTAATCACATCAAGATCAATAGAAAAATAACATCAACCTCATACCCTGCAATCTTTTAAAATGCTTGTTAACAAAATTTAATTTGTATTTGGATGGAAGAACGTTCCAAAAGATATATTGGTTCTCTAGAGCCGACCCCATGAATAACTGCGCTTCTGGCCACGGTATATGGTGGAATGGAGGTGCTCTGTGGCGTACACCGACCAGCCATGGAGGCGATGGCAGTGGTTGTTGCAGGGTGTCCTCTTCTCTTCTACGACGATGGTTAAAGCTTCCGCTGCGTCTTTGAGCGGAACACACCGCTGCTAGTTTGCCGTCCTATTCCTTAGCTGAAAGGGCGGCCCGTCATCGACCTCCATTACGGAGACTCTTTCAGCAACCTTGCGCTCGAGCTTGTCATCTCATCGTCACAGGGTGATTCGTCCCTAGAGGCATCGAGGTAGCCGGGTGATATGGGTATACCCTATAGGTACCCGAGTTTGGTATACACGGTCCAGATACGGCAGAAGCCCACGACGTTGTCAGGGCCTAATGAAGAATTCGAGTGGCCCACGGACTCTCGATTGCTTGCCAGACAAGAAGAAGCTTAAGATAGAAAGTTCAAAGGGAAAACACTAATCTGTAACCGACTCGACCTGCTACCCGAGGCCTATCTTATCTATATAAAGGCTAGGAGGGGGCGGTGAGGAGGACCCCCGCAATCCTAGTTTCCACAACTCTCGCCAGATCGCATCTGCGCGCCTCTGTAATCTTCAATTCCTTCGTTAATTCTAAGAGCAGACAAGCAAGAGTACGGACCTCTATGAGGCTTGAACCTAGGTAAAGCTTGCATCCCTGTGTGCTTGTTTGCTAGCCGACTGATGCCTCTAGCGCTCCCTCCTTCTCCAAAACCCAAGTCCATAACAATGGGCATTGACGAGTTAAACCCTCGTCAATTGACGCCGTCTGTGGGAATTGGGAGTGCTGATGTTGTGATTTCTTCTGCCCCATCAACCGCGATCTACAACTCCGCAACTATGGAGATTCGCCAGCTCTTCGGCGCTTTCGACTTCACCGTCCACACGTCGGCCACTTGCCCGAATTTTGAGTATGTGGGCGACGGGATCAGCCTGGCGATTGGGAGCTTCCGCTTCCAAGTAGGCCAGTTAGGCACGCTTCGCATGCCTGACCAGCCGACGACACCATCGATTGCTCTAGCATCGTGGTTCCCTCCGCCAATCGGCACCCTCAGCGAGCTCAACGCCTCGGCGACAGCTGAGGGAACAAACAACGACAACAGTCATGGATCTGATCTGGGCGACCTAGCCATAGAAGATGGAACTTACGGCTCCGGATCCGAAAGTTGCAGGAGCAATAGCTTCCCCAACCACTTTATATGCGCCGTCATCAACACGGGTGACACCACCGCCAATCGCGAAAATGCTGGCACCGGATCTAGCACCGGGCCACCCAATGGCGGTCGACCCAATGGCGGCATACCTAATGGCGGCCCCACCAACGGTGGCAACGGCACGCCCGTCAACAATGGAGCGGGAGGAGAACCGCTAACCATTGTGAACGAAAACACTTGAGAGCGCGTAGTGATCAGGCTCAACGACAACGAGTGGGCTTGTTGCCGAGAAGCCCTACGAGTCAATCCTCTGCCCCTCGACTCCCCGCAGGACATGCTGATGGGCTACCATTGGCTGCTGAAGGAGGAATATAGACGCTAGCTACATGCAATCCCACGGAGGATCCTCCTCCAAAGGTAATGAGTACGTGGCCAACAAGAGAAGATCTCGACTGGCCCACCTCACCGAACAAGAGCGCGTAGAAGCCGCGAAATTCCTCGACTTTAGCTCCATGACAGTAGACACGCGTGGCAACGTGCTCCCGAAGACACCGCAAGCTGCGGTAACGACGGCCACCATGTATCTCCTCAACAACCAGCCGCCAGCTGGAGATCCACAAGCTGCCATGCACCGATCTACGATCGCGGCTTGGGGTTAATCAAAGCCGCCCTCGACAAAGAGCCAACACCGGAGCCAAAAAAAGGCAAGACTCTGGCCAAACGCTATTCTTTGCCCTCGTCCAGCGACGATAGCCACGACCTGTCTCGGCGTCGCCGCTCACGGCGGCACGATCGCAACTACGACACGCGTGATGACATCACGCAGCGCAAAGTCGACAAAATGTGCGCCAGACATGCTCGTTCGACTGACTCGGAAGACGAAGACATAGAGCTCTACGGCGCCAGATGCTTCAGCAGAGCCATCAGGAAAAAGTGAATGCCTAAAGGGTTTAAACTCCCATCAGAAAACCCAAAATTCGACTGCATGCAAGACCCGAAGATCTGGCTAGAGGATCATATCTCCTCCGTCAGGCTCCATGGCGGGAGTCGAAGCACGGCCATGCAATGCCTGCAGCTCTCGCATGGCTCAACAACCTCCCACGCGGATCCATTAGTAGCTGGCAAGAGCTGGTCTACAACTTCGTTGGCAACTTCAAGGGAACTTACAAAAGGCCCACATCAATCGAAGAACTAAGAGGTTGCCAACAAAGATCTGCCGAGCCGCTGCGCTCGTACATCCAGAGGTGGTCCATCATCAAGAACTCTGCAGAAAACATCTCGGAGGATCTCGCGATCGACCCATTCAACGGCGGTGTTCGCCGCATAAAACTCAGGGAGGAGCTGGGCCGCTCAAAGCCCAAAACAATTGACCACCTAATGGAAATCGTGAATCGGTGGATGGATGGAGAAGACTCGGTGAAAAACCGTGCTCACTCCGACGACGACGACTACCTCGGATGCAGACGCGACCGCCGAAGCAAGCGTCGAATGCGCATCTACGATGACCGCGACGACGTCAATATGGTCGTAGCCGGTTACGCTGACAAACGCGACGACAACCGCAACAGCGGCTATCGCAGTGGTGGATACTGCGACTCCGGGAAAACCACGCAGTTGTGGCAGCGCCGCACTCACGAAGAGGCACCTGCAACATCTATCGAGGACAAACTGTCCGGACCATGCAACGTGCACTTCTACATAGACAAGCACGACGGCAAGAAGAAATCCAACCACCTCCTCAAGGATTGCCGCGAGTTCCTCAAATTCCATTAGGGCCTGGCCCAGATGAATCGCGACGCAGTCAACAGGGGCTATGGAACCGCCCCAGGCATTGTGGCACATGGAGCTTGATGACCCACAAGTATAGGGGGTGTATCGCAGTATTTTCGAGGGAAGTGAAACCCAATTTATTGATTCGACACAAGGGGAACCGAAGAATATTTATAAGCCTTAACAACTGAGTTGTCAATTCAGCTACACCTAGAAACAATCTTGCTCACAACAGTTTATCAGTAGCAATAGTTTTGTAGTAGGAATAGTAAAGTAGCAGCAATAGTAAAGTAAAGACAACAGTGACAATAGCTGTAAACAGTAGGATTCGAGTACGGTAGGCATAGGGATCGATGGACGGGCATTGCATGGACAAGACAATTCACATAGCAATCAGAACATAGGGCAACTGCAGATAAATAAGATAAAGCATCCAAGTACTAAATAATCCTAGGCATGTGTAACATATATAGTCATACGTGCTCGCAATGAGAATTTGCACAACATCTTTTGTCCTACTAGCCCGTTTGCAGCGGGGCCTCAAGGGAACTGCTGGCAATTAAGGTGCTCCTTTTAATACAGCACCGAAGCAAAGCATTAACACACCGTGAACAAATGTGATCCTCACATCAAAGCCATTCCCTCCGGTTATCCCGATTTATGTCACTTCGGGGCCATTGGTTCCGGACAACAACGTGTGTATACAACTTGCAGATAAGACCATAAACAATACTATCATAATGAATCAATAACATGTTCAGATCTGAAATCATGGCACTCGGGCCCTAGTGACAAGCATTAAGCACAACAAGTCGCAACAAAGTCATAAAGCACTAATAAAAGATACTAGGCACCATGCCCTAACAATCGGATGCCATTACATGAATGATCTCATCCAATCCCTACCATCCCCATAGCCTACAGCGGGGGATTACTGACTCATAGATGGGGGAAACATGGATGGTTGATGGAGAAGTGATGGTGATGATGATGGCGATGATCTCCTCCAATTCCCTCGTCCCGGCAGGGTGCCAGAACAGAGTTCTTGGTGCTGTTTCGTGGAATCTGGTGGTGGCGGCGGAGCGGAACTCGTTTTGGAAAAACGTCGAACCCCCCGGAGTTTTTAGGTTAGAAGGCTTCTTATAGGCGAAGAGGGAGACCGAGGGGGTGCCTGGGGGCCCACACCATGCCCTGGCGCGGCCAGGCCCAGCCCGTGCCTGGAGGTGGTGTAGCCATCCCCTGGCCCTCCTCCGTCTCGTATTCTGGCTCCGTGAGTCTTCTAGAAAAATAGGCACTTTCGCTTTTGTCCCCTCCAATTCCGAGAATATTCATTTTCTGACTTTCCTGGAACCAAAAACAGCAGAAAACAGGCAGCTGGCACTGTGGCTCTTGTTGATAGGTTAGTCCAAGAAATCATATGAAAAGTACTCCAAAGTGCAGACAAAACAGAAGAAAGTGGATAAAACCAAGCATGGAACATCAAAAATTATGGATACATTTGCAATGTATCAACATCCCCAAGCTTAACTCCTGCTCGTCCTCGAGTAGGTAAGTGATAAAAAGAAAGAATAATTTTTTAGATGACATGCACCATCAAAGACTTGATCAAAGTATTTGTAAAACATTCAAAGCTGGGATCATAGTACTTCAATCATAGCATGAAAGACAAAGTTCTAGCAATAGGACAAAGAAACTATGATGCAACATGAAGAAGCACAAACAAAAGATTCATGAATAACAATGCTTTGCAAGACGTTTGTTTGTTTCACATAAAGAAAATATAGCACAATGGCATTCAGCTTGTCCCTCAATAGAGTAGCAAATATAAATGCATAGGACACCTTCAAAGTTCATAAGAGTGACTAGATAAAAAAGTTTAAAACAAGCAATATCAAGTTATGCATCAATCAACTAGTCTTGGGACAATGCACATAGAACTAAGAATGACCACTATGCTCTCAAAGTAGGTGCATACAGGTAGAAAGTGGAGACTCAATATAATGGTGGAAGAAAGGCCTTTTTATAAAAGGAAGTAGGGATTCAAGTCTCATAAAGAGCTTCCAAAAATTATGGTACTTATAGCTTTCAGCTCTCATTGCCCCTATCATAAGCATCTTGAAGTGATTAAGTTTAACGTGAACATACTATGGTGTACATGCTTGAAGAAGTATAAGTTAGAAATCTCAAGTCTCTTGTATACAAGGGCCGCTCCTCATGCTACTCAAGTTTAGTCACCGGTAAGTTCTTGTCATTGTAAGTATATGTGTATCATAGAGAACCGCCAACGAGGTACCCCTTGCCCGATGATACGGAAGAATCCCCATATCAAAATGACAAGGCCAGCAGACAACGAGCATCTCAGCAATCTTCTTATTTACCATGGGAATATGGTGCTTTTTTTTCTCTCTTTCCTCTTTTCATAATCCCCTTTTTTCTCTTTTCTCTTTTTATCAATATAGGACTCTTTTTTTATAAGAAGAATGCTTCATAGACAGCTCATTATGGTTACACTGCAGGTTTCCACCATGTCAGCATGGATTAGACCAGTGGCCTAGGCATTTCTCTAACACATATACATAACTCCATGGACTTACAAGCTCCCCTTTCATTTCACACCGACGACATCCATATACAAAAGAGCATGATATCAACTAGGTACAAGTACCAAGTGCAATGTTGAAAGCGTTCCCCATGAAAGCATGGTTCTGCTAATTCCCAACAAATAAGTGGAAGCATATACAACATAGACGACACAATGGTTCAAGTTTGTTAAGGGCAAGAAAAGTAAAGTGTGCCATCAAGTTCGTGAGAGCTTTAATCACTAGTTTTCTCGTAACAAGTTTAATTTGGAAGGTGAACAAAAGAATGAATATACTTGGAATAGCATAAGCTAGTAGGTAGGTATGGTGGACTCTTTGGAATAACTTGGTTTAAGCAGTTGGATGCATGAGTGGAACTCATACTTGGTTGTGGAGGCTAGCAAAAGACTGGGAGCGACAAACTAAGAGAGCAATAATGGCCATAATCATGCAGAGCGACAAAACATCATTGATCAAAGCATAAAGTGATACTACAAGTTGAAAACTAAAGGATCATAAAGGCTATGGTGACTTGAGATAGTCATAATATGGTGTGAGCATGTGCCAAGTCAACCCAAATAAAGCATCAAAGGAGAATACCACTATACTATGCTTTAATATGCTAAAACAATGCATGATTCATCCAAGGCAAATTAAGAAATATCAATTGTTTATAACAAGTCATGCTACAGCAAAGAATACTAAGCATAAAGACAAAACAATATCAAGCATGGCATGACAAAGCATAGGCCACAGTCAAAAACAAGCTCTTTTTACCACTTAAGCATGAGCTTTCCTACTCTTTTCCAATCCAAACCAGACTATTTGAAAACCAATGTATGAAAGAGGGGGTCCAACCAATTTATTCAGCAAACTAAGAAAACAAAGCAAACGAAAAACCGAAACGAAAACAAAAAAGAAGAGGCTCCAAGAACAACACAATTGTGCATGAAACAATAAAAATGAAGTGTTTGGAAGAAACCTGGGATTTTTATTGATGAAGAAGGGGATGCCTTGGGCATCCCCAAGCTTTGACGCTTGTACTTCTTGGATATTTCTTGGGGTGACACGCGTGGCATCCCCAAGCTTGAGCTTTAGTCCATCGTTCATCTCATTACTCATTCCTTTCATACACCTGGAATTTTTTCTTCATACAAAACTTCACACAATCTTTATTAGCAACATTAGTGCACTCAAGATAAATAAGTCTTAAGGTTCAGTTCTAACACCAAATAAACTTCCATTAGAACACTAGATACTGAAGCACTTTCCTCAAAAAGCTCAATTCCCCAAAATAACTCAAAAAGGAACCAACAAGAAGCAAATGCAGAAAATGGCAGAAATCTGTCAAAACAGACCAGCAGGTAAAGACGAATTTTTTCGAAGACCTTCTGTTGCTCAAATCAAAAAGTGTTGAACTAACAAAAGTTAGATAACAACCTGGGGCAGAAGCACAAAAATTCAAGCCTCAAAAAAGACGTTCAGAGATTTTACACGAATTTTTACGGTGAAGCATAGAAATCTGTTTCGGGACAGCAACTTTCCCAATCATTACTTCTCTCTCATTAGAGGTTACTCTTGGCACAAAAAGAAAATAAAAAGGATAAGGAGCGGTTATTACTGAAGTAATAAGTTCCAAGACTCATCTAAAACTTTTGGGTTATCTCCCAATAAGTACTTTTCTTTAACGCCTTTAAGTTAGGCATAAAGAAAAACTAAAAAAGGATAGAATAGAAGTAAGCGGAGATCGTGGTGAAAACATTGTTTTGTTCAATGAAATCCTTTTGTTAGCAAGGTTTATCAGGTATTTCTACAAAAACAATTTCATATGAGACAAAACTTTGTATTCCACTAATGATTATGTTACCTCAACCTTGATAGCAATGGTCCCAATCATAATAGTTTCAAAATTTTCTCTTGGTATGGGACAATATATTTCTCCAACTTGAATGCCCTCAACATGTTCAATTGAATTCAAACCATAAGTCCTTTCAATCTTCTTGGAGAAATAGACAGTATGTTCCTTGTCATTAACATTGAAGGTCACCTTCCCTTGATTACAATTAATAACAGCTCCTGCAGTATTAAGAAAAGGTCTCCCAAGAATAATAGACATATTATCATCTTCAAGCATATTAGTTTGAGAGGATGCCCACATAAGAAATAAGAGTTGAAGTAAAAGAGAGAATCAAGAAGAAAATTCAAAACACATTTAAGTCTAACCCACTTCCTATGCATAGGAATCGTGTATGCAAATAAATTCACAAAGAACAAAGTGACAAGCATAGGAAGATAAAACAAGAGTAACTTCAAAACTTTTAGCAGATAGAGGGGTGTTTCAATACCATGAAAACTTCTATAACCATATTTTCCTCTCTCATAATAATTTTCAGTAGCCTCATGAATAAACTCAACAATATAACTATCACATAAAGCATGCTTTTCATGATCTACAAGCACTAGAGCTTTATTATAAACATTTTCAAGAGAATCCTTAGGAACATGGCATTCATCCTCCTTTAGTAAGAATGGGGGACAATCAAATAATGTAAGGGGTATGGAGTTACTCTCATTAGAAGGTAGGCATGGGTAGCTAATCCATTCTTCCTCCTTTTGTTCATCACTCTCCTCCTCTTTTTCATCTAATGAGATTTCAGGTTCATCAATTCCTTCTTCCATAGGATCTTGCAAGGCATTAGTCTCTTCCATTTGTGGAAAGCATCTATTAAAATATTCAAGAATATAGCCATTTTCATCCTTGTAATTATCAAAGCAAAATTTAAGTATACCATAAACCTCATATTTGTAAGGTGAATCATCAATATTTTCAAGCAAACTAGCAAGTTCAAAAGCACCCTTCCAAGTAATAAATTCTTCAATTTGTTCCGCATCATAAAAGTCATAAATTCCTTTAGCATAAGAAGATATGGTATCATTATCATTATACTCACATTGAAAAGGGAGGTGTTTATACCTCTTTCTGTAACAAGATTTATCACAACAATAAGTAACATTATAAGTAGAGCACATGTTTCTAGCAATGGTATACAATCTAGCAATTTGTTCCCATAAGTGTTTCCCTTTTTGTGACAAGCGGTGTTCCTTATAATAATATTTTTGATCTTCCATGAACCCACCTTGCCAATAAGATTCAGTTTCAAAGAAACCAACCATTGACAACAAGCATGATAAAGCAAGACAATAACAGACCAACAAGAATAACAACTAGACTAGGAACCAATTTTTTTGTATTTTTTGATAAAGAAACAAGCAAACAAGGCGAAAATAAACTTAGCTTGAACAGTAGTGATTCCAAGTGGACTTGATAAATAAAGCTATGCTCCCTGGCAACGGCGCCAGAAAATAGTCTTGATGACCCACAAGTATAGGGGGTGTATCGCAGTATTTTCGAGGGAAGTGAAACCCAATTTATTGATTCGACATAAGGGGATCCAAAGAATATTTATAAGCCTTGACAACTGTGTTGTCAATTCAGCTGCACCTGGAAACAATCTTGCTCACAACAGTTTATCAGTAGCAATAGTTTTGTAGTAGGAATAGTAAAGTAGCAGCAGTAGTAAAGTAAAGAGAGCAATGAAAATAGCAGTAAACAGTAGGATTCGAGTGCGGTAGGCATAGGGATGGATGGACGGGCGTTCCATGGAGAAGACAATTCACATAGAAATCAGAACATAGGGCAATTGCAGATAAATAAGATAAATCATCCAAGTACTAAATAATCCTAGGCACGTGTTCCATATATAGTCATACGTGCTCGCAATGAGAACTTGCACAGCATCTTTTGTCCTATCAGCCCGTTTGCAGCGGGGCCTCAAGGGAACTACTGGAAATTAATGTGCTCCTTTTAATAGAGTACCGGAGCAAAGCATTAACACTCTGTGAACACATGTGATCCTCATATCAAAGCCATTCCCTCCGGTTATCCCAATTTTTGTCACTTCGGGGCCATTGGTTCCGGACAACAACGTGTGTATATAACTTGTAGATAAGACCATAAACAATACTATCATAATGAATCAATAACATGTTCAGATCTGAAATCATGGCACTCGGGCCCTAGTGACAAGCATTAAGCACAACAAGTCGCAACAAAGTCATAAAGCACTAAGAAAAGATACTAGGCACCATGCCCTAACAATCTGATGCCACTACATGAACGATCTCATCCAATCCCTACCATCCCCATAGCCTATAGCGGGGGATTACTGACTCATATATGGGGGAAACATGGATGGTCGATGGAGAAGCGATGGTGATGATGATGGCGATGATCTCCTCCAATTCCCCCGTCCCGGCAGGGTGCCAGAACAGATTTCTTGGTGTTGTTTCGTGGAATCTGGTGGTGGCGGCGGAGTGGAACTCCTTCTAGAAAACATCGAACCACCTAGAGTTTTTAGGTCATAAGGATTCTTATATGCGAAGAGGGAGACCGAGGGGGTGCCTAGGGGGCCCACACCACGCCCTGGCGCTGCCAGGCCTAGCCCGCGCCTAGGGGTGGTGTGGCCAGCCCCTGGCCCTCCTCCGTCTCGTATTCTGGCTCCGTGAGTCTTCCGGAAAAATAGGCACTTTGGCTTTTGTCCCGTCCAATTCTAAGAATATTCATTTTCTGACTGTCCTGGAACCAAAAACAGCAGAAAATAGGCAGCTGGCACTGTGGCTCTTGTTAATAGGTTAGTCCAAGAAATCATATGAAAAGTACTCCAAAGTGCGGACAAAACACAAGAAAGTGGATAAAACCAAGCATGGAACATCAAAAATTATGGATACATTTGCAATGTATCAGAGCTCGTCCACCACCGCCCAGACCTCGACCACCCGCGGCTGCGCCAGTCCAACACCATGGAGGTGAGCCATATCCACGGGCCGTAGGCAACATGATGATCCAAAAAGGACGCCCCTCAAATCGAGTGTAGAATTCCATCACTCGCCAAGTCAACTTGGCGACACATTCCCCGTCCTCAACCACTGAGTACCTCAGTGGAAGCGACTCATGCATCACCTTCGACAAGCGCGACCATCCGCGCCAAGTCCCTTGTCTAGGCCACCGTCCCCTCGTACTTGAGGCGCAGATCGGAGGCTTCGATAAGAGTCGCGTCTTCATGGATGGTGGAAGTGCCATTAACCTCATGTTCGCGAGTACCTTGTGTTCAATGAGGATCCCTCTGACATGTCTGGAGGTCTCAGACACGACGTTCTATGGCATCGTCCTAGGCAAGGGAATATATCCCCTGGGGGAAATCAACCTCGACGTCATCTTCGGCACGCCGAACAACTTTCGGCGCGAACGCATTGACTTTGAAGTCGTCGACTAGCCTTCGCAATACCACTGCATCCTCGGACGCATCGCATTTGCTAGGTTCATGGTAGTGCCGCACTATGCCTACCTACAGATGAAAATGCCAGGTCCAAACGGCGTCATCACAGTCAACGGAAGTTTCGAGAGGTCCGACAGCAACGATAGCGAATTCAACAGAATCTACCAGTCCTTCGGCATGAAGGAGGAACTCGTAAGATTGATGGAGTCGATAGACAAAGTCTGCCTCCCCTAAGCAGGCCAAGCTCACCCGATCTATCATTCGACTCGTCGGTGCACACGAAGAAAGTCCAGGTCCACCCGATGGACCCGGCCAAGATGGGTCTCGTCGCCAACAACTTAAGTTCCACATAGGAACTCACGCTCGTCGAATTCCTCCGTGAGCACTGGGAAATCTTCTCCTGGTGTCCAGCGGATATGCCAGGGGTTCCCAGGGAATTCGCCAAGCACTCACTAAACGTGAATCCAGACGCAAGGCCAGTCAAGCAAACAATTCGGCGACTGTCTGAACCACGAGCAAAAGCAGTCGGAATGGAGATCAATAGACTCCTCGACGCAAACTTCATACGCGAGATCAAGGAAAGCACTTGGCTCGCCAATATAGTGCTGGTGCCCAAAAAAGACACGGATATCCTACGGATGTGCGTGGATTTCACCTCCCTGAATAAGCACTATCCAAAGGATCACTTCCCGCTGCCACGAATCGACCAAATCATCGACTCTACCGCAGGATGTGAACGCCTCTGCTTCCTCGACGCCTACTCAGACTACAATCAGATTTGAATGAAGGAGGAGGACCAAGAGAAGACGGCGTTCACAACGCCATTTGGTGTGTTCTGCTACAACACCATGCCCTTTGGGCAAAAAAACGCAGGAGCCACCTATCAGCGGTGCATGCAGGCTTGCCTTAAGAATCAACTTGGTCACAACATCCAAGTTTATTTCGACGACATCGTCATCAAAAACAAAGAGGAAGCTTCGTTAATCGACGATCTCCGTGAGACCTTCGCCAACCTCGATCGATACCGGATCAAGCTCAATCCGGACAAATGCACCTTCGGCGTACCATCTGGTCAGTTGCTTCGGTACCTCATCTCTGCGAGACGGATCGAAGCAAACCCGAAGAAAATAAAGGCCATACTGGCCATGGAGAAGCCGAAGAACATAAAAGGCGTCCAGCAGCTAGCTGGGCGAATCGCGGCGCTCAGTCAATTCATCAGTCAAATGGGTGAAAAGGCGCTACCCTTCTACCAACTTCTCCGCAAAGCTGATAAGTTCAAGTGGACAAACGAAGCGCAAGAAGCATTCGAAGACCTCAAACGCCTACTATCCACCTTGCCAGTATTGGTGACACCTCGTGAAAAGGAGCCACCACTACTCTACATCTCTGCCACCAACCAGGTGGTTAGCAGTGTGCTCGTGGTGGAGCGAGCCGAAGAAAACAAAGTCCATGGGTGCAACGCCCTGTATATTACCTCAGCGAGGTGCTCACGCCAACAAAACAGCAGAACCTGCACTACCAGAAGCTGGCCTATGGCGTCTTCATGATAGCCATGCGAGTGCGCCACTAAATCTAGGAGCACCTAATCGTGGTGGTAAACAACGCCCCGCTCGGGCACATACTCAATAAACCTGAAGCCACCATATGAGTCACACTTTGGGGAATCGAATTGTCTCCACGAGACATCACATATGAGAAGCACGACGCAATAAAATCGCAAGTTCTCCGGGACTTTCTTGTGCACTGGATGGAGAACCAACTCCCTGACAAGCCAGATATGTCCTATCTTTGGACAATTCACTTCAATGGATCCAAGCAAAAAGACGGGGCCGGTGCAGGTGTCATACTGACGTCGCCCCAGGGAGACAAGATGAAATACATTTTGCGAATGCAATTCACCGCCTCCAACAATGAAGCTGAGTACGAAGCACTAATACATGGGATGCGGATCGCAAAAGCCTGTGGCGCCAAAAGACTCATCATCTACGGCGACTCCAAACTGGTGGTCAATCAAACGATGCACGACTGTGACGCACTGAGCGACAACATGATCGCCTATCGCGACCGCTACAACACACTTGAAGGAGACTTTTATGGCTGTGAGCTGCGACACGTAGGCCACGAAAGCAACGAAGAGGGGCACACACTCACCAACATTGGCTCCACCTACGCCTCCATACCACCTGGGGTATTTCTTGAGTGCATCTATGAATGCTCCATCAAGCGAAAGGCTCCAGAGAAGAAAGCTATGGCATCCCGCAAAAACCACTACCAGAAAATCGCTGTGCTTTTGTGTTGCGCATCATCATGACCGCACGCTCATGTCATCATGCCACATTGCATTTGAGCATCGTCATGTCATCATGCATATTTTTGCCTAAAACTATTTTCTAAAAGCCTAGTTTTGTTTTCCAAAATATCCCCCCGGCTTTATTCAAATCAAAACACCGGTCTTCCTGAATATTTTGTTTCGTCTAAAAATGGATTACGAAAGCCCCGTTTTTAATAAACAAAATTTATATTATTTTTGTAGGAGGCAACCAGCCAGGCCCAAAAGCCCGGCCGGCCACCTCCAAACGCTAAAAATAAAATCCTATCCTAACCTAATCAAACCCTAGCTACCTACCCCAAATCCACACCCAGCCGCCACTTCTCTCTCTCTCCACCGCACACACACCTCCACCTCATCCGACCAACCCCGTCTCGCCACCTCACCATTCCACACCACCTGCCCACACCCCAACGCCACCTGCAAACCCTCCAACCTTCCCCTGGTCCCCGGGCCCCACCCCGCCAGCCTGCCGCCCCGCTCCACCCCACCTGCCGCCAGACAACCTCTCCCAAGCTCGCTCACCCCGCGTCGCGTCGCGTGCCGCCCGCACGAACATGCCAGCCCACCCCCACACGTCGCCAGCCTGGGCCCACTACCCATCACGAGCGACGCGACCCCCACGCTCCTCTCTCCCCGCGTGGACCCACCCCGCTCACTCCCTCGCCCGCTTCCACTCCCACAAGCCCCGCTCCACCTACCCCGCCGCCTGCGCGCGCCTGCCTCCGGTCGGAGCCCCGCCTCGCCTCGGTGCCTCGCGCCGCCCTCTGTTGTCTCGCCGTGCGCCGCCACCAGGGCTCGGCCTCGCCTTCCCCGCGCCTTTCCTTTCGCGTCCATCCTCACGCCGGCCTCCGCCTCTTGCCGCCGACCTCGTCCGTCCCTGCCACGTGCCCCGCCTTTGCTTCCCCGAGCCGCCGCCTGCAGCGAGCTCCGCCTCGACCTAGTCGGCCCCAGCTCTCCCTACCGTCGTGCTCCTCGCCGACATCCTCGCCACCGTCGACCCGGGCCCCATCGCCGGCCACCTCCCTCGCCTCCTCACCCTCACCATGCGCGCGTCCCTGGTTGTCCTCGCCTCTCCCGCCGGCTCCTCTGCTCTGCCGCGCCAAGAGCCGCCACCTGCGAATCTCTCTGTCGGCCGTCCTTCTCCAACGCCGCCCCGAGCCCTTCTACCCCATGGAGACCTCTCCTGCGTTCGCCTTTGTCTGCCACACCTTGCGCCGCGACACCGTCCTCGCCTTGGCCGCGAGCCCCTCATCCTTGAACCTCTCTACAGCGACGACCTCCACCTCACGGACCGAGTGGGGCTCGAGCTCCTTTGTCGTCACCCTGCAAGCTCGTCGCGCCCTTGTCTCCTTGCGCCGTAAGCCCTCCCAGGTGCCCTCGTCTCGAAGCTCGGCTCCGCTCGTCCGTGCGGCTTCTCAGGTCCCCATGTGAAGATGTGGGGGTATTCTGCTGAATGTGTTCGCGCGGCTGCTACTGTGACCATGATCTGCTACCACGGGTCAACGAGAAGTAACGACGACACAAGCTACCTCTCGATGGACAAAGCTAGACAAGAGCCTTGGTGTGCCAGGAACAAACTACTTCCAAGACCAACATCCAACAAGATCTCCTTCCCGTACCTGATGACGTTAAGATCTCCATCACGGAATAACAAGATCGACTACTCGGATCTCAAGATCTCCTTCGGGGAACGCCAAGTTCTTCTACATGGATCCGGTGGCCGAGACCCCGAGCGCCGACACGGATCCGAAGACCGAACCTGAAGACCACGGATGCGACTAGTACTCCTTCCCGGATGCGGGGCCCGGATCCGAAGACCGCCATGATCGCCACCGGAACGCCAAGTTCTTCACCCCGGATGCCAAGACCGACTCGATACGACGAACCGACAAGATCTTCGCGACGACAAGATCGACACCAACCAGGGCGAATCCGATGCGCCCCGACGCCAAACCAAGTCCTTCTTCCCGGAATGCCAAGCTAGCCTTCCGTTGTCCGTGACTGATTCCGTCGAACCATTCCCCCATCGAACCCTGAGACCAGACCCCGGACCCCCGGAACCCAAGATCTTCCGAACCCAGATCTGTGACCCTAAGCCCTATTTTTATAATATGACATTATCAACCGTTGCATATTAAATTGTTCATCTTGCATGCATACCTGTCTGTGGGTTGGGGGCATTATGCCGATTCACCTCATAATTAAATATGGAGACTATATGCGGGCTATATTTGTCTGATATCGCCTCCATTTAAATTTGCATAGCGAACCGATGACATGCTTTGAAGTGATAAATCAACATTTAAATTGCGGGGTTTTAAATAACTTGAACCGTCTAATTAAATGTCGGGACCCCGGTTCTGCTTAATACTTCCCAATTGCACCGCATATGTGCCATGCCTTGCATCATATCATAAGCATGCCGGATCTTCTGCCGTAGTATTAAATATTGCAACCAGTGTTTCTTCTAGTGTTTGCTTCTTCGTGGATTAGGCCGATGAGTTGATGCGAGTGTCGACAAGTTCTCCGGATATGATCCGCCGGCAGTGTTTCCCAGGCGAGCATCTCTTCCCCTTCTACCTATTTTGCATTTATAGTTTTTATTTCCTTCTGTTGATCTATTGCTATACGTGTCGTGATGCTTTAGTTTCCGTGCACCAGTGATATCCCGTGCAGCCCCTATATTGCCATGGACACCTCCTAATACCTGTTGTTTCGTAGCTAGCTGGCCTTGCGAGTCGTAGTTGCTTGCTCAGGTGCGATCTCGTGTTGTCGAGTACCACAGTTGTTGGAATGCTGGCAGATGTTTATGGTGGAGATGATCATGACTTTAAATACAACTATTAAAATGGTAGATATGACTAATGAAGAGGCATCGGTGGGCAATAGATGTTATTTGGTTCTTCCACGCTCACTTGTGTCCCGTAGGACCCCGAGTACTTGATACCTGTTCCTTGATTTTTCGCACTATCCACATCCGGGAGGCCTTCTGGACCCCCTGAGCCAGAGCTTGATTCATTTCCATTTCTTGGGGCCACAAAGTAGTTTGGGGCTTTATTACTATCCTGTACTTATGCCATGTTTTACCGCTTTATTTACTATTGTGCGTGGAGCACCTGTACTGTTTACGACCGTGACACGTTTTCGCTGTATCGACAAGCCCAGCCACACTTTTGGGTTCCCAGTCGTTTACAGCCGTCCACACAAACCCTGGGTCCGTTCCAGAGCCGGCCAACTTCGTTGCGGGTAGCTTAGTGGGGTGCCCCCCTGAAATATTTATGAATCCTGTGATTGCTTTGTCGTGAAAGCCTCATTGGGTTTTGAGTTGGTTTTTCCGAGGTTGATCGAGTGTGTGTTGCTATTTGTGCACCCCTGCAGGGTAAAACTTTCTAAAAGCCGTGTCCGCGGTTATGGACGACATGGAGCACAGTATCTCGATCATAGACAAGCATAACTAAAGTAGTGTTATAAACTTGACTTAATATGTGACTAGTAATTCAGCTTCACTACAATGGAATGGATAATAAAAATGCCAACAACTGGTGGATCTGTGCTGATTTGTGTCATACTATACCTGCCTAGTAAGTATTGCAACTCCAATGGAATGTGATAAAAGTGCCAACAACTGCTGGGTTTTGGGATTCCTCAGGACAATTATATCTGACTAGTAAATGTTCCAACTACCACGGAATGGTTAATTAAAACTGCCCACTACTTATGCTTCAGGATGACTCATGCTATCTATATCTGACTAGTAAGTGCTTCAACTATAATCGAATGAATAAAATTGCCAACTGTGTGAGTTCCTTGGTCCGACATCCTCGATTGGTCTCGAGGGGGAAATACAAGGATGGGTATGTTTGGTGTTAGTATCAGGTTGGATCCGAATAGATCTTTCTTATCCCTCTCTAATATCTGCCAGTCTTGCTGAGTCTTTATAGGTTGTTTAATGCTGTTGCGCTGCCGCTTCAGTCCACCATACCTATGTAGGCGAGAGCCGTCAATTCTAACCTCGCCGTGTACTGGCCTCAGTAATGACGCTCCTCTTTTTTCTTTGCCCTTTGTCGGCACCCCTTTTGTTTTAGCAGGTTTGAGATGGACGTCGTTAGCAGTGTTACCCTTCCGGCTTGGCCTAGGCAGGGTTATGGACGCCATTGGTTATTCGCCAAAGCTCTTAGCCCCATTTGCATCTTGTCCATAGTCGGACGCTCTATCGTTTTCAAGGTGATTTGGATCTTTGAATTGTATATCTGTATTCTTGACTCATGGAGTCGTTGTTGTATATATAAGTTCTGTGGGTTCCATCGTGGACTAATGTGTAATGGTATTACTTCGTTTTCCACCCGCACGAAAGTGCCTAGTGGGCGTCCTTGAATCGTTTCTATGCGGGTTTGGCGGAAAGGGCTAAAACTTGCATAGGGCCGATTCGAGGGTGTTACAGAGTGGTATCAGAGCTCAGCAGTTACGATGCTCCACGAGTCCAGCCTGTAGGATAACCTAGCTAACGGCCAAAGTAGAGAGTAAATTTTTTTTGTAAAATCGGTTGGATAGATCTGATTAGTTCTACTTTTACTCCTTACCCCGCTACTGTTCTCCTCTTACCTCTGCGTGTTTTGAATATGCTCTCTTATCTTCTCTACGAGCCCAGGAATTCTCGTGGTTGGGTTTTTGTCGTACCTTAATGGTTTCGCTTCCTCCTTTGGTAATGGTGCTTCTACATCCGGTCTTCGTGCTATCTGAGAAATCCTTCATCTGTTGGACTTCTCTCTGTTCCTTATTGTGCTTTCCGGAGTTTTCCGACGCGACGACATCATCTATGCCAGATCCGATGCAGAGCCTGCATCACTCCTTTGTTCCGAACGTCGATTGTCGAGATCTTCAGTCTGATTCTGAGAATGGTTGCACGTTTTTCTACTAATTGTGCGGAGGAATAGTTTGGGTGCATGATGGATTGGCCCCCATGCCGACTACTCACTCTATTTGCTCGTGTACATTGAAGTGGATGAGAATGCATCGGTTCTCTGTTTCTACCGAAGTTAGAGGTGGCTTTATTTGTGGATACCTCTACCTTCGCCCTTTGTTCCCGGAGTGTTCTCTCGACGATCACGGACAACGACCTCTTGTTAGTGGTGTCGCGACCATCTAAACAAAGCGAAAAGATTCAGATCGCTGACCTTCTTCCCAGTACCACGAGGCGGATCTCGAGGGCGAGATCCCTTGTTAGTGGTGTCGAATTGTGGCATCCCGCAAAAACCCCTACCAGAAAATTGCTGTGTTTTTGTGTTGCGCATCATCATGACCGCACGCTCATGTCATCATGCCACATTGCATTTGAGCATCGTCATGTCATCATGCATATTTTTGCCTAAAACTTTTCTAAAAGCCTAGTTTTGTTTTCCAAAATATCCCCCCGACTTTATTCAAATCAAAACACCGGCCTTCCGGAATATTTTGTTTTGTCTAAAAATGGATTACGAAAGCCCCGTTTTTAATAAACAAAATGTATATTATTTTTCTAGGAGGTAGCCAGCCAGGCCCGAAAGCCCGGCCGGCCACCTCCAAACGCTAAAAATAAAATCCTATCCTACCCCAGCCAAACCCTTGCTACCTACCCCAAATCCACACCGAGCCGCCACTTCTCTCTCTCTCCACCGCACACACACCTCCACCTCACCCAACCAACCCCGTCTCGCCACCTCACCAGACCACACCACCTGCCCACACCCCAACGCCACCTGCAAACCCTCCAACCTTCCCCTGGTCCCTGGGCCCCACCTCGCCAGCCTGCAACCCCGCTCCACCCCACCTGCCGCCAGACAACCTCCCCCAGGCGCGCTCTCCCCACGTCGCGTCGCATGCCGCTCGCACCAACACGCCAGCCCACCCCCACATGTCGCTAGCCTGGTCCCACTAACCATCACGAGCGACACGACCCCCATGCTCCTCTCTCCCTGCGTGGACCCACCCCGCTCTCTCCCTCGCCAGCTTCCTCTCCCGCAAGCCCTGCGCCACCTACCCCGCCGCCTGCGCGCGCCTGCCTCCGGTCGGAGCCCCGCCTCGCCTCGGTGCCTCGCGCCGCCCTCCGTCGTCTCGCCATGCGCCGCCACCAGGGCTCGACCTCGCCTTCCCTGCGACTTTCCTTTCGCGGCCATCCTCACGGCGGCCTCCGCCTCTCGCCGCCGGCCTCGTCCGTCCCCGCCGCGGGCCCCGCCTCTGCTTCCCCGAGCCGCCGCCTGCAGCGAGCTCCGCCTTGACCTAGTCGGCCCTAGCTCTCCCTGCCGTCATGCTCCTCGCCGACCTCCTCGCCACCGTCGACCTGGGCCCTGTCGCCGGCCACCTCCCTCGCCTCCTTACCCTCACCATGCGCGCGTCCTTGGTCGTCCTCGCCTCTCCCGCCGGCTCCTCTGCTCCGCCGCGCCACGAGCCGCCACCTGCGAAGCTCTCTGTCGGCCGTCCTTCTCCAACGCCGCCCCGAGCCCTTCTACCCCATGGCGACCTCTCCTGCGTTTGCCTTCGTCTGCCACACCTTGCGCCGCGAAGCTGTCCTCGCCTTGGCCGCGAGCCCCTCGTCCTTGAACCTCTCTGCAGCGACGACCTCCACCTCACGGACCGAGCGGGGCTCAAGCTCCTCTGTCGTCACCCTGCAAGCTCGTCGCGCCCTTGTATCCTTGCGCCGTAACCCCTCTTAGGTGCCCTCGTCTCGAAGCTCGGCACCGCTCGTCCGTGCGGCTGCTCAGGTCCCCATGTGAAAATGTGGGGGTGTTCTGCTAAATGTGTTCGCACGGCTGCTATTGTGACCATGATCTGCTACCACGGGTCAACGAGAAGTAACGACGACACAAGCTACCTCTCGGTGGACAAAGCTGGACAAGAGCCTCGGTGTGCCACGAACAAACTACTTCCAGGACCAACATCCGACAAGATCTCCTTCCCGTAGGTGATGATGTTAAGATCCCCATCACGGAATAACAATATCGACTACCCGGATCTCAAGATCTCCTTCGTGGAACGCTAAGTTCTTCTAGATGGATCCGGTGGCCGAGACCCCGAGCACGCCGACACGGATCCGAAGATCGAACCCGAAGAGCACAGATGTGACTAGTACTCCTTCCAGGATGCGGGGCCCGGATCCGAAGACCGCCAAGATCGCCACCAGAACGCCAAGTTCTTCACCCCGGATGCCAAGACCGACCCGATATGAGGAACCGACAAGATCTCCGCGACGACAAGATCGACACCGACCAGGGCGAATCCGATGCGCCCCGACGCCAAACCAAGTCCTTCTTCCCGGAACGCCAAGCTCGCCTTCCGTTGTCCGAGACCGATTCCGTCGAACCGTTCCCCCGTCGAACCCTGAGACCGGACCCCGGACCCCCAGAATCCAAGATCTTCTGAACCCAAATGTGTGACCCTAAGCCCTATTTTTATAATATGACATGATCAACTATTGCATATTAAATTGTTCATCTTGCATGCATACCTGTCTGTGGGTTGGGGGCATTATGCCGATTCACCTCATAATTAAATATGGAGACTATACGCGGGCTATATTTGTCTCATATCGCCTCCATTTAAATTTGCATAGCGAACCGATGACCTGCTTTGCAGTGATAAATCAACATTTAAATTGCGGGGTTTTAAATAACTTGAATCGTCTAATTAAATGTCGGGACCCCGGTTCCGCTTAATACTTCCTAATTGCACCGCATCTGTGCCATGCCTTGCATCATATCATAAGCATGCCGGATCTTCTGCCGTAGTATTAAATATTGCATCCGGTGTTTCTTCTAGTGTTTGCTTCTTCGCGGATTAGGCCGATGAGTTGATGTGAGTGTCGACAAGTTCTCCGGATATGATCCGTCGGTAGTGTTTCCCAGGCGAGCATCTCTACCCCTTCTACCTATTTTGCATTTATAGTTTTTATTTCCTCCTGTTGATCTATTGCTCCGTGTCGCGATGCTTTAGTTTCCGTGCACCAGTGATATACCATGCAGCCCCTATATTGCCATGGACACCTCCTAATACCTGTTGTTTGGTAGCTAGCTGGCCTTGCGAGTCGTAGTTGCTTGCTCAGGTGCGATCTCGTGTTGTCGAGTACCACAGTGGCAGATGTTTATGGTGGAGATGATCATGACTTTAAATACAAATATTAAAATGCTAGATATAACTAATGCAGAGGCATCGGTGGGCAATAGATGTTATTTGGTTCTTCCACGCTCACTTCTGTCCCATAGGACCCCGAGTACTTGATACCTGTTCCTTGATTTTTCGCACTATCCACATCCGGGAGGCCTTATGGACCCCCCTGAGCCAGAGCTTGATTCATTTCTATTTCTTGGGGCCACAAAGTAGTTTAGGGATTTATTACTATCCTGTACTTATGCCATGCTTTACCGCTTTATTTACGATTGTGCATGGAACACCTGTACTGTTTAGGATCGTGACACGTTTTCGCTATATCGACAAGCCTAGTCACACTTTCGGGTTCCCAGTCATTTACAGCCGTCCACACAAACCCTGGGTCCGTTCCTGAGCCGGCCAACTTCGTTGCGGGTAGCTTAGTGGGGTGGCCCCCTGAAATATTTATGAATCCTGTGATTGCTTTGTCGTGAAAGCCTCGTTGGGTTTTGAGTTGGTTTTTCCGAGGTTGATCGAGTGTGTGTTGCTATTTGTGCACCCCTGCAGGGTAAAACTTTCTAAAAGCCGTGTCCGCGGTTATGGACGACTTGGAGCACAGTATGTCGATCATAGACAAGCATAACTAAAGTAGTGTTATAAACTTGACTTAATATGTGACTAGTAATTCAGCTTCACTACAATGGAATGGATAATAAAAGTGCCAACAACTGGTGGATCTATGCTGATTTGTGTCATACTATACCTGCCTAGTAAGTATTGCAACTCCAATGGAATGTGATAAAAGTGCCAACAACTTCTGGGTTTTGGGATTCCTCAGGACAATTATATCTGACTAGTAAATGTTCCAACTACCACGGAATGGTTAATTAAAACTGCCCACTACTTATGCTTCAGGATGACTCATGCTATCTATATCTGACTAGTAAGTGCTTCAACTATGTTTGGTGTTAGTATCAGGTTGGATCCGAATAGATCTTTCTTATCCCTCTCTAATAGCCGCCAGTTTTGCTGAGTCTCTATAGGTTGTTTAATGCTGCTGTGCTGCCGCTTCAGTCCACCATACCTATGTAGGCGAGAGCCGCCGAATTCTAGCCTCTTCGTGTACTGGCCTCAGTACCGGCGCTCCTCTTTTTCCTTTGCCCTTTGTCGGCACCCCTTTTGTTTTAGCAGGTTTGAGATCGATGTCGTTAGCAGGGTTACCCTTCCGGCTTGGCCTGGGCAGGGTTATGGATGCCATTGGCTATTCGTCAGGGCTCTTAGCCTCATTTGCATCTTGTCCGTAGTCGGACGCTCTATCGTTTTCAAGGTGATTTGGATCTTTGAATTGTATATCTGTATTCTTGACTCATGGAGTCGTTGTTGTATGTATAAGTTCTGTGGGTTCCATCATGGACTAATGTGTAATGGTATTACTTCGTTTTCCACCTGCACGAAAGTGCCTGGTGGGCGTCCTTGAATCGTTTCAATGCGGGTTTGGTGGAAAGGGCTAAAACTTGCATAGGGCCGATTCGTGGGTGTTACAAAAGCAAGCGCGTCAACAGACTCAGGGGCTACGCCACCCAACGAGCCAATGACACTCGACGACCTGGATCTTGATAGAGGACTCGAAGGACCTATGAGTGTCATGATGATTGAGCCATCTTGGAGACAACCGTACATCACATACCTGCTTAGCAAACGGCTGCTAGAGGACCCGACTGACGCGCGACACATCGCGCGACGATCCAAGGTATTCACCGTTATCAATGGCGAACTATACAAACAGAGCATTATGGGAGTACTCCAACGATGCGTCTCCAATAGGGACGGATGGGCCGTCCTCCTCGACATACACGAAGGCACCTGTGGGCATCATACTGGAAGTCGTGCCCTTGTCGCCAAAGCTCTGCGAGCTGGATTCTACTGGCCCACGGCCATGCGCGACACCAAAGATATCGTTCAGCGCTGCAATGCTTGCCAGCGATTCGCAGAAAAACCTCACGCCCCTGTCGCGGAACACAGGCCAATACCAATGGCCTGGCCCTTCACACAATGGGGACTCGACATGGTCGGCAAGCTTCCAAGGTCCTCACGAGGAGGCTACGTCTACCTCTTAGTCGCAGTCGACAAATTCACCAAGTGGATAGAGGCCATGCCAGTGACAAACCAATCAGGGGCAAGCGCCGTCAAGTTCTTCGAGTCCATTGTGTACCGCTTCGGAGTGCCACACAGCATCATCACGGACAATGGGACGAACTTCACCTCTACAGAATTCTAGGAATTCTGAGAAATCACATCGGAGAGATCAACGATCTACCAGCAAAATCTCTGCAACTACCACAGCAGAAGGCTACACCCCAGATCCTTCGTCGAAGGAGACCTGGTCCTGCGACTGAAGCAACAAGGCCATCTCAAGCTCGAGTCCCCTTAGGAGGGACCTTACGTGATTACAGAAGTAATCCCAGGTGGCGCCTATCGCCTTAAAATTTCGAAACAGGAGTCGCATACTCCAATCCCTAGAACGTCATGCAGCTACGTCGCTTCTACCCTTAATCGTTTTTACATTTACAAATAAGGCTATTCAGCCAGGCATTGTACCTCGTACTATCCTACGAATAAATAAAACTAAGTGCCCCAAAACTATGTGTTATTCTTATTTTTCCCTGCAATTTTATCACTCAGGAGCTGCGCCACCCATTTACACTTTTGTTCTACGAACCAATCGCTGTGTCCTGAGTAGCTGACGCACTAATCGAACCCTTGATAAACATCAACCCAGCTGGGCGCACCTGACAGGTTGGCAAGGTGCTGAGATAAACACACGTCAGGCTAACAAAAAGGAACCATCGAGTGCAGCACACTCGAAAAATATATAAGCTAACAAGCTCTTCACATATCAACGGGTGCTCAATACACCCAATACAATTGTATGAACTTTACAACACTTATACATTCATGTGAAGGATACAAACCATGCTACTGCTACAACAGAAGAACGTTCGTCTGCTCCTCGAAAAAATCGACGATGTCCTTTGCTGGCCAGTCAATCGCCTGGTAATGCGGAACCATGTTCCAAGTCATTCCTTCCAGTGGAGGCGGCGGCCCAGCGGCAATAGACGCAACATCTATGTCCGGCCTATGCAGTCGCACCAGCGACAATGCAGCTTTAGCAACAACTACCAACTGCTGCCGTACGCACTCGTGAATCGCACTCAAATCTTGAAACTTCGCCAGGAGGGCCAACAGGCTTGAAGGGACGGCGTCCAACGGGAACATCGTTTAATAAATATGCCTAAGGCATGACTGCGCCTTCTTCAAGCATTGAAGCACTCGACAAGCATGATCCTGCAGGGTCGCCAAGGCAACCGCACGATCGTGGTCAACCCAAAAGTACCCACTCGCCTGCAGTTGCTCCTGGGTCAAGCCATTCATCCAAATAGCAATACGGTCCTGCTCATCAAGTGGATGACGAGCACTGACAACTACACCAACCAAAGTGGCAAAGTGTGAAGACAAGGCATCACCGCGACTGAATAAAAGAAAAGATGAGAGGGCAGAAAGCTAAAATTTGAACTGCTCATTCAGCTGCGCCACCTCCTCCAAGAGATAGTTCTCACGGGCGGTGGCCTTCTCCGAATTCGACTTCCAAACATCTCCACTACCTCGGAGGATGGGAAACTCATGTTCCAACTGCTTAATGCGATCGCGCAATCGTGAAAGCAATGACAGATCCTCCACTTTCGAGCACGGCTGCGCCAAGGTCTCATCGATGGACGAAGGATCACGAGGACCACTCGAAGGACCACTCGACGTACTGATACATTGCAAATGTATCTATAATTTTTGATGTTCCATGCTTAGTTTTATCCAGTTTCTTGTGTTTTGTTCCAACTTTGGAGTACTTTTCATATGATTTCTTGGACTAACCTATTAACAAGAGCCACAATGGCAGCTGCCTATTTTCTGCTGTTTTTGGTTCCAGGAAAGTAAGAAAATGAATATTCTCGGAATTGGACGGAACAAAAGCCAAAGTGCCTATTTTTCAAGAAGTCATCAGATGCCAGAATACGGGACGGAGAGGGGCCAGGGGGCCACCATACCACCTGGCCGCGCGGCACAGCCTGGCCCGCGCGAGGGGGTGGTGTGGACGCTCCCGGCACCCCCGCGGCCTCCCCTTCCGACTATAAGATTCCCTCGGGACGAAAACCCTGAGGACCCAATCAAAAATCCACGAAAGATTCTGTAGCCACTGTCATCTTCATCCCTAGATCGGGAGGGATCTAAAGCTCTTCCCGGCACCCTGCCGGACAGGGGAATTCACCCTGGAAGCCTTCTTCATCACCATGCAAGCCTCCGGTGTGATGCGTGAGTAGTTCATCCTTGGACTACGGATCTATGTAGTAGCTAGATGGCTGGTTCTCCTCCTTTGTGCTTTCATGCTTAGATCTTGTGAGCTTCTTTCATGATCAAGATCATCTATTTGAAATTCCGCATGTTGTGTTTGCGGGGATCCGATGGATATTGAGATGCTATTTCAGATTATTATTGATTCTATCATGTCTTTGTTATTTGTATCTTGCATGCTTTCCGTTGTTAGTAGCTATCTTGGCCAAGTAGATGCTAGCAACTCCAAGAGTTATTATTTATGTTCGATAGTGGGTTCATGCCTCTAGTAATCTTGGGAAGTGACAGAAATCTCTAAGGTACTAGATGTGTTGTTGCTACTAGGGAGAAAACAACAATCCTTTGTTCATAGAACAATCGTATTGTTTACTTTACACGCAGTTCGTAAAGCAATAATCTGTTGCTTGCAACTTAATACTGGAGGGGGTTCGGATGATAACCTCAGGGTGCATTATTAGTCATAGATGCAGTTGGATGGCGGTCTATGTATAATGTTGTAATTCCCAATCGAATCTCAAAGGAGTCAAGATGATTAGTATATGGATGGATTGCTTTCTCGATGTTTGTCAATTGCCCCGCGGTAATTTGTTCACCCAGCATGTTATCTATATAAGGAGAGCCACCTCTAGTGAACTATGGATCTCGGTCCTTTTCTTTACATACAATCTACAAACTGTTTACTGCTTTGTGTTTACTTTCCGCACTTGCACTTCTTTCCATTTGATACGTTTAATCCTTTGTTTTCCGCAAAACACGGTGAGATTGACAACCTCATCACAAGTTGGGGGAAAAGTGATGTGGTTGTGTTGTGCATGTCTCCACGTTGCTACTAGCACCTGTAGTGCGCCCTGCCAAGGCTCAGCTAGCAACACCTTTGGGGTGTTTCCTTGCTCCTACTGGTTCGATTAAACCTTGGTTTCATATTGAGGGAAACGTGCTGCTGTGCTCATCATACCTTCCTCTTGGGGTTCCCAACGAGCTCTACATCAACCACGCACCAGCACTTTTCTAGGCGCCATACACAGAGCCATCAAGCATTTTTCTGGTGCCGTTGCCGAGGAGTCAAGGACATCTTCACAAGGGGAGTCCCTCATAACCAATCTCTTTACTTTGTTATTTTTGTTTTGCTTAGTTTCTTTTGCTTTGTTTGCTTGTTTCTTTATCAAAAACACACAAAAAATTAGTTTTCCCAGTTTGCTTTCTTATTTGAAAACCCAAAAAAATGACTACTCTTGAAAACACTAAGTTGTGTGACTTCACTAGCACCAACAACAATGATTTTATGAGCACACCTATTGCTCCACCTGTGCCTAAAGATACTTTCTTTTAGATAAAACCTGCTTTGCTCAATCTTATTATGAGAGAACAATTTTCTGGTATTGGTAATGAAGATGCTGCTTCCCATCTAAATAACTTTGTTGAACTTTGTGAGATGCAAAAGCATAGGGATATAGATGGTGATATTATTAAGCTAAAATTGTTTCCTTTCTCTTTGAGAGGAAAAGCTAAAGAATGGTTGAATTCCTTAACTAGGAAGAGTATTGATTCTTGGACTAAATGCAAAGATGCTTTCATTGGAAAATACTATCCTCCTGCTAAGATTATATCCATGCGAAGTGAAATAATGAAGTTTAAACAACTTGATAATGAGCATGTTGCTCCAGCTTGGGAAAGAATGAAATCTTTGGTAAAGAATTGTCCCACTCATGGACTAACTGCTTGAATGATCATCCAAACTTTTTATCCAGGATTGAATTATTCTTCAAGGAACCTATTGGATTCTGCTGCTGGAGGTACCTTTATGACCATCACTTTGGGTGCTGCAACAAAACTTCTGGACAATATGATGGCTAATTATTCTGAATGGCATACTGAGAGAGCTCCACAAGGTAGAAATGTAAATTCTGTTGAGGAAACCTCCTCCTTGAGTGATAAGATTGATATTATTATGTCTATGCTTCTTAATGGGAAAGCCCATAATGATCCAAATAATGTTCCTTTAGCCTCTTTGGTTGCTCAAGAAGAGCAAGTTGATATGAACTTCATAAGAAATAATAATTTTGGCAATAATGCTTATAGGAGTAATTTTGGTAACGACAATTATAAGCCATATCCTCCCAACAATGGTAATGCTTATGGATGTTCTTACAACAATAATAGGAGTGCACCCTCTGAACTTGAAGTTATGCTTAAAGATTTTATTAGTAAACAAACTCCTTTCAATAAAACTATTGAGGAAAAACTCTCTAATGCTGAAAGAAATATAGCATCTTTGGCTGAAGCTCAATCTTCTTTGAAAAAAATGGCTGTTAAACCTGAAATTAATGATAATTCCTTTGCAGCCACTAATGCTATACAAGTAAGAATTGATGAAAATGTTAGACTATTAACTGAATTACATGCTAAGTGGGAAAGAGAAGATGAAATTGCTAAAAACATTAGTGTTTCTACTATCACCATCACTAGTGTTGAGGCTAGTAATAGTTCTACTACTTTAGATGATAATTTTGATTTTGATCTTGATGGTTGCAATATCTCTGAAGTTATTAAGTTCCTACAAAAGCTTGGTAAAAGTCCTAATGCTAGTGCTATGAACATGGCCTTTATAAAACACATTACTGATGCTCTCATAAAGATTAAAGAAGAAAAGATGAAACATAAAGCTTATATTCCTATAAAACAAGAAGATGGTTGGGAACCCATCATTAATATGAAAGTGAATGACTTTGATTTCAAAGCTTTATGTGATCTTGATAGTAGTGTTTCTATTATGCCTAGAAGGATTTATGATATGCTTGATTTACCTCCACTTGAAGATTGTTATTTGAATGTCCCACTTGATGATAATGCTAAAAAGAAACTCACGGGGATTCTTAATGATGTTCTTATTATGGGTAACAATGCCTATGTCCCCGTTGATTTCTATGTTTTTGATGTTGAATGCAATCCTTCTTGTCCTATTACTTTGGGAAGATCTTTTCTTAGAACTGTTGGTGCCATTATTGATATGAAAGAAGGCACCATTAAATATCAACTCCCACTCAAGAAAGGTATAGAACACTTCCCTAAAAAGAGAGAAAATATTTCTTTTGCTTCTCCTATGAAAACAAAATTTGGTCTTAATGCTTCTTCATTTGAGAACACTTGATTCTTTCTTGCTTCTTATGCCTAACTTAAAGGCGTTAAAGAAAAGTACTTATTGGGAGATAACCCAAAAAATTTATATGAGTCTTGGAAGTTATTACCTCTGTAATAACCTCTCCTTATCCTTTTTATTTGCGTTTTGTGCCAAGAGTAACCTCTAATGAGAGAGAAGTACTGATTGGGAAAGTTGCTGTCCCGAAACAGATTTCTATGCTTCACCGTAAAAATTCGTGTAAAATCTCTGAACGTCTTTTTGAGGCGTGAATTTTTGTGCTTCTGGCCCAGGTTGTTATCTAACTTTAGTTAGACCAACAATTTTTTATTTGAGCAACAGAAGGTCTTCGAAAAAATTCATCTTTACCTGCTGGTCTGTTTTGATAGATTTCTGCCATTTTCTGCATTTGCTTCTTGTTGGTTCATTTTTGAGTTCTTTTGGGGAATTGAGCTTTTTGAGGGAAGTGCTATAGTAGCTAGTGTTCTAATGGAAGTTTATTTGGTGTTAGAACTGAACCTTAAGACTTATTTATCTTGAGTGCACTAATGTTGCTAATAAAGATTGTGTGAAGTTTTTGTATGAAGGAAAAATTTCAGGTGTATGGAAGTTATGAGTAATGAGATGAAGGATGGACTAAAGCTCAAGCTTTGGGATGCCACGCGTGTCACTCCAAGAAATTCCAAGAAGTACAAGCGTCAAAGCTTGGGGATGCCCAAGGCATTCCCCTTCTTCATCAATAAAAATCCCAGGTTTCTTCCAAACGCTTCATTTTTATTGTTTCATGCACAGTTGTGTTTTTCTTGGAGCGTCTTCTTCTTCGTTTTCGTTTTGGTTTTTAGTTTGCTTGGTTTTCTTAGTTTTCTGAATAAATTGGTTGGACTCCCTCTTTCATACATTGGTTTGCAAATAGTTTGGTTTGGTTTGGAAAAGAGTAGGAAAGTTCATGCTTATGTGGTAAAAAGAGCTCGTTTTTGACTGTGGCCTATGCTTTGTCATGCCATGCTTGATATTGTTTTGGCTTTATGCTTAGTATTCTTTGCTGTAGCATGACTTGTTATAAACAATTGAGATTGCTTAATGTGCCTTGGATGAATCATGCGTTGTTTTAGCATATTAAAGCATAGTATAGTGGTATTCTCCTTTGATGCTTTATTTGGGTTGACTTGGCGCATGCTCACACCATGTTATGACTATCTCAAGTCACCATAGCCTTTATGATCCTTTAGTTTTCAACTTGTAGTATCACTTTATGCTTTGATCAATGATGTTTTGTCGCTCTACATGATTATGGCCAATATTGCTCTCTTAGTTTGTCGCTCCCAGTCTTTTGCTAGCCTCCACAACAAAGTATGAGTTCCACTCATGCATCCAACTCCCTAAACCAAGTTATTCCAAAGAGTCCACCATACCTACCTACTAGCTTATGCAATTCCAAGTATATTCATGCTTTTGTATACCTTCCAAATTAAACTTGTTATGAGAAAACTAGTGATTAAAGCTCTCACGAACTTGATGACACACTTTACTTTTCTTGCCCTTAATAAACCTGAACCATTGTGTCGTCTATGTTGTATATGCTTGCACTTATTTGTTGGGAATTAGCAGAACCATGCTTTCATGGGGAACGCTTTCAACATTGCACTTGGTACTTGTACCTAGTTGATATCATGCTCTTTTGTATATGGATGTCATCAGTGTGAAATGAAAGGGGAGCTTGTAAGTCCATGGAGTTATGCATATGTGTTAGAGAAACGCCTGGGCCGTTGGTCTAATCCATGCTGACATGGTGGAAACCTGCAGCATAACCATAATGAGCTGTCTATGAAGCATTCTTCTTATAAAAAAAGAGTCCTACATTGAGAAAAAAAGAGAAAAGAGAAAAAAAGAGATTATGAAAAGAGGAAAGAGAGAAAAAGCACCATATTCCCATGGTAATAATAAGATTGCTAAGATGCTTGTTGTCTGCTTGCCTTGTCATTTGATATGGGGATTCTTCCATATCATCGGGCAAGGGGTACCCCGTTGGTGGTTCTCTATGATACACATATACTTACAATGACAAGAACTTACCGGTGACTAAACTTGAGTAGCATGAGGAGCGGCCCTCATATACAAGGGACATGAGATTTCTGACTTATACCTCGTCAAGCATGTACACCATAGTTTGTTCACTTTAACCTTAATCACTTCAAGATGCTTATGATAGGGACAATGAGAGCTGAAAGCTATAAGTACCATAATTTTTGGAAGCTCTTTATGAGACTTGAATCCCTACTTCCTTTTATGAAGGCCTTTCTTCCACCATTATATTGAGTCTCCACCTTCTATCTTTATGCACCTACTTTGAGAGCATAGTGGCCATTCTTAGTTCTATGTGCATTGTCCCAAGACTAGTTGATTGATGCATAATTTGATATTGCTTGTTTTAAGCTATTTGTATCTAGTCACTCTTATGAACTTTGAAGGTGTCCTATGCATTTATATTTGCTACTCTATGAGGGACAAGCTGAATACTATTATGCTATGTTTTCTTTATGTGAAACAAACAAACGTCTTGCAAAGCATTGTTATTCATGAATCTTTTGTTTGTGCTTCTTCATGTTGCATCATAGTTTCTTTGTCTTATTGCTAAACTTTGTCTTTAATGTTATGATTGAAGTACTATGATCCCAGATTTGAATGTTTTACAAATATTTTGATCAAGTCTTTGATGGTGCATGTGACCTCAAAAATTATTCTTTCTTTTTATTACTTACCTACTCGAGGACGAGCAGGAGTTAAGCTTGGGGATGTTGAAACATTGCAAATGTATCTATAATTTTTTATATTCCATGCTTAGTTTTATCCAATTTCTTGTGTTTTGTTCCAACTTTGGAGTACTTTTCATATGATTTCTTGGACTAACCTATTAATAAGAGCCACAGTGCCAGCTGCCTGTTTTCTGCTGTTTTTGGTTCCAGGAAAGTCAAAAAATGAATATTGTCGGAATTGGACGGGACAAAAGCCAAAGTGCCTATTTTTCCGGAAGTCATCAGATGCCAGAATACGAGACGGAGAGGGGCCAGGGGCCACCACACTACTTGGCCGCGCGACCCAGCTTGGCCCGCGCCAGGGGGTGGTGTGGCCGTTTCCGGCACCCCCTCGGCCTCCCCTTCCGACTATAAGATGCCCTCGGGACGAAAACCCTAAGTAACCGATCAAAAATCCACGAAAGAGTCTGTAGCCACTGTCATGTTCATCCCTAGATCGGGAGGGATCTGAAGCTCTTCCCGGCACCCTGCCGGAGAGGGGAATTCACCCTGGAAGCCTTCTTCATCACCATGCAAGCCTCCGGTGTGATGCGTGAGTAGTTCATCCTTGGACTACGGATCTATGTAGTAGCTAGATGGCTGGTTCTCCTCCTTTGTGCTTTCATGCTTAGATCTTGTGAGCTTCGTTCATGATCAAGATCATCTATTTGAAATTCCGCATGTTGTGTTTGCGGGGATCCGATGGATATTGATATGCTATTTCAGATTGATTATTGATTCTATCATGTCTTTGTTATTTGTATCTTGCATGCTTTCCGTTGTTAGTAGCTATCTTGGCCAAGTAGATGCTAGCAACTCCAAGAGTTATTATTTATGTTCGATAGTGGGTTCATGCCTCTAGTAATCTTGGGAAGTGACAGAAATCTCTAAGGTACTAGATGTGTTGTTGCTACTAGGGAGAAAACAACAATCCTTTGTTCATAGAACAATCGTATTGTTTACTTTACACGCAGTTCGTAAAGCAATAATCTGTTGCTTGCAACTTAATACTGGAGGGGGTTCGGATGATAACCTCAGGGTGCATTATTAGTCATAGATGCAGTTGGATGGTGGTCTATGTATAATGTTGTAATGCCCAATCGAATCTCAAAGGAGTCAAGATGATTAGTATATGCATGTCTTTCTTTCTTGATGTTTGTCAATTGCCCCGCTGTAATTTGTTCACCCAGCATGTTATATATCTAAGGAGAGCCACCTCTAGTGAACTATGGATCCCGATCCTTTTGTTTACATACAATCTACAAACTGTTTACTACTTTGTGTTTACTTTCTACAAACTTTCACTTCTTTCCATTCGATACGTTTAATCCTTTGTTTTCTGCAAAACATGGTGAGATTGACAACCTCATCGCAAGTTGGGGACAAAGTTCTATGGTTGTGTTGTGCAAGTCTCCACGTTGCTACTAGCACCGGTAGTGCGCCCTGTCAAGGCTCAACTAGCAACACCTTTGGGGTGTTTCCTTGCTCCTACTGGTGTTATTAAACCTTGGTTTCATACTGAGCGAAACTTGCTGCTGTGCTCATCATACCTTCCTCTTTGAGTTCCCAACGAGCTCTACATCAACCACGCACCAGCACTTTTCTAGGCACCATACACAGAGCCATCACGTACCCTATCACAAATCAAGCAAGAGCAAATGAGGGACCAAGAATACATTAATAAAAGGCACGAATGCATTCAAGCAGAACAAAAAGTCTCGACAGGGATACTCCCACGAAAGCATGGTTTCAAACTACAACTATTACAGATTATCTACTAGGGAGCAGTCTGCTTCTTCGACTTGGACTTCGACTTCAGGGGCCTCATCGAATCTGTGGTAGTCTCTGACGCCACAGACTTTCCGGTGCCAGCCCCTGATGCCGTAGCCTTCACCGCCTTCTTCGCTCGCTGCAGCTCCTCGGAGTATTTTGCGACTGTATTGATGAGCTACGGACCATACTTACCACAGACAGTTGCGAAGGGAGGAAACACTACCTGTTGACCATCTACGCCGACGGCCATCGCCTTGGAGATCACGTGTCAACACCCGAATTTTTAATCCCAGATGCCCGTTATGCCATACCTTGCAATCCCAGGATTACCATTTTTGCGAGACATAACGGATTGGATATCACAGTACATCATCCATTACAAACCATACATAAGGTTCTTACACAAATAAGGATCTCATGATCCAGTCTTAATACAACAAGAAGCGGAAATAAAAGATAGCGTAGCAGTGGGGTCCATCTTCAGGGGCACAGGCAATGCTGACGAAGGCAGATAGTCCTAGTTATCATAGCCGTCCTGCTGACCATCCTCTTGATAGTCTCCTTCATAGTCTGGCCATGATAATAGCCAGGGACAAAAGCCATGAGTACTCTTTAAGTACTCACAAACTACCACTAACAAGTATTATAAATCTAAATTAAAATGCTAACTCTATGTTTAACTACCAAGTTAAGTTTGAAACCTAAGTTGAGTTCTCAAGCAAAGAAAGATAAAGTAAAGTCCTAAAATCACTTAAGTTGGGAAGCTATTGTCATAAACACAACCCTGTTGTGGTCAAGTCAAGGTTCATCATTCTTTTCAAAGTAGTTAGAAAACATCTGATAACGAAACAGTATGGCCATTCCAACTGTCCATAACCGCGGACGCGGCTATTCGAATAGTTTGACACTCTGCAGAGGTGGTACACTTTCACCACAAGATTCGATACATCTGTCAGGGATAACCCTGAATCATCATACTTAGTATGCAGATAATCGAACATAACCTTCCCTTTATGCACCCTAGTATAAGCACCTCTCCTATGAGCATGGCCTCCCAACCATGACCATCAGTCATCTTGGGCACTACATAGGTGGACACATTTGAGAGGTAGCCTCAGCTCAAACCTCTCCCGTGAGGGAACTAATACTAATGCATATAAATTTCTAGCTAAGCCTTACCCAATTCAGGTAATGTGGTTGTACGGTAAATTTGGAATGGTATCGCATCCGAATCCAACCATCAGTTTTATAAAAGAGTTAAGGCTCATGCCTCAACATTTTCATCATCATCAACCAATTGTGTTTCTCAACACATGTCAAAACATCTCAATAGAATGACTCATCATTCTAAGGTTTTCATAATTCATTTTCACCAAGTGTTCCCATCTAAAGTGACTCAAGTTTTTGATCTACTCTAAACTACTAAGTTAAGAGTGTTCACTAAGGGGGTAAAGATGGGTTCAATCTCATGCCATAGAATGACATCTAAAGGTTTCTAAATAGTTCAAGTTTTATACTTTTTATGCTACCTTCAAAACAAGTAAAGAACTTTGTATAACCTTAGAGGGGTAAAACTTGTAACTAAGATTTGGGGTACTATTAGTTAAATAAGGGGTGTGATCAAAGCATGCTTAAGGCATCTTTGCTAAACCATCTAGTTTGATTCTAGTTGGATAAGTACTACACTTGCAAGGGTTAATCTTGGATAGTGCTAGCTTACTAATAGTAGCTTGCATTGTTAAAGGTGGCTTGCCTTGGTTGGTGCAGTTGTTGAAGTTTTCTTCTTCTTCTTCTTCTTCTTGGTAGAACTCCTCCTCCTCAAAAGCTTGGTCGGTACTATCGTCTATAAATGCATAGGGAGTGCACAATCACCAATAAATACTTAACTAGGCTAGATAGCATTCTAAGACACACAATTGATGATCTATTATCATCACAAGCATCCCAAGTTTAAATCAAAAGTTTCCTTCTTTTTATTTTAGAAAAGTAATTGCTACTCATTGAAAAATTAACTAAAATTTAATATTCACCACCAAAATATGGGATCATGTGGACACATGTCCTCACCACATATTATAACATGTGGGAATGAGATTTAAGGGTTGGATCAATATTACCTTGGTTTAAGTTCATTATTTAATGATTTAAAGTGACTAGAAATGCCTATATAGCATTATTTTGGTACTAGTCCAAAGTCACTGCATGTAAACCTTAATATTATTACATATTTGGATAGATATGGTGAAATGTGATTTTTGAGAGTTGGAATCAACTCAAAAGCTAACTTGGTTGATTTTATAAAAATGTTGCAAGTTGCAAAAGCTTCTGTCTTCTTATTTTTATTACGAGAGATCTATAACTCTAATTAAATTAAGTCCAACGGTGTTGGATAGATCATCTTAATACCTTTCAGACAAAATTGGTTTCATGCTATTTGGATTTGTAAAACTCACAGAATGGATTTTTGAAATACTGGATAGAAACTAGATTCAACTAAAAAGAAAAATCCATATTTGAATAGGTGGGCTAGCGCGGGAAAAGGAATGGGCCGGCCCAGTGGCGCTCCGCGGCGTGGGGCTCAGCTGACAGGGGGGTCAGCGTGTCAGCGGCGCTTAAAACGTGAAACGGTACGCGCGCTGTGGGTCGTGCGATTAGCAGCTAGATCTATGGCTGAGGGTCGTCGTTGACGACGAACAGGTCGCCGGCGAGCTCGAACCCTCGCGGCTTGGTGGGGGTCTGCTGGGGGCGTACCAGGGCTCCAGCGGGGTCAGCGAGGCGGGCAAACGACATGGAAGATGACGATGAGGCGAGGCGTGGTCGCGGTGGAGCTTGGGGCGGTCGCAATCAACGGCCCCCTTCTCCTCCTACCGCGGCTGCTCCGGCTCCAATTCCTGCGAGGCAGAGCTCGCCTTGCTCCGGCTAGAGGTGGGTGAGGTTCAGAGAGGTGAGGGGAGTGGAATTGTGTGGAGAAGAGAGGCTGGGGAGGGCTCCTTTTATAGGCTCGACGGTGAGACTGAGCGGGATGGGCGGCGACGGTGGCGACATGGCTACGACGAGGTAGAGGCATGGCTGGGGGTGGCGATCGATGGGCGGTTCCCTGGCGGTGCTCTAGAGCTTAAATGCGTCCGTAGGGGCGGTGGCACGCGGTCGGGACGAGGTGGCGCTCTGCGGGGCAGAAGCGGCGGTGTCCACGGCGAGCGGTGGCTGTGAGGCTTTGGGCGGCGAACGGGGATGTCTGGGGTGTTCTCCAGGTCGAGGCGGAGCGGTGGGCGTGGGCTGGTGCCAAGGGGTGGTCTGTGCGAGCGGGGACATGGCGTGCTCTAGGGCGGCGTCGGCATGCTCGACCACCTCCGGGCGCGGCGGTTCCTGGCCGCTCTGCTCTCTGTCTCTGTCCTGGGGCTGGTTGGGCGGTGGAGGTGGACCACAAGCAAGTTGCTAGACATGAGGAGAGAGGATGGAGAGGGCTGCTGCTGCGAGTGCACTGTCGGCCGGCGAGGTGGTGCTCGGCATGGCATGGCAGTGCATCTAGGGGGTAGGGGAGATGCTAGTTAGGCTCTAGTTAGATCAAGAGGGGACAAGGGGGTTAAATGGGGATCAATTGGGGGCAAAACCCTGTAGTAAACAGTGAGCTAGGATTAGAGGAGAGATTATGCATGCCAAGTGTTTAATTCAATGGCCGCATGAAAGAAAGTTTTGAATTTTGGTTTCATATTTTTTGACTGATCTCCACTAGTGCTGGTAGTCTCTGGTTGCAAGGGTTTTGAAAGTGGGTCTCAAAAAGATGGGTTTTGAAATAGGGGTGATCTATGCATATGCATTAGATTCAATTTTGAACTGTCATTTAAATTAGTTTACAGAATGTTTTAGCAGATCAAAAGGTAGGCCTTGGTACCTCATTATGTGTACTAGCAAGGGGTACAAAGATCAAGAATTGTTTCTGTTAGGTTTTGAGCACTAGGACTAGCCAAAGTAGGCATGAGAGTTAAATTTGCCAAAATGACCATTCCTCCTTTTTAATTCCTTTTGGATTGATTTTCTTTAGGCAAAGTTTGGGAAGGATGTAGATGATGTTTAAATCACATAAGAAACATTTTACAAGCATTGGATCACTCAATCATGGCAATTCAAACAACTCCTATTTTAAATGCATACATATATGGATGCTTTCATATTAAATTTGGAAAAGTTTTTTGTTAACCCCATTTTTGATTGATTTGATCTTTGATAAACTTGGATTGAAGTTTTGGGATGTTACATCACGACAGGGTCCACCTCCACGCCATGGGTTTGCACCATCGCGAGTGCCATGGTGGCGCCGACCGACCTCTGAAAGTTCCCGAAGTCCGCAGGAATACCTCCAGCGAGGGACTCCACCAGATCCTCCAGGTTATCAATAAGCACATCCTTGGGAGTCAGCTCCTCACGGATGCGACTGTGCACACCCTTGGCCTTCGTTAGCGTCCCCTGAAGGGAAGCGCTATGATCTTCGATTACCGCGATGGTGCCTGCCAATGCATCTGTACGACACAGAGACTGGGCGTCAATGCTCAGGCCACTGGTATCTGCATACATAAAAAGATGTTAGCACAATAACACAATGTCCAAGAAAAAAAGCAATGAAAGTTCAGCCGAAAGAATACCTGAGAGAGACTTGGCAACCGAGTAGAGTTGTTCTTCGAACAACTTCTCCCTTTCAACAGTGGAGGCGTGCAAATCCTCTTCGCGTTTTTGCGACTCCTCCAATGCAGCGACTGCTTCATCGCGACTCTACACCGCCACGGAAAGCTCCTTTTCAAGGGAAGCAGCATTGCGCAGAAGTTTGTTGTGCTCAACTACAAAGCACATGAAGTATCATCAATCGCATTTATTAATGTCAATAAGAGAAAAACACGGCCAAAACTAACCTTCGACAACGCGATGGCGATTTTCTAGGAACGCATGCTGTTGACCCATGTCAGGGACTTGTTCCGCTAGGCGAGCAGCTTCCTTCACGATTAGCTGCCTCGGAGGAAAACAAAGGTTCAGCGAACAACACCAAGCACAAATTCGACTGCGAAGACAACAAAAAGACGCTTACGTGATCCTCTAGAGACTCCGAAGATGACTGCCGCGCAGTCGTCCAGGTAACCATCCGGTGTTCCCCAGCATGTGGGGAACTCGACGAATTGTGCCCAGAGTGGGCCGCCAATGGAGGAGAGGGAGACCGTTCGGCCCCTTCCTTGGCCTTGGAGTCCACGACTCTGGACTCCTTCACAAATTGGACATCGTCAGAAGACGACGACGCCGCTCCGCTACAAAGCACATCAGACAAAACGTTAGGGAAAAGGCAACCCCAAATAGAAACAAAAAACAAGGTCGCGAATACAGAACTTATCAGCTAAATTTATCAATGTCAAAGGACTTCTCCTCCGACTCCTCTGACTCCTTCGGCAGTCGCAGCTTCTTCCGGGTAGGAGGAGCCATGGCGCGCACAGGAACGGAGAGAATTGGCTCCTCTACAGCAATAGAAGGGCCTTCTAGCATCGTTAGCGATGAAGCATCTGAGTCCTCGCCATGGGAACGCTTGCGAATGTCCTGGTTGCTGGACTCGGGTTCTCCCTCCTCCTCTTCAATTGGGACGGTCAACTCTGACTCGCCCTCTTCATCCACTTCGTGAGGGATAACCCCTTCAGGACGAGGAGGCAAATTGGGAGACACCTTCTAGTCCTGCATTCAGAAGATACAACATTATATATCAAAGCATCATAAGAGCAATTGAAAACGGAAACTACTTCACAGTACAGTTCTACCTCATGAGGAGGGTTAGAGGCATCGAAAGGAGGCACGACTGGTTCGCCTGGGAGAACCTCCTTGGTGGTGTATTTGGTTACCAATCGCACCCTCTTATCCACCTCACCCACAGAAATGCCCTCGGCAGATACGTGAGTGACATCATCAGCACCGGTCCAGCAGAACATAGGGTGCACTCTGGCCTGTAGAGGCTGGACGTGGTGACGCAGCCAGGTGCGAATGAGGGCAGCGACACCTTCTTCCTTGCCCATGCAGTTTTCGAGGTCATAGACGCGCTCATAGAGCACCTCTGTTTCTGCGGACTCGCCGGGCATAATGATGTTCTTCCAGGAACGCCTCCTCTTGCAAGTCGCTGCGGGATCAAATGGCGTGAGTCCGTAGTGCTCTTCGTCGGCCTTCTAGTCGCGGATGTAGAACCACTTCTCCACCCTTGGACGGACGCGGTGAGATTGATGGCAAAATAGGTGATAGAGGAGTCAACATGGATTCTGTAGCCTCCTACGTCGTAGACTACAGAACCGGACACCGACTGGCGCTTCAGCTTAAAAAGCCTCTTGAAGAGGCCAAAGTGCAGCTCGATTCCGAGCCAACACTCGCAAAGAGTAATGAAGTAGGAGATGTGGAGAATAGAATTTGGGGACAGCTGGTGAAGCTGGAGCCCATAGAAACAAAGGAGCCCGCGGAAGAAAGGATGCAAGGGAAGAGAAAGACCTCAGATGATGAACGCAAGGAAAATCACACGGAAGCCCGACGGAGGACAAGGAATTACCTCATCACCGGGCACTCGCGAGTCATCTTCAATGGAGGGAAGAACTCCATCTTGGCGATAAAGATGAAGCTCGGACGACTTGATGATGGACGCCCGCCAGGCGCCATTGGTGACGCGGGTGCCCGCACCCTTCTTCTTCCCAGTGCCGGCAGCACTAGTGCCCAAAGTGGTGGTGCCGCCCTTCTTCTTAGCAGTGACAATGGTGGCCGCAGATCGAGCGGTGGCACCTCCCTTCTTCTTGCCCATATTTTGATGGCGGTGAGAACGGTGGAAGTAACTGGGGAAGAAACTGAGCTGGTCCAATGTCGCCAAGAGGAAGTGCGCAAGGAAGCAGCGAGCAGCAGCAGCAATGGCGACGGAGGCACGAGCAAAGAAGGCAGATGGGGAAAATTACCGCAGCTGCGCTGCTACTTAACATCCTTGCAGATACCATCCAACGGCTAGCAGAAACCCTACTACACGCGTGGCGCACATCGCCATCGACACGTGACGAAGCTGAAGCACGAACCGTCCCCTCACTATTCCATTACGCATGGAAATCGTGGAGACGAAGTTAAAATAGAAGATTACGCACGCCTGGTCAAATCAAAGTCAGAAAGTGGGACCTACCGCTCGTCACGTCCCGTCAAAACCGTTCACGCGGGCAACTGAGGTCATCACATCGTCAGCACTGACGTCATCGATTTTAGCAACCAAAGATTTTAATACTTTAGTCCTTGCTCGAGGCTTCGACTCAACCAAGCACTCAGGGGCTACTCCTATAGAGAGCGCTGGTCGCGCACCCTATGATTATCTATATACAGGTATATGAACATTCAAGACAAACCAATCACATGAATCTATGATTCGATTGTGAATTATGGGTTACTCCCATAGGGAGCGCCGGAAGCAAATTTGAGTGAAACAAGCAACAAAAGACGACAACAGTCGCAAAAGGTTTTTAGTCCCTGCTTGTGTCTTCGACTCAACCAGGCACTCGCGGGCTATTCCCATAGGGAGCACTGGTCGCGCACCCTATGATTATTTGTACATCGAACTGTGTGTTGATAACATCCACACTCGAATGCTAGGGCGACCGCCTCATACTTTCCCTACAAAGAGACTGTGTCTCCTGGGTCGCCCGAATCATCTCAGTGATGATAAAAAAATTTGGATGCCGCGCTTATAGCGTGAAGATAAGACCTGAATAAGGCCTAGCAACGCATCTGCTGTGCACTACCAGCAATATATCCGAGCCTGCAGGTACGATGAATACGCCTTGACGGACGCGTCGAGTGCTCACACTTATACAATCAAATTCGACTCCTACAAGACCTCCGCAGCCAGAGTCGAATTACGCCAGCAAATTTCTGAATTCGAGTCCGGGGACTCGAGTTTGAGTAGATTACGTTTTTTGCCCAAACAAAGTTAATTGACACCGATACATCGGTTAAATCAGGCACGTATATCAACAATCCCTATGACACAAACAGAACACTCGAAAAAATGCTCAGTCATGCACTCAAAAGGCTTCATAAAGTCCCCAGTCGAATATGCGATTCCACTGGACACTTGGGGGCTACTGACATGGGTATACCCTACAGGTACTCGAGTTTGGTATACACGGTCCAGATACGGCAGAAGCCCATGACGTTGCCAGGGCCCAATGAAGAATTCGAGTGGCCCACGGACTCTCGATTGCTTGCGAGACAAGAAGAAGCTTAAGATAGAAAGTTCAAAGGGAAAACCCTAATCTGTAACCGACTCGACCTGCTACCCGAGACCTAGCTTATCTATATAAAGGCTACGAGGAGACGGTGAGGAGGACCCCCGCAATCCTAGTTTCCACAACTCTCGCCAGATCGCATCTGCGCGCCCCTGTAATGTTCGATTCCTTCGTTAATTCCAAGAGTAGACAAGCAGGAGTAGGGACCTCTACGAGGCCTGAACCTGGGTAAACCTTGCATCCCTGTGTGCTTGTTTGCTAGCTGACTGATGCCTCCAACGCTCCCTACTTCTCCAAAACCCAAGTCCATAACAATGGGCATTGACGAGTTAAACCCTCGTCACCGGGGCAACAGTTCAACGTTGGAGGAGATATCATCTCAATCATATTTTTCCTCTCGGACCTTGGTGCGGCCAGCGCCTGGAGGTCACCGGTGAGTGGCGGAGGAGGAACCCAAGTACCCAACTGCTTTTTTCTTTCTTTATGCTAGGGTCCTTTTTGTTAGATTGGCGACCACATCCTCAAATATCTGGTTCCTTTCGATGAGATTTGCTTGGGGCCTCCTTGTAAAATTGTACCTGCCATGTGTTAAATGCAGCTTCTAGGCCTCTCGAGGCCATTCCCATGCAAAAAATGTATAAAGATAGATATAGTACTCTTTTGGTCGCAAAATGCAAGGTACACTTGATATTCTAGACAATTATGTACATCTTTTACTATGATATTCACTTAATATGTTAGAGGAACCTTAGTTCATAAGGAAATATGAATATCAATGAAAGCTTTCTTGTTAAAGTACAAGCTTAGGAGTGATATTGAATTCAAAACAAGTACAAATACATATGAATTTTGTCTTGCAAAAAAAGTACAATGATAACATGTATACAAGCTCAATTAATATACTATGATATATACTAGTGTCCAAAGCTTTAACTGTGCATTAAAAACTATTCAAAAAATATATGTTTTGGGACAGATCACTGGTGGAAAAATGGCCTCTAGTCCCGGTTCAGAAGGGCCATTGGTCCCGGTTCCAGAACCGGGACAAATTACTCGGGACTAATGCTAGTCCCGGTTCGCGCACGAACCGGGACCAATGGGTCTCCACGTGGGCGGGCGAGCTACGAGGGGGGGGGGGTGGATCATTGGTCCCGGTTCGTGGGAAAAACTGGGACCAATGGGTCCCCACGTGACAGCACCAGAGACGGGCGGGGGTGGATCATTGGTCCTGGTTCTTGGTATGAACTGGGATCGTTGGTCTCTGTGCCGCGGCAGGATTTTCGGGCTATTTTTCTGCCGCGGCAGGATTTCGGGCTATTTTTCTGCCACAGCAAGATTTTTTTTATAAATTTAATGGTACTACATATATACAGCAATAATGAAACCACGATATATATATTACACATCATGCATGGTCACAAATATATACATCATCTCATCCGTCTTCTTGGTCAAAACATATTATAATTACAAACGATACTCTCACATGAATTTGATCTAATTTACACTTCTTTTATACACTTCACCCTTCCAAATGAAGTGGGTAATAGTATTCTCCTTTCGGATCTATGACTTGTTCTAACAAGAATCCGGCAATTTCCTCTTGCATTGCTTGCACGCGTTCTTGTGATAGAAGACCGTCCCGCATCCGTTCGATCTAATATAAAGAAGGGGATCAATATATATGAATGAAACTAAACACAATTGGTGGTAATAAAATAAAGTTGTGATTATTGTTTATCATACTTCAATTTTTTTGATGTTCCGGTCTGCCCCCTTCTGTTTGGTCGTCTGGCGAATGAACTCGCAGACATAGTATCCACATAAGTTATTCCCGGCTTCCTGCCTCAAGCACTTTACGAGAACGGAGTTCAATCAAAATAATAATCAACCATGATAATGGTGGTATTGAAACTAGAATCAAAAAGATGCGTGGATCTAGGAAGTAGTACGTATAGTCAATGGTTGAAATGTAAGCTCTGGCTTCCAAACACCCCTAGTTTTGGCGGTGAAACCGTTTCCAAGCCCTCTGGAGGCATTCCTGCATGTCCGCCCACTTTTCTAATGGTGTGCGTTTCGAGTCCGGGACTTTTACTACTCTGCTGTCAACAGAAATGATTAAGAGAATATAGTGGAAGCTTGACACACTAACAAAATATAACACGAGTCAATTATACGCTTAACATCGAGTAATCGAAAATAGAATGTGTACAAGACAGTAACACTCACGCAGCGTTGTAAGGAAATAGTATTTCCCTTCTGTTGCTGAAATACTTCAACGCTTTGAACAAGTTATCCTCTGTCTCTCTGGGATTTGTTTTTAGAGTAACTTCATGAACGAAATTATAGTCAACAAACCCAAGGTCAAAGATTTGTCCTTTGTTGCATTCTTGAATCTTCATTCTGCATATATAATTAGTATAGTGATTAGTAAGATTATACAAGCAACGAATGAGATGAGCTAGAAAGACTTAATTACAGAAATTAATAATACTTACAATCAATAGGCACTGAGGATAGCTTTGTTGAGGGCGTCTTGTTGGTAAAACTGAAATAATTCTGGAAATTTAATCGGTATGAAGCCATCTCCATGACCGTAATGGTGGTGTTTATATGCAGCATAGATCCAGTTTTTGGAATCAGCACAGGCTTGGATGTACCATTTATGCAATCTTCGCATTTTTGTTGGTAGATCTTTGACTAACTCGGGTTTGACGAGAGGAGCCCCGTACTGGTACACGTACGATGTTTCTTCTTACCCCTCGAACTCATGCATACGGCTCATGTACTCAGTAATAGACAGTCCATATAATTGGGCTTTTTCTCCGTACAGTCGAACAAACTCTGGATCAATGTTCGGATCATGCCGCTCCTGGATCATCCACTCATTGGTATCGTACACTTTGAGCGGTTCGATCGATTGATTTTTCTGTTGTCCGAGCTGGGCAACTTCTTTCCCGACTCTCTGCTCTTTTGCCTCAGCCGACTTGGTAATAGAGCGATTATAGTCTGATGTGAGTGCTTTTGGTTGGTGAAGCTGAATCTTAAGCGTGACTGCTTTGGCTTTATCTTCTGTGGTGACCGGGAAAAATGCCTCTATCAGCTTTTTCTTGTTAGCCATGTCAGTCTTCCACTTTTCATAATGGGAAGCTGCGGCCGCATCAGTTTCCTCATCTGTCTTCTCGCAAGGTAGCTTCTTCATATTCTGATGAGGTACTCTTGGGAGGGGCGATTGCTTACGTTTCAGTGATCGGAACATGCTCTTGCTGTTGCTGGTGGTGCTGCCCTCTTAGTATACTTCCGCTTTTGTCTCTGAGGCTCAGGGGACAGAGACGGCTGACGCGGCGGTGTAAACGGCTGAGGCAGCGATGGAGATGGTTGCGCTGAGCGGTGAGGCGGTGAAGGCGACGGTTGTGCTGGAGAATGGTGAGGTGGCGGCGAAGGTGGATTGCTGCTCCGAGGAGTGGTGGCCTTGGCGGCACATAATTTGGAAGCATGATGCGCTCCTTTAGCCATAGAATAGTCCCCTCTTTGGCTTCTCCTAGTTGAGTCAGCTCCATATCTTCCCCTGCAGGGTGGTCTAGCTTCAGCTCCCCAAAATCTTCCTTCACCTCATCCACCGTGACGATAGCGTACCCTTTTGGAACCGGTCTGCAATGCCAAGTAGGGTTAGGCCCAATTGGTACCGCCATGCCGATCGCTGCCGACACCCTTAAGTTCATAACCTACACCTTTAGCTCAAGCTGTTGTCTCCGTGATATCATTCACTGGGTAGTGTTTAGGAGGAGATGTCGTCGGTGCATCATCATCAACATCGTGGAGCTGCGTGGAAGCGACGCTGCTTTTCTTGTTCGATGGGGCGACGGTACCCTCGAATGCAGCTTCTACCACGTGCCGCTGAGATTGGCCGCTAGTACCTTGCTGGCTAAGTATGTCGAGTTGATCCTGGTGTCGCTTTAATGCTTCTTCTACATTACGCAGCCGGTCTGCAGCGGCTGCTTTCTCAGCTGCCTCCCTTTCCTTTCTCCTCTGATGGCTTTTATCGGGATATCTCTTCATTTCCGGGGGGAAGGCAACCTTCCACGGCTTGGAGCCTGGTGTGCCTCGAGCTCGTCCGTCATGTTCAGGATTTTTAAGGGCTCGTGTGAGCTCGTCGTTCTCTATCGAGAACAAACCGTCCCGCTGCAACATCATCTACTGCATTTCTAATATCGTCGATGGGCAGTAGGGGATCATCTTTGTGTTTCTGATTATATATTGCCCTCCCTTCTTTGTCCAACGTGCCCCCATGGTCGTAAAACCAGTTTCTCGCCCGTGGTGTCCATGTTGCGGGCTCTGGTCTGATCCTGGCAGTTATGTAATTGACCTCAAGTGCATCTCACTTAGGCATGCAACCGGCGTAGCCAGCAGGCCCCATGTTATGATGGTACAGTTTCTTAGCAGCATTCTCCGTATTTATCCTAGACCTTTCCTTAGATTTCTCCGATGTCTTGTAGTTCACAAAATCCTCCCACTGGTGTCTTAACTTAGCATAGCCGGCTTCATCGAAATTCGGAGTCTTCTCTACCTTGACAAAGTTATGGTATAGTTTCTTCTTCCAGTTCTTGAATGCATCGGCCATCTTGCTGAGAGCAAACTTCTTGACTCTTTGCACAAGCTCCCTTCTTGCTCTCTCCTCCTCATCTGGAGTCACATCTGGTTCCGGTAGGAGGAAATTAGTCATGAGCTTGTCAAAAATCTTATCTTTGGCGTTGTCGCCGACATACGGGACTCCACCGCCGATTGGTCGATTCCATTCTTGAACGGTGATCGGGATGTAGTCCCTCACAAGAACTCCACATTGCTTGACAAATTTTTCTTGCGACATCGATGGGAGCTTGCGGTTCGCCATCTACACCGACCACGTCGATCCTATACCTCATAGTGTCATCCAACTTTTTTGTTGGGCCTCGTTTCGTTCTTACGGAAGAAGTTCTCGATCCGGAGGGCTAAAAGAAGAAAGAGTGTTAATATATGCAGGTATATATAGACAACAACATTTTAATTACAAAAATACATATATACACCTCGCCGGTGTTTGCAAGTTTAAGGTTGCGCCGGAGCCGTCGCCTTCTTCCTTATCGGTTTCTCCCCTGTCCCAGGCTTCGGCTTCTACCCCACCGGAGCTGTCTCCTCGGTTGAGAGACTCATCTCCCTGACCGGAATCGTTTAGAAACTCGCTCGTGACATCGATATAGATATCTTCATTTTCGCAGATCATCCCTTGGAGGATGTTTTCCTGATGTGTTGGATCCATAGTATCTGCAAGTTAAATAATCAACACATGGCAGGTAAAACATAGTTGAAATTTAACCCTAAGGCATGCTTGGCAATTTAAGTGAGATCCGAAGGGTCCAAACCCTAGTACATGAGAGACCCCGAAATCACCTACGAGGGGTTGATTTCATTCTCTTATTAAACTTGTAATTAAAGTTGTTGAACAATGCATGATTATGAGTCTATTGTGTAGATCTCATTTTTCTGAACATTTTGATATATTATACATATTTTCTGACTTAGAAATGATTAGTTATTGAATTTATAAGATTAAACTCTTTTCTGAAATTATTTAAACATTTATTAAACTTTTATTGCGTTAGCATAGGTAAAGGCTGACGTCACCTAAGGACGGGAAACTTTTCTCACAAATTCATTGCCTACCCACAGTGACTGACTAGTGGGGCCAGGGCCACGTCGGGCTGCCACGCTGGCAGAGCTTAATCGACACCCACGTCAGGGCACCACATGAGCGCCACCTTGGCGCCACATGGGCTCGCCGGAGGGCACGTCGGCCGGCGGTGGTTAGCGGCACTAGAGTGCTTGCTGGAACATGCAGAAGGTCGGGTTCAAACGAGCACGTCGCGAGGAAGCTAACGGTGGTCGCGCCGCCCCTTATTGGCCATCGGAGCATCGTCTGCGACGGCGGCCAAAGGCGGCGGACAGTGGCACTCGGCGACAGACGGTGGTGGAGCGAGAGAGAGAGAGAAAGGAGAGGTCCTGGAGGACCAGCGGCTCACCACGAAGATGATGGATGGGTCGACGAGGCTGGAGGAGCTCGGAAGCAGTGGCAACCGCGACAGCCGGAGTCGGAGCAGACGGTGACCGTGGCGTCGATTTCCAGTGTGCGCGGTCGATTCCTCAGACGGTGATGGCACGGCGGCGGCGGGCGTCGACGGTGTGAAGCGGCCGCTCTAGATTTGGGCAGCCTGCCGGCGTGATTTTTCTCCGCCGCAAATTTTCCTTAGCCGCGCGTCAATGTGCTCTGAGAATTGGGGGAGTTGGGGAGGAGGAAGGCTAGGGCTGTTAACTGTACAGACCACTGGTCCCGGGTCATCCCAATAACTGGGACCAAAGGACCAACGGTCCCGGTTCGTGCCACCAACTGGGACCAAAGGTCTGGGGCACGAGTGTTGCTGTGCTGCCACGTGCACGACCGTTGGTCCTGGTTAGTCCTACCACCCGGGACCAAAGGATCAACGGTCCCGGTTCGTGCCAACAACTGGGACCAAAGGCGTGTTAATGGCAGCGCGCGCATCCAGGGATCATCGGTCCCGGTTTGTGGGACGAACCGGGATCGTTGACCTGTTTTTTCAGATTTTGGCAAACCTTTTGGTCTTCCCGCCATTTTCAAATTTGTTTCTTCTTTAATTAATAAGATGTTTCAATTTAATATGATTATTTATTTGAGTTTTAAAAAACTTTTAACAAAAAAAGTGCTTCAATTGAAATAACTAATCAAAAACCATTTTCTGTTTTCAAATATTTTTATTTGAACTATACAGTTGACTATTTACAATTAAAATTGCATTATTGCATAATTTGGAATTTTAAAAAACTTTTAACAGGAAAAGTGCTTCTTGTGTCACAGTTGCAAGGAAAAATATTGAACTTGAAAAATTGCAAACATCATAAATAATCCTTCACAAAATGACCTATCATGTTCGAGGTATCATGGTATTTAGGTCAAACCACCAATGTTATGGCTAGAATCAGGGCATAGTTTGTGATAATGTGTCCATATTGTGCACACATGTGCATCTTGGGATGGCTTACGATGTTGCAGGAGGAAGTTTTCCCTTTCGACACACCAAAAAGCCAATTTCCATTTTTGAGGTGCCGAAATCGGGGTATTCTGTGAAGCAACCACCAAATTGAAGTTTGGCATTGGTACCAAACCATTTTTCAAAAATACTATACCACCTTATATGGAAAATTTCCCAACCGGTGTATTTGGAACCTTTCTGTCCATCCCTCATGAAAAAGACAAATTCCTGCCGAATCGGTAGGAGGTTGCCAAGATTTGAAATACAAGTACATGATACAATGCTTGTGAATTTTTTTAAAAGTCATTTATAGGTTCACAACATGCTATTTCATCAGAGATCCACTTCAAGTTCAGCGAGGCTCAGCCCCGGACTAAGAAGCTTCATGACCGCCGCTTTGAATATAGTTTGAAACGGGCATAAGAAATTCAAAAATGATCCAAACAATGTGAAACCTTCGCGTGGTGTCATATTATGTGTCACAGTTGCAAGGAAAAATATTGAACTTGAAAAATTGCAAACATCATAAAAACTCCTTCACAAAATGACCTATCATGTTCGAGGTTTCATGGCATTTAGGTCAAACCACCAATGTTATGGCTAGAATTAGGGCATAGTTTGTGATAATGTGCCCATATTGTGCACACATGTGCATCTTGGGATGGATTACGATGTTGTAGGAGGAAGTTTTCCCTTTCGACACACGAAAAAGCCAATTCCATTTTTGAGGTGCTGAAATCGGGGTGTTCTGTGAAGCAACCACCAAATTAAAGTTTGGCATTGGTACCAAACCATTTTTCAAAAATACTATACCACCTTATATGGATAATTTCCCAACCGGTGTATTTGGAACCTTTCTGTCCATCCCTCATGAAAAAGACAAATTCCTGCCGAATCGGCAGGAGGTTGCCAAGATTTGAAATACAAGTACATGATACAATACTTGTGAATTTTTTTAAAAGTCATTTATAGGTTGGGAACATGCTATTTCATCAGAGATCCACTTCAAGTTCAGCGAGGCTCAGCCTCGGACTAAGAAGCTTCATGACCGCCGCTTTGAATATAGTTTGAAAAGGGCATAAGAAATTCAAAAATGATCCAAACAATGTGAAACCTTCGCGTGGTGTCATATTATGTGTCACAGTTGCAAGGAAAAATATTGAACTTGAAAAATTGCAAACATCATAAAAACTCCTTCACAAAATGACCTATCATGTTCGACGTTTCATGGCATTTAGGTCAAACCACCAATGTTATGACTCGAATCAGGGCATAGTTTGTGATAATGTGCCCATATTGTGCACACATGTGCATCTTGGGATGGATTACGATGTTGTAGGAGGAAGTTTTCCCTTTCGACACACGAAAAAGCCAATTCCATTTTTGAGGTGCTGAAATCGGGGTGTTCTGTGAAGCAACCACCAAATTAAAGTTTGGCATTGGTACCAAACCATTTTTAAAAAATACTATACCACCTTATATGGACAATTTCCCAACTAGTGTATTTGGAACCTTTCTGTCCATCCCTCATGAAAAAGACAAATTCCTGCCGAATCGGTAGGAGGTTGCCAAGATTTGAAATACAAGTACATGATACAATGCTTGTGAATTTTTTTAAACGTCATTTATAGGTTCGCAACATGCTATTTCATCAGAGATCCACTTCAAGTTCAGCGAGGCTCAGCCCCGGACTAAGAAGCTTCATGACCGCCGCTTTGAATATAGTTTGCAACGGGCATAAGAAATTCAAAAATGATCCAAACAATGTGAAACCTTCGCGTGGTGTCATATTATGTGTCATAGTTGCAAGGAAAAATATTGAACTTGAAAAATTGTGAACATCATAAAAACTCCTTCACAAAATGACCTATCATGTTCGAGGTTTCATGGCATTTAGGTCAAACCACCAATGTTATGGCTAGAATCAGGGCATAGTTTGTGATAATGTGCCCATATTGTGCACACATGTGCATCTTCGAATGGATTACGATGTTGTAGGAGGAAGTTTTCCCTTTCGACACACGAAAAAGCCAATTCCATTTTTGAGGTGCTGAAATCGGGGTGTTCTGTGAAGCAACCACCAAATTAAAGTTTGGCATTGGTACCAAACCATTTTTCAAAAATACTATACCACCTTATATGGACAATTTCCCAACTGGTGTATCTAGAACCTTTCTGTCCATCCCTCATGAAAAAGACAAATTCCTGCCGAATCGGTAGGAGGTTGCCAAGATTTGAACTACAAGTACATGATATAATGCTTGTGAATTTTTCTAAAAATCATTTATAGGTTCACAACATGCTATTTCATCAGAGATCCACTTCAAGTTCAGCGAGGCTCTTCCCCGGGCTAAGAAGCTTCATGCCCGCCGTTTTGAATATAGTTTGAAACGGGCATAAGAAATTCAAAAATGATCCAAACAATGTGAAACCTTCGGGTGGTGTTATATTATGTGTCAGAGTTGCAAGGAAACATATTGAAATTTAAAAATTGCAAACATTATAAAAAGCCATCACAAAATGACCTATCATGTTCGAGGTTTCATGGCATTTAGGTCAAACCACCAATGTTATGGCTAGAATCAGGGCATAGTTTGTGATAATGTGCCCATTTTGTGCACACATGTGCATCTTGGGATGGCTTACGATGTTGCAGGAAGAAGTTTTCCCTTTCGACACACGAAAAAGCCAATTTCCATTTTTGAGGTGCCGAAATCGGGGTATTCTGTGAAGCAACCACCAAATTGAAGTTTGGCATTGGTACCAAACCATTTTTCAAAAATACTATACCACCTTATATGGACAATTTCCCAACCGGTGTATTTGGAACCTTTCTGTCCATCCCTCATGAAAAAGACAAATTCCTGCTGAATCGGTAGGAGGTTGCCAAGATTTGAAATACAAGTACATGATACAATGCTTGTGAATTTTTTTAAAAGTCATTTATAGGTTCGCAACATGCTATTTCATCAGAGATCCACTTCAAGTTCAGCGAGGCTCAGCCCCGGACTAAGAAGCTTCATGACCGCCGCTTTGAATATAGTTTGAAACGGGCATAAGAAATTCAAAAATGATCCAAACAATGTGAAACCTTCGCGTGGTGTCATATTATGTGTCACAGTTGCAAGGAAAAATATTGAACTTGAAAAATTGCAAACATCATAAAAACTCCTTCACAAAATGACCTATCATGTTCGAGGTTTCATGGCATTTAGGTCAAACCACCAATGTTATGGCTAGAATCAGGGCATAGTTTGTGATAATGTGCCCATATTGTGCACACATGTGCATCTTGGGATGGATTACGATGTTGTAGGAGGAAGTTTTCCCTTTCGACACACGAAAAAGCCAATTCCATTTTTGAGGTGCTGAAATCGGGGTGTTCTGTGAAGCAACCACCAAATTAAAGTTTGGCATTGGTACCAAACCATTTTTCAAAAATACTATACCACCTTATATGGACAATTTCCCAACTGGTGTATCTAGAACCTTTCTGTCCATCCCTCATGAAAAAGACAAATTCCTGCCGAATCGGTAGGAGGTTGCCAAGATTTGAACTACAAGTACATGATATAATGCTTGTGAATTTTTCTAAAAATCATTTATAGGTTCACAACATGCTATTTCATCAGAGATCCACTTCAAGTTCAGCGAGGCTCTTCCCCGGGCTAAGAAGCTTCATGCCCGCCGTTTTGAATATAGTTTGAAACGGGCATAAGAAATTCAAAAATGATCCAAACAATGTGAAACCTTCGCGTGGTGTTATATTATGTGTCAGAGTTGCAAGGAAAAATATTGAAATTTAAAAATTGCAAACATTATAAAAAATCCATCACAAAATGACCTATCATGTTCGAGGTTTCATGGCATTTAGGTCAAACCACCAATGTTATGGCTAGAATCAGGGCATAGTTTGTGATAATGTGCCCATATTGTGCACACATGTGCATCTTGGGATGGCTTACGATGTTGCAGGAGGAAGTTTTCCCTTTCGACACATGAAAAAGCCAATTTCCATTTTTGGGTTGCCGAAATCGGGGTATTCTGTGAAGCAACCACCAAATTGAAGTTTGGCATTGATACCAAACCATTTTTCAAAAATACTATACCACCTTATATGGACAATTTCCCAACCGGTGTATTTGGAACCTTTCTGTCCATCCCTCATGAAAAAGACAAATTCCTGCTGAATCGGTAGGAGGTTGCCAAGATTTGAAATACAAGTACATGATACAATGCTTGTGAATTTTTTTAAAAGTCATTTATAGGTTCGCAACATGCTATTTCATCAGAGATCCACTTCAAGTTCAGCGAGGCTCAGCCCCGGACTAAGAAGCTTCATGACCGCCGCTTTGAATATAGTTTGAAACGGGCATAAGAAATTCAAAAATGATCCAAACAATGTGAAACCTTCGCGTGGTGTCATATTATGTGTCACAGTTGCAAGGAAAAATATTGAACTTGAAAAATTGCAAACATCATAAAAACTCCTTCACAAAATGACCTATCATGTTCGAGGTTTCATGGCATTTAGGTCAAACCACCAATGTTATGGCTAGAATCAGGGCATAGTTTGTGATAATGTGCCCATATTGTGCACACATGTGCATCTTGGGATGGATTACGATGTTGTAGGAGGAAGTTTTCCCTTTCGACACACGAAAAAGCCAATTCCATTTTTGAGGTGCTGAAATCGGGGTGTTCTGTGAAGCAACCACCAAATTAAAGTTTGGCATTGGTACCAAACCATTTTTCAAAAATACTATACCACCTTATATGGACAATTTCCCAACTGGTGTATCTAGAACCTTTCTGTCCATCCCTCATGAAAAAGACAAATTCCTGCCGAATCGGTAGGAGGTTGCCAAGATTTGAACTACAAGTACATGATATAATGCTTGTGAATTTTTCTAAAAATCATTTATAGGTTCACAACATGCTATTTCATCAGAGATCCACTTCAAGTTCAGCGAGGCTCTTCCCCGGGCTAAGAAGCTTCATGCCCGCCGTTTTGAATATAGTTTGAAACGGGCATAAGAAATTCAAAAATGATCCAAACAATGTGAAACCTTCGCGTGGTGTTATATTATGTGTCAGAGTTGCAAGGAAAAATATTGAAATTTAAAAATTGCAAACATTATAAAAAATCCATCACAAAATGACCTATCATGTTCGAGGTTTCATGGCATTTAGGTCAAACCACCAATGTTATGGCTAGAATCAGGGCATAGTTTGTGATAATGTGCCCATATTGTGCACACATGTGCATCTTGGGATGGCTTACGATGTTGCAGGAGGAAGTTTTCCCTTTCGACACATGAAAAAGCCAATTTCCATTTTTGGGTTGCCGAAATCGGGGTATTCTGTGAAGCAACCACCAAATTGAAGTTTGGCATTGATACCAAACCATTTTTCAAAAATACTATACCACCTTATATGGACAATTTCCCAACCGGTGTATTTGGAACCTTTCTGTCCATCCCTCATGAAAAAGACAAATTCCTGCTGAATCGGTAGGAGGTTGCCAAGATTTGAAATACAAGTACATGATACAATGCTTGTGAATTTTTTTAAAAGTCATTTATAGGTTCGCAACATGCTATTTCATCAGAGATCCACTTCAAGTTCAGCGAGGCTCAGCCCCGGACTAAGAAGCTTCATGACCGCCGCTTTGAATATAGTTTGAAACGGGCATAAGAAATTCAAAAATGATCCAAACAATGTGAAACCTTCGCGTGGTGTCATATTATGTGTCACAGTTGCAAGGAAAAATATTGAACTTGAAAAATTGCAAACATCATAAAAACTCCTTCACAAAATGACCTATCATGTTCGAGGTTTCATGGCATTTAGGTCAAACCACCAATGTTATGGCTAGAATCAGGGCATAGTTTGTGATAATGTGCCCATATTGTGCACACATGTGCATCTTGGGATGGATTACGATGTTGTAGGAGGAAGTTTTCCCTTTCGACACACGAAAAAGCCAATTCCATTTTTGAGGTGCTGAAATCGGGGTGTTCTGTGAAGCAACCACCAAATTAAAGTTTGGCATTGGTACCAAACCATTTTTCAAAATACTATACCACCTTATATGGACAATTTCCCAACTGGTGTATCTAGAACCTTTCTGTCCATCCCTCATGAAAAAGACAAATTCCTGCCGAATCGGTAGGAGGTTGCCAAGATTTGAACTACAAGTACATGATATAATGCTTGTGAATTTTTCTAAAAATCATTTATAGGTTCACAACATGCTATTTCATCAGAGATCCACTTCAAGTTCAGCGAGGCTCTTCCCCGGGCTAAGAAGCTTCATGCCCGCCGTTTTGAATATAGTTTGAAACGGGCATAAGAAATTCAAAAATGATCCAAACAATGTGAAACCTTCGCGTGGTGTTATATTATGTGTCAGAGTTGCAAGGAAAAATATTGAAATTTAAAAATTGCAAACATTATAAAAAATCCATCACAAAATGACCTATCATGTTCGAGGTTTCATGGCATTTAGGTCAAACCACCAATGTTATGGCTAGAATCAGGGCATAGTTTGTGATAATGTGCCCATATTGTGCACACATGTGCATCTTGGGATGGCTTACGATGTTGCAGGAGGAAGTTTTCCCTTTCGACACATGAAAAAGCCAATTTCCATTTTTGGGTTGCCGAAATCGGGGTATTCTGTGAAGCAACCACCAAATTGAAGTTTGGCATTGATACCAAACCATTTTTCAAAAATACTATACCACCTTATATGGACAATTTCCCAACCGGTGTATTTGGAACCTTTCTGTCCATCCCTCATGAAAAAGACAAATTCCTGCCAAATCGGTAGGAGGTTGCCAAGATTTGAAATACAAGTACATGATACAATGCTTGTGAATTTTTAAAAAAATCATTTATAGGTTCGCAACATGCTATTTCATCAGAGATCCACTTGAAGTTCAGCGAGGCTCAGCCCCGGGCTAAGAAGCTTCATGACCGCCGCTTTGAATATAGTTTGAAACGGGCATAAGAAATTAAAAAATGATCCAAACAATGTGAACCCTTCGCGTGGTGTCATATTATGTGTCACAGTTGCAAGGAAAAATATTGAACTTGAAAAATTGCAAACATCATAAAAACTCCTTCACAAAATGACCTATCATGTTCGAGGTTTCATGGCATTTAGGTCAAACCACCAATGTTATGGCTAGAATCAGGGCATAGTTTGTGATAATGTGCCCATATTGTGCACACATGTGCATCTTGGGATGGCTTACAATGTTGCAGGAGGAAGTTTTCCCTTTCGACACAAGAAAAAGCCAATTTCCCTGCGCATCTGTGAAGCAACAACCAAATTAAAGTTTGGCATTGGTACCAAACCATTTTTCAAAAATACTATACCACCTTATATGGAGAATTTCCCAACCGGTGTATCTGGGATCTTTGTGTCCATCCCTCATGAAAAAGATAAATTCCTGCCGAATCGGTAGGAGGTTGCCAAGATTTGAACTAGAAGTACATGATATAATGCTTGTGAATTTAAAAAAAAAATCATTTATAGGTTCACAACATGCTATTTCATCTGAGATCCACTTCAAGTTCAGCGAGGCTCAGCCCCGGGCTAAGAAGCTTCACGCCCGCCGTTTTGAATATAGTTTGAAACTGGTGGGTGCAACCGAGACTAAAGATGTCGGTGGGATAAGGACGCGTGGGTAACCTTTAGTCCCGGCTGGTGGGTGCAACCAAGACTAAAGATGCCAGTGGGATAAGGACACGTGGGTAACCTTTAGTCCCGGCTGGTGGGTGCAACCGAGACTAAAGATGCCGGTGGGATAAGGACGCGTGGGTAATCTTTAGTCCCGGCTGGTGGGTGCAACCGAGACTAAAGCTGCCGGCAGGATAAGGACGCGTGGGTAACCTTTAGTCCCGGCTGGTGGGTGCAACCGAGACTAAAGCTGCCGGTGGGATAAGGACGCGTGGGTAACCTTTAGTCCCGGCTGGTGGGTGCAACCGAGACTAAAGACGTCGGCGGGATAAGGACGTGTGGGTGGACGCACTACTCGATGAGATAAAGCATGTAGCGCACGACGCCCTGTCGGAGGAACAAGATAAAGTAGAAGCGGCGCCGTGCCTATAAAAGGACCATCGATACGCCATGGCAACAAGCTCAACAAGCCAACATAGGTAGAGAGAGTTTCATCCCCATGGATGGAGGGTTGGGAAATCTCTCGTGGCGGAGCTTCTTGAAGATGTCGTTGGTGCACACGCCCTACGGCATCTTCGGAAGCTCCGCCTCGGAAAATTTTCCCTGCAAGCCCGTGAAAGACTCCATCTCCTCTAACATTGTTGGGGAAAGGGTTGAGAAATCTCCCGTGGCGGAGCTTCTCGAAGATGTCGTTGGTGCACACGCACTACGACATATTCGGAAGCTCCGCCTCGGAAAAATTTCCCTGCAAGCCCGTGAAAGACTCCTCTCCTATAATAGTGTTGGGGAAAGGGTTGAGAAATCTCCTATGGTGGAGCTTCTCGAAGATGTCGTTGGTGCACACGCCCTACGGCATCTTCGGAAGCTCCGCCTCAGAACAATTTCCCTGCAAGCCCGTGAAAGACTCCATCTCCTCTAACATTGTTGGGGAAAGGGTTGAGAAATCTCCCATGGCGGAGCTTCTCGAAGATGTCGTTGGTGCACACGCCCTACGACATCTTCGGAAGCTCCGCCTCGGAAAAATTTCCCTGCAAGCCCGTGAAAGACTCCATCTCCTCTAACAGTGTTGGGGAAAGGGTTGAGAAATCTCCCGTGGCGGAGCTTCTCGAAGATTTCGTTGGTGCACACGCCCTACGTCATCTTTGGAAGCTCCGCCTCGGAAAAATTTCCCTACAAGCCCGTGAAAGACTCCATTACATAAAGTTTCGATACATCACATAATGTTTCGATACATCACATAAAGTTTCCATACATTGCATAGATTTACATAGGGTTTAGGGTTTAGGATATGAATCCTTCGTTGCGTATGTCGATCCCTTGCCTATGATCGCTTCTTAGGCCATAACCATGGAGCATTTTCTTTGCTTAACGGGATGCTTGGGTCAGTTTTCACGGTGAAGGGCAGAATTTCATCAAACTTATCATAATCTGCTGACATGTCTGTCTTGTCCTCGACTCCTGCGATGTTTCTTTTCCCTAAAAGAACTATGTGACGCCGGGGCTCATCGTCTGATGTATTCGTTTCCTTATTTTTTCTTTTTTTCGGTCTAGAGGACATGTCCTTCACATAAAAAACCTGAGCCACATCATTGGCTAGGACGAATGGTTCGTCTCTATAACCAAGATTCTTGAGATCCACTATTGTCATTCCATACAACTGGTCTACCTTTACCGCTTCTCCATTCATGTTGACCCAACTGCACCGAAACAATGGGACCTTAAAAGTAGGTCCATAGTCAAGTTCCCATATCTCCTCTATGTAACCATAGTATGTGTCCTTTTTCCCATTCTCGCATGTTGCATCAAAGCGGACACCACTGTTTTGGTTGGTACTTTTTTATCTTGGGAAATCGTGTAAAATGTATTCCCATTTATCTCGTACCCTTGGAAAGTCAATACAGTCGCAGATGGTGTCGTGGCCAACAAGTAGAGTTGATCTCCAATAGTGGTGTCATTGATGAGATGTAATTGCAACCAAGTGCCGAAAGTCTCCATGTGATTTTTTTAATCCAGTAGTCATCCTTCCCCGGGAACTTGGAGCGTACAACATTCATGTGTTCCTCGATATACGGAGCCACGAAGGTAGAACTTTGGAGAACTATGTAGTCTGCTTGATTCGAAGAATGTCCGTCCCTAAATATCATTGCTTTCTTTCCTAGCGTGCCTTTTCCACTCAGTCTCCCCTCATACCGTGATTCAGGAACACCAATCGGCTTAAGGTCAGGAAGAAAGTCTACACAGAACCCAATGACCTCCTCTGTTCCATAGCCCTTGGAGATGCTTCCTTCTGGCCTAGCACGGTTACGAACATATTTCTTTAAGACTCCCATGAACCTCTCGAAGGGGAACATATTGTGCAGAAATACAGGACCGAGAATGTAAATCTCATCGACTAGGTGAACTAAGAGATGCGTCATAATATTGAAGAAGGATGGGGGGAACACCAACTCAAAACTGACAAGACATTGGACCACATCCTTCTGTAGCCTTTCTAGACTTTCTCGATCGATTACCTTCTAAGATATTGCATTGAGGAATGCACATAGCTTCACAATGGCTAATCGAACATTTTCTGGTAGAAGCCCTCTCAATGCAACCGGAAGCAACTGTGTCATAATCACGTGGCAATCATGAGACTTCAGGTTCTGAAATGTTTTCTCTACCATATTTATTATTCCCTTTATATTTGATGAGAAGCCAGCCGGGACCTTGATACTGTAAAGGACTTCAAAAAAGATTTCCTTCTCTGCTTTGGTAAGAGCGTAGCTACTTAAGTATTTACGTCCTTTATCAGTATGCTTGTTGTGTGGGTCTTTGATACGTTGCTGGTCCTCCCGTGATTCTGGTGTATCTTTTGTCTTCCCATACATGCCAAGGAAGCCTAGCAGGTTCACGCAAAGGTTCTTCGTCATGTGCATCACGTCGATTGAAGAACGGACCTCTAGGTCTTTCCAATACTCAAGCTCCCAAAATATAGATTTCTTTTTCCACATGGCCGTGTGTCCGGTAATGGGGTCTTTCGGAACAGATTGACCGCCAGGACCCTTTCCAAAGATTACTTCTAGGTCCTTCACCATACCAAATACATCAGCACCTTTAGGGAGCTTAGGCTTCTTCCGGTAATCTGCTTCACCGTTGAAATTCTTGCCTTTCTTTCTTACTTGATGATTTATCGGAAGAAATTTATGACACCCCAGGTACACAACCTTCTTACATTTATCCAAATATGTACCTTTAGTATTATCTAAACAGTGCATGCATGCATCGTATCCCGTGTTTGACTGTCCTGAAATGTTACTAAGAGCAGGCCAATAATTGATGGTTATGAACAACAACGCTCGTAGGTCAAATGGCTCCTGTTTGTGCTCCTCCCACACCTTTACACCTGGTTCTGCCCACAACTGCAAAAGTTCATCGACTAATGGCCTTATGTACACATCAATGTCGTTGCCGGGTTGCTTCGGTCCTTGGATGAGCACTGGCATCATAATGAACTTCCGCTTCATGCACAACCAAGGAGGAAGGTTGTAGATACATAGAGTCACTAGCCAGGTGTTGTGACTACAGCTCTTCTCCCCAAAAGGATTCATGCCGTCTGTACTTAGACCAAACCATAAGTTCCTCGCGTCACCTGCAAAGTTCGAGTAATTTCTCTCGATGTTTCTCCACTTCGACCCATCGGCAGGGTGTCTCAGTTTCCCGTATTTCTTACGCTCTTCTTTGTGCCATCGCAACAACCTAGCATGCTCTTTATTTCTGAACAGACGCTTCAACCGTGGTATTATAGGAGAATACCACATAACCTTAGCAGGAACCCTCTTCCCGGAGGGCTCGTCATCGCCCTCAACATCACCAGGGTCATCTTATCTGATCTTGTATCGACATGCATTGCATACCGGGAATTTATCCATATTCTCGTACTTCTCACCGCGGTACATGATGCAGTCATTAATGCATGCATGTATCTTCTCCACATCTAATCCTAGAGGGCAGATAGTCTTCTTTGCTTCGTACGTTGTCTCGGCCAGCTCGTTATCCTTTGGAAGCTTCGGCTTCATTATTTTTAGTAACTTCTCAAATCCCTTGTCAGATAAGCCAGTCTCTGCCTTCCATTTCAGCAGTTCAAGTGTGGTACCGAGCTTTGTGCAGCCATCTTCACAATTTGGGTACAACAACTTTTTGTGATCCTTTTGCATGCCTCCAACTTAAGCTTCTCCCTTTCTGTATCACATTGTTGCTTTGCATCAGAATTGACCCGACCAAGACCATCAGCGGGCTCATCTGATGCCCTTTGTTCTTCTTCATTGCTGCCTCCCTCTTCTTCATTGTCTTCCATTGCAGTATCACCGTATTCTTTAGGGGACATAGGATAGCTGTCATCATCCTCCTCTTGCTCATTTTCTTCCAGCCTAACCCCTATTTCTCCGTGCATGGCCCAACAATAATATCCGAGCATGAAACCTCTCCGAAGCAGATGGCTTTGAAGGATTCTCGGGGCAGAGTGCTCCGCCACGTTCCGACAGTCGTCGTAGGGACAAGGCATAAAATTATCCACTTTGTTTACCTTAGCCAAATCGATAAATTTATGGAGGCCTGCAATAAAATCGGAATGGCATCGGTTGCCATACATCCATCCCATCCGTGCATCGATCTGCGTCATAATAATTAACCATTACAATAACATCGTGAATAGTAAAATGACCACCCTACATGGACAAATGCAATATTTTTGTGTCAGTTACAAATAAAGAAGATAAGGTTGCTAACCTCAGCCGAGGATACCGTGTTGTGCGAACTAAAGTGTGGCTTGGACATTTCATTGAACACCTTGTGTGCAATCAAAGAAAAAAAATCTAGCACCCACTCCTCACACACAATCCAGCAAAATTTGGTGGGCAAAGGGCTAGGCTTATATATAGCCAGGGGAGGGTTTTTGGTCCCGGTTATTGCCACGACCCGGGACCAAAGCCCCTCCCGCGCGACACGTGGTGGCCGAGAAGCTCGCACCCCACCCAGGTCATTGGTCCCGGTTGATGGCACGACCCGAGACCAATGACTTCGGTGGCGGGCGCGCTGTTGGGCCGCCACGTGTCACGCGGGAGGGGATTTTGTCCCGGGTGGTGGCAATAACCGGGACCAATGCCTCCATCTCTTCGTCGTCCCCGTGCATAAATATGAGGCCATCGCGCTTGCTTTCGCCATCGCCTCTGCCTCTCTGCAGTCCCTCTCCACCCCACCACTTTGCCTCTCCACCGTGTCGTCGTTTCGCCTCCCCTCCCTCTCCAATCTCCACCACGCCATCATGGAGGTGCCCACGCTCAACCACTACGAGGCGGCGTAGTTTGCGATCTACAGCATCCTCGTGCCGCCGCACGCGACCCTTCCCGCCAGATTTCGCATCAGCGAGGGGTGTGTGCTGGGGGCTCCGCTCCTCAACCCCCGCGGATACGAGATGGAGTACGTCATCGCGGAGCGTCGCCGCCAACTGCCCGCGTGCATTAGGGCGTTGCCCCGATACGCGGTGGGCAGCGAGTATTGGCCCCGGCTGTTCAAGAAGGAGCGGAAGGCCAAGCTTGGCAACCGTTTCGTGGACGGGCACCTGGTGCACCCTGATCGCCGCAACCAAGAAGGGCGGGAGTTGTTCTGGTCCATCCCTGGACGGACCATCTACACCGCCATCGACGCCGCTATGCGCGCAGACGAGCTCCGTCTCCCGAACAACGCCGATACACTTATGTCTTGCATATCCACCTTGACAGGGCTTTCAGATATCACCTCGCCCTTACCCGTTGATTTTCTTCTTTTCTACGACGGTGGTCTGTGTGAAGTGGCAACATCTTTGTGGATAATTTGACCTGCAGGAGATGCATGCAAATCCTTTGGGACCTTGGATAGCTGCGGAGACTTTGTAGAAGGAGGGACAACATATGTTCTGAGAGGAGACAAAGGAGGATCTTCCCCATCATCACCACTACAAATTAAATGCACAATGATCAAAACGCAGGCTCATCCCGAGAAAAAAAAGGCAGTAAGTACTTATGAAGAAACATTCTACATAAAGCGGAACAGATTCATCTAGAGAGGAGCCGATGAAACTAGGATGGCACGCAAAGGCTTTGAACTAGTGGTGTCATCAGACTCTTCAATTTCTTCCACGGTGTCAGGACGTTTCCTTTTATCGCAAGCAGGTGCCACGCAAAATCTTCTGAACGAGTCAACCGAAGCGAAGGCATCCCTAATGAAGATTTTGTGGTAGACGTCTCCATCTCCTGATCAGTAGCTGTCCCAGTCATAGGGAGATCGTTGGATGCAGAAGGATTGGCGGGAAGCTCACCGCTCCCAAGAAGAGGAGGAAGGCATGATAGATGATCATAATCCTGCATAAACAGAAGAGTAACAATCAAAAAGAGGACAATTGCAAAAGAGCAAAAAACAGAGAAGAACAAGGAGCAAAAGATCAAGGAGTTTACCTTGGGAAGGTGATTCTTCTTGCCAAAAGGCTCCACACGACAATCAAAAGGAACCGAGATTTTCTTCGTGAGGGTCGTAAAATTCTGAACCCTTGTTTCATGCACCTTGACGGTAAGATCATCCCGTGAAATCCTCATAGGATCCTTCTTGCCGGTATATGCCCACATACCAGAAAGCCTAGCCTGAAGAGGCCGCACGTGGATCCGCAAGAAATATGCCAGAATTTGAAGTCATGATAGTTCCTTGCCAACCTCATGACGCAATTTAGAAATACGGGCAAGAAGGGGTTCAATCTCCGTCATTTCTTCGGGAGTGGGATGTGCATCTCAAGAATCAAGTTTGCGACAAGGCTTATTGGGGTCAAAGGGGCTAAGCCGAACAACTGACATTTGACAGACTGATCCTTGATGTAAAACCACTTGGTTTTCCTCCCTTGGACGAAATTAGTGATCTTAAAATCAAAATAGTCTACATCAGAGCAGACAGAAAAAATGGTGCCACCAACGTCATGGACAATAGTGTAATTGGCATTCCGACGAACATAAAATAAGTACTTGCACATGCCCCAATGGGGATGGATCCCGAGGAAGCATTCACAAAGAGTAACAAAAAAAGCAACATGAAGGATAGACGTGAGCTGATACAGCTGCACGCTAGGAAAAGGAGACCATGAAGGAATTCATGGAAAGGGAGAGAGAAGCCACAGAAAAGAAAGGAAAGAAACATTACCCTCCAGCCCGAATCAAGGATTGGAGAAGCTTCATCCCCAGGGATCTGGAAGGCGCCCTCCTCAAGATGGCCGAAGTTCCGTGCTTCGCGCAACTCCCGCACAGGGTAATTTGAAGGGGGCCATCCGACAACCCTCTTTCTGGTGGCCTTGGCGGCCGTGGTGGAAGTCCCCACCCTGCTTTTACCCATGGTGGTGGAGGAGCGACACTGGCATGCAGAAGAACATCCGGAGTAGGCAAGGAAGCAAGAGAGAGACAAGGGCGCAAGGAAGAAGATGAAGCTAGCAAGGAAGGGGTAAAAAGAATTAAAAGAAATCCCCTTCCCCTTATAAAGAACAAGGACACACATCTTGGACCGTTCGATGTAAAATCGAACTGTCAGAAACACACACGATGGTGGCACGTGTCAACAGATTCCATAAAGGAAAACATCTTAAGAAGTTATTATTGCAGTAAAAGCAGGAGAACAACACACGTCGCCTCGATCTTTGCACAAAAAAGGGGATGTGCAGTCAAAACTCCACTTCATACACCACCACGTGTCATCATTACTGCTGCACGGTCCCATGTTTGAAACGTCTCTTCAAGATGTGTCTTTTGGAAATCAACATCATAAAATTCTTCATCTATGACGTCATAACAAGAAAATTCATATCATTGCAGCTCAGTACAAGGGATACGAACCCGAAGAATTGTTTTGGAGTCGAGGTAAAATCCTCCATCACAAAGTCTGAGGCCATAATCGAATACTAAAATTTCGACTGTAGCCTCGGGGGCTACTCCTATCTAGAGCGCTCGTCGCGCACCCAACAAAAATATGAGGAAACATTGACGTCGTAAGTATAATGCAAGATTTTCGAGCCTATGTCCTGATGCATACATCCGAACATAGCCTCGGGGGCTACTCCTATCGAGCACTGACGTGCACCTAATAAAGGAAAACAAATGAACAACTTTCAAAAAACTACTGCTATCGGGAGTATCCATAAGAAACTCTTAGATCCATCTGCTAAATCCGGCAGCCGACAAAATTAATATATAAGAAAACCTCGGATCGCACTCGAACACGATAAAACTCCGAATGCCATGTTCAGAAACATGAAGGTAAGACCCTGGGATTCATCCTGTGTGGCCTAGTAATCACACAAAAAGCACTCTGCTAGCAATATATCTGTATCGAAGATACGATGAAAAATCGCGACAGACACGTTGGGTACCCGATAAAATAAAACTGGGATTCAATATTCGATAAACCTCATCGGCCCGAACTAAATTATGCTAGTATCAAATTCCAAATTTAGGCATGGGGTGTTGAATTTTAAGTAGGACAACCTTGCCTTTGCCTAGGAGCAATTAGCTGATTCCCGATATGTTGGATGCATCAGGCTCGTTGTACCAAAATCCCTATAAAACTGAAAATACTAATATTTGAGCATATCTTTGAGACCCGACCTGAATCTACAATTCGGGTAGAGTCTCGCGGGCTACTGATATAGGTACGGTTACTCGGGTACCTATGGTTTGTTACGCTGGTTGTATATAAGGCTTATAGCCATGAAGAGTCAAGATGATGGCCCAAAAGAGCAACCGACATAGGATTTAGTTATATTAGGAAAGGGAACAAAGGACCGACACCGTGTTGGTATTGTAATTACGTATATGTAACCTATCCGCATACAGCTTTGAGATCCAGCCTATTATATATAGGACGGCAGAAGCCTAGGCAAGGGCACGGGAAAATCCCAAAGTTATCTGTAATAGCACGATTCACAAAATATTCAGGCAACTTTGACTCCATTGTTCTCCTAACATCCGACGAAATCCCTAGCATTCTCTTTCCCGCAAACCCCTAGGCCCTTCTCCATGGACATTGTCGAGATCACCTCTCGTCACGTATTAAGTGAAATTTCACAGTGTTCAAAGGTTTATAATTTTTGTATACGCAAGTTTATGCATTATATTTCACTCCATGGAAATGATAAATGATCTGGATTTTATTAGCACAACATTATCTTGTCCTAACCTTGATTTTAAAGAGTTCAAAGGCTTATAATTTTCGTATATGCAAGTCTATGCATTACATTTCACTATATGGAAATGATAATCTCTCAAGATTTTGTTAGCATGTCATTATCACGTATTAAGTGGAATTTCAAAGTGATCAAAGGTGTATAATTTATGTATATCTAGGTTTATGCATAATATTTCACTCCATGAAAATGACAAACTCTCAAGATTTTCTTAGCACAATATTATCATGTCCTAAGTGTGATTTCACAGTGTTCGAATGTGTATAATTTTCATATATGCATGAGACATAAAGATTTTAGTTTAGGTATCACTTTTCACGCTCTAAAAATGGTAAACTCTCAAGATTTTCCTATGACAACATTATCATGTTAAAATTGTGATTTGAAAGTGTTCATGAGTTGTGTCAATTATAAACACTCTTTTACATTAAGAGTTGTATAATTTTTTTAATTTGAAAGTGTTCAAGAGTTGTGTCATTCTCTTATTTCTCATACACCCATCTCGCTAGATCTCAAAGTTTGACTTTCACCTCATAGATTCACTTGATTGCAACTGAGACATTAACTCGGTTAACCAATTAAATCATCATAATGGCTCGCCGCCCGCATTCTCCATAGAAAGCACGCACCCAATTGAGCTCCCGTGTTGCACCAATTGATTGTTCGTAACAAGCGCACAATTTCCATTGTCATCCTTGATACGTTGCAAACGTATCTATAATTTTTGATATTCCATGCTTGTTTTATATCTACTTTCTTATGTTTTGTCCACACGTTGGAGTACTTTTACACAATTTCTGGAACTAACCTATTAACAAGATGCCATAGTGTCAGTTGCTGTTTTCTTCTTCTTTTGGTTCCAGAAAAGCCAGAAAATGAATATTCTCAGAATTGGACCAGACAAAAGCCAAAGTCAAAATTTTACCGGAAGACTCATGGAGCCAGAAGATGAGACGGAGAGGGGCCAGGGGCTGGCCTCACAATGTGGTGGCCCGGGTCCCCCTGGCCACGCCACTAGGTAGTGTGGGCCCCTGGTCCACCCTTTGACATCGCCCATTCGCCTATAAGAAGCTTCCCGTTTAGAAAACCCTAAAGAATCTAGCCTCCAGCCACGAAAAGTTCCACGGCACCGCTCCCACTAGAGGAGAGATTTGGGGGACAGAAATTCTCTATTTTGGCACCCTGCCGTGATGGGGAAGTTCCCCCAAAGCCATCTACATCGAATCCACCGCCATCTCCATCGACTCTACCGCCACCTCCATCGACTCCATCGACATCTCCATCACCGTTGCTGACTTCCATGATGAGGAGGGAGTAGTTATCTCTCGGGGCTAAGGGCTCTTCCGGTAGCTATGTGTTCATCTCTCTCTCTCTCTATGCGTGATCTTATTGAGATCATGAGCTTTGTAATCTATACATCTATTATGCTACTCAAGTGCTTGAATGAATCTCTACTTATCCCCACGTGTGTGAAGTTGAAAGTGTGCAAAGTTTATGTCATGAGTATAATTTGAGTTGGATGTCTCTATGAGATTGTGGTGTTTGTTCGAACCATCTAGCGCTCAAGGTGATAGTGAGGGGTTATCTAGATGGGGAAAGCGAACTTTAAGGTGTGCTGTTATAGCCCTACCATGGATTAGAGTGTCTAACCGGAGAGTAGTTCAGAGTACTATCATAAAGAGAAGATATTTATATGAGAGTGTTCACTACTGAAAGTATGATGCCTAGGCCTTGCTTCTAGGCATTGAAACACCATTTGCAACTACATATGTTACATGTTTGGTTGCTTCCATCTTTATTTCAGATTGCCTTTAGTCTCTTCCTACCCGTCAAGCTCTTTTCTGGCACCGTTACTACTTATAATTATCCATACCACTTGTATTTCACTATCTCTTCATCGAACTAGTGCACCTATACACCTGACAAGTGTATTGGGTGTGTTGGGGACACAAGAGACTTCTTGTATCTTGATTGCAGGGTTGCTTGAGAGGGATAACTTAAACCACTTCCTCCCTGAGTTCGATAAACCTTGGGTAATCCACTTAAGGGAAACTTGCTGCTATTCTACAAGCCTCTGCACTTGGAGACCCAACAACTGTCTACAAGAATAGTAGTGCGTAGACATCAAGCTATTTTTTTGCAGTTGCCAGGGTGGTAAGGTAAAAGGTACTCACATCCTCCGGTGTCAGTGTTCGAAGTTATTTCCTTTAGATTCTGTAATTTTGTGCTTTTGTTTCTTGTTATACTAGTTAGGCTTAATGGAAAACAACAACAAAATTAGAGATCTTTATAGTATTTATCTTGAGTTAAGACATGTAGTGTTTGAAGAGAAAATTAAAAAACCTATGGAACTTTATTAGCGTGCTACTAGCAATGTTATTAGTATGAATTCTTTGAACATCGTTATTGCTAATGCTATCGAAAAGTCTAAGCTTGGAGAAGCTGGTTTTGATGAGCATGATATTTTTAGTCCCCTAAGCATGGAGGAGAAAATTTACTTTGATGATACTATACCTCCAATATATGATGATTACAATGATGAATATGATATTTTCAGTCCACCTACTATTGAGGAGAAAATTAATTATGATTACAATATGCCTCCTATATTTGATGATTATGGTGATGAGAATAATAATGATTGCTATTTTGTTGATTTGCTCCCACTACAATTAATAAGAATGACTATGTTTATGTGGAGAGTAATAATTATTTTATGGATGTGGCTCATGATAAGAATGTTTTATGTGATAGTTATATTGTTAATTTTATTCATGATGCTACTGAAAGTTACTATGAGAGAGGGAAACATGGTTTTATGCATCTCAATAATATTAGGTTTCTCCTCTTTATGTTGAAAGTCTTGAAGTTGCACTTGTTTTCCTTTCCTATGCTTGTTGCTTTGTGCTTTCATGACTTGTTTATTCACAAGATTCCTATGCATAGGAAGTGGGTTAGACTTAAATGTGTTTTGAATTTGCTTCTTGATGCTCTCTTTTACTTCAATTAATATTTCCTATGTGAGCATGTTCTCAAACTATCATGCCTAACTTAAAGGCGTTAAAGAAAAGTAATTTTTGGGAAATAACCCAAATTTTTTAGTTGAGTGTTGGAAGTTATTGCCTCAGTAATAACCTCTCCTTATCATTTTTGTGTGGTTTTTGTGCCAAGAGTAACCTCTAATGAGAGAGAAGTAATGCTTGGGAAAGGTGTTGTCCCGAAACAGATTTTTGTGCTTCACTGTAAAAGTTCATGAAAAATCTTTGTACGTCGGTTTGAGCTGTAATGTTTTGTGCTTCTGCCCCAAGTTGTTATACAACTTTTGTTAGTTCAACACATTTCGATTTGGGAAACAGAAGGTCTTCAAAAAAATTGGTTTTTACCTACTGGTCTATTTTGACAGATTTCTGCCATTATTTGCATTTGCCTCTTAATCTCTTTCTCTTTGATCATTTGAACTTCCCCTTCTTCATCAATAAAAATCTCAGGTTTCTTCCAAATACTTCATTTTTATTGTTTCATGCACAGTTGTGTTGTTCTTAGAGCGTCTTCATTTTTGTTTTTGATTTTTGTTCTCTTAGTTTGCTTAGTTTGCTTGAATAAATTGGTTAGACCCCCTTATTCATACATTAATTTTCAAATAAGTTGGTTCAGATTGGAAAAGAGTAGGAAAGTTCATGCTTAAGTGGTAAAAAGGAGCTTGTTTTGACTGTGGCCTAGGCTTTGTCGTGTCATGCTTGATATTGTTTTGGCTTTATGCTTAGTGATTATTGTTGTAGCGTGACTTTTTATACACAATTGATATTGCTTAATGTGCCTTGAAAGAATCATGTGTTGCTTTAGCATATTAAAGCATAGTATTTTGGTATTCTCCTTTGATGCTTTATTTGGGTTGACTTGGCGCATGCTCACACCATGTTATGACTATACCAAGTCACCATATTCTCGATGATCATTTAGTTTTCGACTTGTAATATCACTTTATGCTACCTATTAGAATTTTCTATTCCAAGTATATTCATGTTTTTATCTACCTTCCGAATTAAACTTGTTATGTGAAAATTAGTGATTAATGCTCTCACGAACTTTATGGCACACTTTACTTTTCTTGCCCCTAATAAACTTGAACCATTGTGTCATGTATGTTGTATATGCTTGTAGTTATACGTTGGGAATTGGCAGAACCATGTTGTCCTGGGGAACGCTTCAGCATTGCACTTGTACATTGTACCCAGTTGATATCATGCTCTTTTGTTTATGGATGTCGTCGGTGTGAAATGAAAGGGGAGCTTGTAAGTCCATGGAGTTATGTATGTGTGTTAGAAAATGCCAGGGCGGCCGGTCTAATCCTTGCCTAATCATAGTGGAAACCTGCAGCGTAACCATAATGAGCAATCTATGAAGCATTCTTCTTATGAAAAAAAGAGATAGAGATTGAGAAAAAAGAAAAAAGAGATGAGAAAAGAGGAAAGAGAGAAAAAAGCACCATTTTCCCATGGTAAATAAGAAGATTGCTGATGCTTATTGCCTGCTTGCCTTGTCATTTTGATATGGGGATTCTTCCGTATCATCGGGCAAGGGGTACCCCGTTGGCGGTTCTGTATGATGCACATGTACTTACTTTGACAAGAACTTACCGGTAACTAAACTTGAGTAGCATGAGGAGCGGCCCTCGTATTCAAGGGACATGAGATTGCCAACTTATACTTTGCCAAGCATATACTCCATAGTTTGTTCACTTTAACCTTAATCACTTCAAGATGCTTATGACAGGGGCAATGAGAGCTGAAAGCTAATAAGTACCATAATTTTTGGAAGCTCTTTATGAGACTTGAATCCCTGCTTCCTTCTATGAAGGCCTTTCTTTTACTTTTATGTTGAGTCTCCATCTTCTATCTTTATGCACCTATTAAGAGAGCATAGTGGCCATTCTTAGTTTAATGTGCATTGTCCCAAGACTTGTTGATTGATGCATAACTTTGATATTGCTTGTTCTTAAACTATTTATATCTAGTCACCCTTATGAACTTTGAAGGTGTCCTGTGCATTTATGTTTTGCTACACTATGAGGGACAAGCTGAATACCATTGTCATTATGTTTTCTTTATGTGAAACAAACAAACGTCTTTCAAAGCGTTGTTATTCATGAATCTTTTGTTTGTACCTTTTCATGTTACAACATAGTTGGTATGTCTTATTGTTAGAACTATATCTTTCATGCTCTGTTAAAGTACTATGATCCCACCTATCAATGTTTTATAAATGCCTTGATCAAGATTGTGATGGTGCATGTCACCTCAAAAATTATTCTTTTCTTTTTATCACTTACCTACTCGAGGACGAGCAAGAGTTAAGCTTGGGAATGTTGATACATTGCAAACATATCTATAATTTTTGATGTTCCATGCTTGGTTTATATATACTTTCTTATGTTTTGTCCACACTTTGGAGTACTTTATACATTTTCTGGAACTAACCTATTAACAAGGTGCCAAAGTGCCAGTTGCCTGTTTTCTTCTGTTTTTGGTCCTAGAAAAGCCAGAAAATGAATATTCTCGGAATTGGACCGGACAAAATCCAAAGTCGATATTTTACCGGAAGACTCACGGAGCCAGAAGACGAGACGGAGAGGGGCCAGGTGCTGGACACACCATGTGGTGGCGCGGGTCCCCTGGCCGCGCCACCAGGTGGTGTGGGCCCCTGATCCACCCTTTGACATCGCCCCTTCGCCTATAAGAAGCCTCCCGATGAGAAAACCCTATTGAATCCAGCCTCCAGCCACGAAAAGTTCCGCAAAACCGCTGGCACCGAAGGGGAGATTTGGGGGACAGAAAGTCTCTGTTCTGGCATCCTGCCGAGACGGGGAAGTGCCCCGGAGCCATCTCCATCGAGTCCACCGCCATCTCCATCGCTGTTGCTGACTCCCATGATGAGGAGGGAGTAGTTCTCTCTCGAGGCCAAGGGCTCTACTGGTAGCTATGTGTTCATCTCTCTCTCTATGTGTGATCTTATTGACATCATGAGCTTTGTAATCTATAGATCTATTCTGCTACTCAAGTGCTTTAATGAATCTCTGCTTATCCCCACGTGTGTGAAGTTGATAGTGTGCACACCATGTGGCACTTTGCCCGAGGTTACATAAATACTTGTCATGAGTATAATTTGAGTTGGATATCTTTATGAGATTGTGGTGTTTGTTGGAACTATCTAGCGCTCAAGGTGATAGTGAGGGGTTATCTAGATGGGGAAAGCGAACTTTGAGGTGTGCTATTATAGCCCTACCATGGATTAGAGTGTCCAACCGGAGAGTAGTTCAGAGTAGTAGCATAAAGAGAAGATATTTATATGAGGGTGTTAACTAGTGAAAGTATGATCCCTAGGCCTTGCTTCTAGGTATTGAAACACCATTTGCAACTAGATCTGTTACATGTTTCCTTGCTTCCATCTTTATTTCAGATTGCCTTTAGTCTCTTCCTACCCATCAAGCTCTTTTCTGGCACCGTTACTACTTATAATTATCCATACCACTTGTATTTCACTATCTCTTCATCGAACTAGTGCACCTATACACCTGACAAGTGTATTGGGTGTGTTGGGGACACAAGAGACTTCTTGTATCTTGATTGCAGGGTTGCTTGAGAGGGATAACTTAAACCACTTCCTCCCTGAGTTCGATAAACCTTGGGTAATCCACTTAAGGGAAACTTGCTGATGTTCTACAAACCTTTGCACTTGGAGGCCCAACAAATGTCTACAAGAATAGAAGTGTGTAGACATCAATCCTTCATACATGTCAACGGGGCGGCACCATACTGTGGCCAGGATGAACAGAAGGCTGAAGTGAAGCTATATAAAGGGTCGCCATCGGCGCAGAAGAAGAAGAAAGGGGAGGCAACGACATGGGCATGGGCGAAGGGTTGGCTCCCATCTTGCAATGTAAACCTAGGTAAGCTGTGGGTCCGACGCTCACATGGATAAGATATGGGTCTCATGCTGATCTGGATAAGTGGAGAGGTGTCCACTACGAGAACTGACTGAACGCGGCCCCACTTTTAGCATGTAACGGCAAGGCTAACGGACGGCGAGTTTCAGACCGTGTGAGAGTTTCGTACAAGGAGATGGGCAAAAGGGAGGAAAAGTTAAGCGGTTGGGAAAAACTGAGTACAACCAAGGAACCGAGGGCACAAAAATAGAGATCCCAACAGAATAATCGCTTCCAATTTATTGTTATTTGGTTCATGAACAAATAAAAATGGAGGAGAGTATGTAACTCTGAAGATACGAAGGACTAATACATACATCATCAAGTTAATGGGATCTCATAGGAAAGGGTGGTATATACTTATCAGGGTATTATGGATTCACGGATGAAATCATGTGCCTTCACCATTTCATAGCAATAATACATAGACAAAGTCATAAAGCATGAAGCATGGTATAGGCAATTACGTAAAATCATGTACTACTTGCTCTGTTTCATAAATATCTACGCCCATGTCATCTAGCTAAGCCCAGTGTGAATACAAATCGGCACTACCTATCATGATATTGTCGAGTATGCTCTAAATTAGCTTTACTAAGCAGTATAACACCATCTTATGTTGACTATCACATTCATGACCCAATACTGACCTAGAAATCCCCTGTAAAGATTGATGGCACAGGCGTGGCGGCTTTAGCTACGGTGGAGGCTAGAGACACCTAAATCCTATGGCATTTCAACAAAAAGATAGTGGGTACGACGCTTCTCCACATAGAGCCAAAAAATCAGAGAGGTATAACTTGCTCCTGAACGCACGCCGAGCCAAATTACCTAAGGTGGAGCCTAGAGATACCTGAATCCTATGGCATTTCAATAAACAGGTAGTGGGTATGATGCTTCTCCACAATGAGCTAAAAAATCTGAGAGGTAGAACTTGCTCCTGAACGACGCCATGCCATATATCTCCACCGCACCTCAAGTGTCCACTCCCCTACTCGGCCTTCCTGGCGATGCCACCAATCATCTGCCTTCTCCAATCAGAGTAGGAGGAGGAGGAGAGAAGGCTAAGGGATGATGCTAGGGCCCATGTCAAGACTTTAATCCCACAATATCAGACTGAGCTACAAATCGTTTTCATCAAGCCATGGGGTGCAAAATCAGATTGAAACTTGTGGATCGAATCAGCGATGGAAAATCAGTACAAACCTATTGTATGCGCCACCTCACCCTCGTTTCTCTACCCCTGTCAAGGTGCCTGTCATCTACTTGATCTGCTAGCGCCACATGCACAGACCTCCCCCACTATCATAGCCTGGGACTCGTCGATGCCAACATGCACCGCCTCCCTCGATTTCCAAGACTTTTCATGACATGGGTATACCCTATAGGTACTCATGATGATCATATATGATCCAGCCCAAGAGGACTCCACGGTGTCATTAAGGCCTAATACAAGTTCGAGTGGCCCAAAGGAACATGACTCCTTGGAGAACACGACAAATAATAGATAGAAACTTGAAGGGAAAACCCTAATATGTAACGGACTCGGCATCTATCCCGAGACCTAGCCTCCCTATATAAGAGGGGGCAGCGAGGAGGACAATCCACAACCCTAGCATTCACCTCGCGAGATTACATCTGCGCACCCCTTGTAACTTTCAGCTCCTCGATAATTAAAGAGAAGACAAGAAGGAGTAGGGTCCTCTTCGAGGCCTAAACCTAGGTAAAACCTCGTGTCCCCCTATGTGCTTGTTTTCTAGCCAATCGATGCCTCTAGTGCTCCCCAATTTCTCAAACCTAAGTCCATCAACGATGGGCATTGATGAGTTAACTGCTCATCAAATTGGTGCTATCTGTGGGAATCAGGATCGCTGATGTTGTGGCTTTCCTCAGCCCCATCAACTGCGATCTACAACTCCGTGATACGTTGCAAACGTATCCATAATTTTTGATGTTCCATGCTTGGTTTTATCTACTTTCTTATGTTTTGTCCACAGTTTGGAGTACTTTTCATATGATTTCTTGGACTAACCTATTAACAAGAGCCATAGTGCTAGCTGCCTGGTTTCTGCTGTTTTTGGTAAAGTCAGAAAATGAATATTCTCAGAATTGGACGGGACAAAAGACAAAGTTAGTTTTTCACCGAGGGACACCTAGAGCCAGAATACGAGACGGAGATTGGTTGGGGCCCGGCCACACCACCTGGCCGCGTGGCCTGGCCTAGCTTGCGCTAGGGGGTGGTCTGGCCACCGTAGGAACCCCCTCGGCCTCTCCTTCCGCCTATAAGTTGCCTCCGATATAGAAACCCTAAGTACCCAATCCAAATTACACGAAAGAGTCTGTATCCACTGTCATCTCCATCCCTAGATCGGGACGGATCTGAAGCTCTTCCCGGCACCCTGCCGGAGAAGGGAATTCACCCTGGAGGCCTTCTTCATCATCATGCAAGCCTCTAGTGTGACGCATGAGTAGTTCATCTCTAGACTACGGGTCCATGTAGTAGCTAGATGGCTGGTTCTCCTCCTTTGTGCTTTCGTGTTTATATCTTGTGAGCTCTGTTCATGGTCAAGATCATCTATTTATAATTCTACATGTTGTGTTTGCGTGGCTCCGATGGATATTGAGATGCTATTTCAGATGGATTATTGATTCTACCATGTCTTTGTTATTTGTGATCTTGCATGCTTTCCGTTGTTAGTAGCTACCTTGGACAAGTAGATGCTAGCAACTCCAAGATTTAGTATTTATGCTCGATAGTGGGTTCATGCCTCTGGTAATCTGGGGAAGTGACAGAAATCTCTAAGGTACTAGATGTGCTGTTTCAACTAGGGAGAAAACTACAATCCTTTGTTCATAGAACAATCATATTGTTGAATTCACACGCAATTCGTAATGCAATTATCCATTGCTTGCAACTTAATACTAGAGGGGGTTCGGATGATAACCTGAAGGTGGATTATTAGTCATAGATGCAGTTGGATGGCGGTCTATGTTTAATGTGGTAATGCCTAATTGAATCTCAAAGGAGTCAAGATGAGTAGTACAGGCTTGTATGCTTTCTCGATGTTTGTCAATTGCCCCGCTGTAATTTGTTCACCCAACATGTTATCATTCTTAGGGAGAGCCACCACTAGTGAACTATGGACCCCGGTCCTTTATTTACCATCAATCTACAATCAACTGTTTACTGCTTTGTGTTTACTTTATGCAAACTACTACTTTCTTTCACTTGATACGTTTAATCCATTGTTTTCAGCAAAACGGTGAGCTTGACAACCTCATCGCAAGTTGGGGACAAAGTTCTGTGGTTGTGTTGTGCAGGTCTCCACGTTGCTGCTGACACCGGTAGTGCTGCCTGCCAAAGTCCAACTAGCAACACCTTTGGGATTTTTCCTTGCTCCGACTGGATTGATAACCTTGGTTTCATAACTGAGGGAAAACTTGCTGCTGTGTTCATCATACCTTCCTCTTGGGGTTCCCCAACGAGCTCGATATATTTTGGGCCATCAAGCTATTTTTCTCGCGCCGTTTCCAGGGAGTCAAGGACATCTTCACAAGGTGAGTCCCTCATAACCAATCTCTTTACTTTGTTGTTTTCGTTTTGCTTAGTTTACTTTTGTTTTGTTTGCTTGTTTCTTTATCAAAAACACAAAAAAATAGTTTTACTAGTTTGCTTTCCTTATTGAAAACACACAAAAAAATTTCTTGCCTTAAGTTGCCGTTATGTCTAGTATTTATCCAACTACTAAGTTGCCTTAAGTTGCCGTTATGTCTTGTTCTTGGGCCATCACTCCGCTACAGTAGAGAATTGCCTCCTATTCGGCATCTTTGACTTCACCGTCCACTCGCTGGCGGCTCGCCCAAACTTCGAGTCCGTGGACGATGGAGTCGGTTTGATGATCAAAGCCTAAGCTTCTAGGTCGGTCAGTTCGGCACGCTCCCCTTCCCCGATCACCCGCAAGCTCCTTTGATTGGTCCTTCCTTATGGTTTCCACCGCGGATTGGCACCCTGAGCAAGCTCAACGCTTTAGCACCAACCGATGATACGAATATCAACAATAGTTGCGAGTCCGATCTGTGCAATCTGACATCGGAAGATAGATCCTATAGCTCTGTATCTGAGAGCTATGGGAGCAGAAATTTCCCCGGACATTACATGTGTGACGTCATCAACATTGGCGGCGGCACCAAAGGGAACACCGGCAATGTCATCAACAATGGTGCAGCAGTCGACAATGGTGCTCCTGGAAATAGCCCCCCTACCAATGGCGCCCCCGGTAGCAGCACACCCATCCCTCCCAACCCCAACAATAACAGTGAACACGTTAACAACAGGATGGAGCACCAGCAAATTCACCTCAACCAGGCAGATTGGGCGAGGTGCAAGGAGGCCTTGCAAGGTAATCCCCTACCTCCAAACATGTCACATAAGATGATAATGGGGTACCATTGGCTACTTATTCAGGAGTACAACTGCCAGCATGCGGTAAACGCACAACTTGAGGCCCACAGGAAAGCCGCGGACGAGTCGAGTGCCCGACGGGAAGCGCTCACTTTAATCGGTGGATCCTCCTCCAAGGGCAATGGACCCGCGGTCGCCAAAATGTGCGCTTGCATGGGCCACCTCACTGACAAGGAGCGAGAAGAGGCCACTCGAGTCATCGACTTCTCTCTCCTGTCGGTGGACTTAGGGGCAAACATGACCCCGAAAACTCCACAAGAAGCACTAACAATAACCACCATGTACCTGCTCAACAACCAACCACCAGCCGGAGATCCACGATCTTCCATGCACCGATCTACGATCGCCGGCCTTGGATTGGTCGAAGCCGCGCTCACCAAGAATCCAACGACGGGACCGAAGGGGCCAAAGAAAAGAAACGCTCCACCCAAGTAGTACTCTCTCTCCTCTAGCGAGGATGAGCACGACCTGTCGCGACGACACTGCTGACATCGACATAATCGTGATAAACACGCACATGATGACATCACGAAGTGCAAAGTAGACAAGATGTGCACCAAATGCGCCTACTCAACAGAGTCGGAGGATGAATGAATAGAGCTCTACGGCACTAGCTGCTTCAACAGAGCCATACGGCAGACACGTATGCCGAAACAGTTCAAACTTCCTTCGGAGAACCCAAAGTTCGACGGCCTCCAGGACCCGAACATCTGGCTGAAGAAGCACATCTCTTCCGTGAAGCTGCATGGCATAAACAATTCCACAACCATGCAACTGCCAGGTGCTGCTTGTGCATGGCTCAACAATCTGCCCCACGAGTCGATCCGCAGCTGGGAGGAGCTGGTCTATAGCTTCTTTGGGAAACTTTATAGTCTCCACCCAAATCTATGAGTCAATTGGTCACTCGAGGGCTACTGACATGGGTATACCCTATAGGTACTCATGATGAGCATATATAGTCCAGCCCAAGATGAGTCCATGGTGTCATTAAAGCCCAACAGAAGTTCGAGTGGCCCAAAGGAACACGACTCCTTGGAAAACACGGTAAAGAATAGATAGAAACTTGAAGGGAAAACCCTATTCTGTAACTGACTCGGCCTCTATCCCGAGATCTAGCCTCCCTATATAAAGGCTAGGAGGGGGTGGCGAGGAAGACAATCCACAACCCTAGCATACACCTTGCCAGATTGCATCTGCGCACCCCTTGTATGTTTTGACTCCTCGATAATCAAATAGCAAACAAGTAGGAGTTGGGTCCTCTTCGAGGCCTGAACCTGGGTAAAATCTTGTGTCCACCTATGTGCTTGTTTGCTAGCCGATCGATGGGCATTGATGAGTTAACCCCTTGTCACCCTGATGTCGAAGACACTTTGGCGCGACCAGGCTTCCACACTGCCACTAACACACGGGAATCGATAGTGCAATAGGCTTCCAGAGACGCCCATGATCTCTGTCATGACTAGGCCTCTCCGCCATCCCCGATAGATCTTATTTTGTATCTAATGGTCGTGAACGCCTATGTCAGTGGTAGCTTGAGCGGCTTGGGTCATCATGACACTTCAAGGTTAGACAAGGGAATATTTGGGTCTTCTGGGAACAGGGAGACACTAGGCCAATGCACAGCCGCATGGCAGCTGCCTCGCAATCACATGCGCACGAAAGCACCACCAGGTCCACGAGAAGTGGTAGCATGTGCTACAAGTGCCCTCAGCAACTGTGCACATGACCAGGCTTAAGCCTATAGATAATGTTTAACCATTTGCCAAAAAAATGTGGAGAATAGGGGATAAGAATAGTGACCACTGTAGATGTTCATAAAGGGGAATGTGTACTCGCTTTACATTGATTGATAAGTAGTGTTTTCTCGCCATAGGATCATTGTTGTGATCACAAAATCAATTGGTCACGGGATCTAGATAGTACATGAAAAAACAAATTAGTATACTATAGTATTAATAGCTAAATTCATATGGCATTCATCAACAGGAAGCAACTAAATTTATTTTCGAACCAACAATAGTGAAAAAAATCGAAAGCCGCATACCTTGCTTTAGCTTGCAAAGTGCCCGTTCATCGGCCTAAATTAGAAAAACCAAAATGATACATAGCTTGGGGAAGCCGAATTATGCTAGAATGAACTACTTGCCGTTCATGAATCTTTTAGTGATGTAGTTGTGTGCACTCTTAGAAACCACTTTACCAAGAGCAACACAGGGTACCCATTCAGGGATTAACTACGCTATGATCTGTATGTTCCCTTGCTCAATACAAAGCCTCCGCTAGAAGGGAATATCTTAGTCTACATCACATTGGAACTTGGCATTCTTAAAAAACCTGAAAATTTTGATTTGTCAGTGTAAACTGCAGTACATATTTAAAATGGATTCATAAAGTTAAGAATGCCATTTTTACCAATGGAATCAGGAAATCTTAGCAATAATTTAGTGTGGTCGGTACATGTATATCACCTTTCACCGCAAATATGAAAAACACAAAATGGGATCATAGCTATATGAAGGAACGCCCCTATTCTAACTCGAAGAGCTGCCTGTGACGAACATGAACACCCCTGCCACTTCTCCTATATAGTGTGGAAGTTTCCTGGGCATGCTAATGCTATCCCCTTGCGCTTCTAGTTTAATGAGTATGTATGTCCAATGAATAAATCTAGCAATAGTATTTCCAAAATGTCATCTCTAATCAACCACTTGTTTGAAATATCACTACTGCAAAATAGGTTATCAGTGGTAGGCTCAAATAACCCATTAGTGATCGGTAAAGCGTCTGTCACTAATAACCATTCACTGGTATGAGGTTACTAGTGACACGCAAGTGCATGTCACTAGTATTTGTAATAGTGATAGGCTGTTACGCGTGCCCGTCACTAGTATGTGTATACTAGCGACAGGCGAAACGAGATGCATGTCAATTTTTTGGTGTTTTGTAGTGACATGCCCATTATACTGCCTCTCACTGGTATGAATTTTGGTAATAAAAAAATATTTTCACGAATATTTCAGATAACACAATAAGATGTTATAAAAAAGTATTCTCCACGAATATACATTCACATAACCGAATATGACATAATATTTTCACAAATAACACAATAGCACAAGAACTTGCAATCTATCATAGTCAAAAATACGGTAGAGCCTTCCATTTGCATGAAGAGGGCCCGATCATGCAAAAAGTAGCAGAATTCTATATCAAAGTTACATCTACACCACAAAAAGCAGCAAAACATCACCAACAAGGATGTCCAGGAGAAGTGATCCAAATCAGGTAAAGAAGATCTCAAAATATAGCACATAATCTAGTAATATATCTTTATTAGTTTCCACTAGCAATGCATCAAAAAATTGAAAAGAAAAATATAATCTATCCTAGAAACTATAATGTAGAGAACATCAAAATGTATAGCTCAATCAAAGATGCAAGAGATCTATCATTCTAGAAGTGTAGCTAATGCCAAAGTTGTTCCAAGTTTAGAATTCCCAAGAAAAGAGATGATTTGTATTTGTCCATGCATATCAATAAGAAAGAAGAACTGAGATCAACTAGAGTAATGCTTCTAATGATTAAACACACTAGTCATTAACCCGATGAATTAGATTCTTCTAATTAGTATCCCTTTGTTATACTTTCTAATTGATTTTCATACCGTAACTTCAGAATTCAAAAGGTGGTTTATTGGGCATTGAATAAAACAACTAAACATATTTAGATATTTCCACCAAACACACGTGCCTATAGAAAAATATTGACATCACTTCAACACATTAACCCATAAATCGACAACTTGCATGATACTTGAAAGGGAATTCCACTTGACATTTTTTTGGAACGCTCTACAAGAAGTTATAAAACAACACCTTAGGTAGTTTACTTGCAGCGAGCCTCCTTTAGATTAAATATTTCAACATTCCGAAGGTCGGTTCGCATGGCTGAACTTTATACAATTCAGGATATGCAATGATGAGAAGAAAATACCATTCACAACCGATGGAGTGAGATCAGAGGTGAACACAAGAGATACCTACTCCTCTCAATAATACTAATCACATGTCTACCATATGCACATTCTTGAGAAATAATAAAGTTCAGTTTCACTAGTATTTTTACAACATGATGTGCTCCAGTTCAAATAAGATAGAACCAACCAAGCAAGTACATATATAGAGAAAGCTACAACATACCTAAACTTGAGAATATGAGTGACGAGGGTTTAACTCGTCAATGCCCATTGTTATGGACTTGGGTTTGGATAAGGAGGGAGTGATGGAGGCATCAGTCGGCTATGAAACAAGCACACAGGGACGCAAGGTTTACCTAGGTTTAGGCCTCTTAGAGGTCCCTACTCATGCTTGTCTTCTCTTGGAATTAACGAAGGAATCAAAGATTACAGGGGTGCGCAGATGCAATCTGGCGAGAGTTGTGGAAACTAGGGTTGTGTTCGTCCTCCTCGCCGCCCCCTCCTAGCCTTTATATAGATAGGCTAGGTCTCGAGTAGCAGGTCGAGTCGGTTACAGATTAGGGTTTTCCCTTTAAACTTTCTATCTTAAGCTTCTTCTTGTCTCACAAGCAATCGAGAGTCCGTGGGCCACTCGAATTCTTCACTGGGCCTTGGCAACGCCATGGGCTTCTGCCGTACCTGGACCGTGTATACCAAACTCGAGTACCTGTATTGTATATACCCATGTCAATAGCCCCCAAGTGTCCAGTGGAATCGCAGATTCGACTGGGGACTTTATGAAGTCATTAGAGTGCATGACTGAGCATTTTTTGAGTATTCTGTTTGTGTCATATGGATTGTTTATATATGTGCCTTATTTAACCGATGTATAGGTGTCAGTTAACTGCCTTAGGGCAAAAAAACGCAATCTACTCAAACTCGAGTCCCCGGACTCGAATTCGGAAAAGTGCTGGCCTAATTTGGCTCAGGCCGCGGAGGTCTTACAGGAGTCGAATTCCAGTGTATAAGTGTGAGAACTCGACGCGTCCGTCAAGGCATGTTCATCGTACCTGCAGGCATGGATATATTTCTGGTAGTGCGCACTAGATGCATTGCCAGTCCTTATTCAGGTCTTATCTTCATGCTGTAAGCGTGGCATCCGAATATGAGGTGAAGACACCATAGCATTCAAGTGTGGATGTTATCAACACATAGTACGATGTTCAAGGAGAAATAATCATAGGGTACACGACCAACGCTCCCAATGGGAGTAGCCCCCGCGTTCCTACTGGAGTCATAGACTTGAGTGGGGACTAAGAAACATTTGCGATTGCTGTCGTCTTTTGTTGCTTGTTTCGGTCGAATATTCTTCTAGTGCTCCCTATGGGAGTAACCCGCAGTTCATAGTCGAATCAATGATTCGAGTGAAGGGTTCGTCTTGGATATTCATATACCTGCAAAAAAATCTTTCGGGTGCGCAACCAACGCTCCTGTTAGGAGTAGCCCCCGAGTGGTTGGGTGAGTCGAAGACTCGATCAAGGACTAAAGTAGTCAAAATCTTCTGTTGCTAGAATCGATGACATTAGTGCTGACGATGTAATTACCTCAGTTGCCCATGTGAGCAGCTTTGACGGGACGTGACAAGCGGTGGGTCCATCTTTCTGACTTTGATTTGACTAGGCGTGCGTAATCTTTTGTTTTAACTGCGTCTCCTCGATTTCCGCGCGTAATGGAGATAGTGGGGGACGGTTCATGGTTCAGCTCCGCCACGTGTCGATGGCGATATGCGCCACACGTGTAGTAGAGTTTCTGCTGGCCGTTGGATGGTCTCCGCGAGGAGGTTAAGTAGCAGCACATCTTCGGTAATTTTCCCCATCTGTCTTCTTTGCTCGTCCCTCTGTCGCCATTGCTACTGCTGGTTGCTTCCTCGCGCACTTCCTCTTAGCAGCACAAGACCAGCTCCGTGTCTTCACTAGTTACTTCCTCCGTTCACAGCGCCATTGAAAGATGGGCAAGAAGAAGGGAGGCGCCGCCGCTGGATCCGCGGCCGCCATTTCTGCCACCAAGAAGAATGGTGCGGGCCGTGGCCACCACCGTGGGCACCAGCGCCGCCGGTGCTAGGAAGAAGAATGGTGCGGGCACCCGTGTCACCAATGGCGCCTGGCGCGCGTCCATCATCAAGCCTTCCGAGCTTCATCTTCATCGCCAAGATGGAGTTCTTCCCTCCGTTGAAGACGACTCGCGAGTGCCCGGTGATGAGGTAATTCCTTGTCCTCCTCCGAGTTTCTGGGTGATGTTCCTTTCATTCATCATCCGAGGTCTTTCTCTCCCCCTGCATCCTTTCGTCAGGGGTCTCCTTTGTTTCTATGGGCTCCAGCTGCACCAGATGTCCCCAAATTCCATTCTCCACATCGCGTGCTTCACCACGCTTTGCGAGTGCTGGCTCGAAATCGAGCCACCCTTTGGCCTCTTCAAGAGGCTTTTTAAGCTGAAACGTCAGTCAGCTTCCGGTTTAGTAGTCTACAACGTAGGAGGCTGCGGGATCCACGTCGACTCTTCTATCACCTATTTTGACATCAAGCTCACCACATACGTCCAAGGGTGGAGAGACAAGTGTTTCTACATCCGCAACCAGAAGGTTGACGTAGAGCACCATGGACTCGCGCCCTTGGATCCCGCGACACATTGCAAGAGGAGGCGCTCCTGGAAGAATGTCATGATGCCCAGTGAGTCCGAGGAAACGGAGGTGCTGTACAAGCGCGTCTATGACCTTGAAAACCGCATAGGCAAAGAAGAAGTGGGCGCTGCTCTTATTCGCACTTGGTTGCTCTGCCGCGTCCAGCCCCTGCAGGCCCGAATCCACCCAATGTACTACTGGACTGGTTCGAGCAATGTCACTCACGTTTCTGCCGATGGCATTTCTGCGGGTGAAGTAGACAAAAGGTTGCGATTGGTAACCAAATATATCGCCAAGGAGGATCTCCTAGGCGAAACAGTCGTGCCTCCATTCGACGCCTCTAACCCTCCTCCTAAGGTAAAATTGTACTACGAAGTAGTTTTTCTTTTTCGATTGCAACCAAGTAGTTGATATATGGTGATGTGTCTTCAGAATGTAGGATTGGAAGGTGCCTTCCAATTTGCCTCCTCGTCCTGAAGGAATTATCCCTCATGAAGTGGAGTAAGAGGACGAGTCGGAATCGACCGTCCCAACTGAAGAGGAAGAGGGTGCCCCCGAGTCTAGCGGCCATGATATTCGCAAGCATTCTTGCAGCAAGGATTCAGATGATTCATCGCCGACGATGCCAAAAGGTCCTTCTGTTGTGGTAGAGGAGCCAATCCTCGCCGTTCCTGTGCGCTCCGTGGCTCCTCCCGCCCGGAAGAAGATGTGACTGCCGAAGGAGTTGTCGGAGTTGGGGGAGCAATCCTTCGACCTTAATAAATTTGATTGGTGAGTTCTGCATTCACGACCTTGCCTTGGTTCCTTTTTGGAGTAGCTTGTCCTGAAGTTTTTGTTGGATGTGTTTTGTAGTCAAGCAGCATCGTCGTCTTCTGACGACGTCAAATTTGTGAAAGAGTCCGGAGACGCAGACACCAAGGCCAAGGATGTGGCCGAGCGGTCTTATTCTCCTCTAGTGGTGGACCACTCTGGGCACAATTCTTCGAATTCCCCGCATGCTGGGGAACACCAGATGGTTACCCGGATGACTACGCGGTAGTCATCTTTGGAGTCCCTGGAGGATCACGTAAGCGTCCTTGTTGCTGTTTTGTAAATCGAATTTATACTTTGTGCTGCCGCTGAATCTATGTTTTTCTGTTGATGCAGCTTATTGTGAAGGAACCTGTTCGCCTGGCAGAGCAAGTCCTTGTCACAGGTCGATAGCACACTATGCTGGACAATCGCCACCGTGTCGTCGAAGGTGAGCTTTGGCTTCGCCTTTGTCTTTGTATAATTTATAATTTCGACTAATGATATATCCTGTGTTTTATAGTTGAGAACAATGAGCTTCTTCGTCGTGTTGTTACCCTTGAGAAGGCGCTTGCCGCAGCGGCGAAGAATCGCGATGAGGCACTCACAGCTCTGGAGGAGTCACGAAAGCGCGAAGAGGATTTGCACGCCTCCGCTGCTGAGAGGGAAAAGTTATTCGAAGAACAACTCTTCTCGATTGCCCAGTCCCTCTCAGGTATTTTTTCAGATGGATATGCGTTGCTCTTTGTTTGCTGTCGTATTTTGCTGTGCTAACTCCTTATGTATGCAGATGTCGGTGGCCTGAGCTTCGACGCCCAATCTCTTCGTCGTGAAGATGCGTTGGCTAGTGTCGTTGCCGCAGTCGAAGACCGCAGCGTTTCCCTTCAGGGGATGTTGACAAAGGACAAGGGTGTGTTCAGTCGCATCCGTGAGGATCTAACTCCCAAGGATGAGCTGATTGACAACCTTGAGGACCTGGTGGAATCCCTTGCTGGAGGTATTCCCATGGACTTCAGGAACTACTAGCGGTCTGTCGGCGCCACCATGGCACTCGCGATGGTGCAAACCCATGGCGTGGAGGTGGACCATGCCGCGATCTCCAAGGCGATGCCCGTTGGCACAGATGGCCAACATGTAGTGTTTGCTCCCTTCGCTACTGTCTGCGGTAAGTATGGGCTGCAACTCATCAATACAGTCGCCAAATACTCCGAGGAGCTGTAGTGAGCGAAGAAGGCGGCGAAGGCTGCGGCATCAGGGGCTGTCACCAGAAAGTCCGTGGCATCAGAGACTGCCACGGATTCGATGAGGCCCCTAAAGTGAAAGTCGAAGTTGAAGAAGAAGATTGCTCCTTAGTAGCCAATCTGTAATAATTGTAGTTATTTCGGGTTGAAACTATGCTTTTGTGGGAGTATCACTGTCAAGACTTTGATGTGCTTGAATGCAGTATTGCCTTTATCAATGTATTTCTGGCCCCTTATTTTCTTCTTTCTTGATTGTGATAGGGTACTTCGAGCGGTCCTTCGGATGATCCTCGTGACCTTCCTTCCACCGATGAAACTACGGCGCAACCACGTTCAAAGGTGGAGGAACTGTCGTTGCTTTCCCGACTGTGCGACCACATTAAGTAGTTGGAGCGCGAGTTGCCCATCATCCGTGGTAGCGCGGATGTGTGGAAGTCGAAAGCGAAGAAGGCCACTACGCGTGAGAAGTATCTCTCGGAAGAAGTGGCGCAACTGAATGAGCAATTCAAATGTTAGCTTTCTGCCTTCTCATCTTTTCTTGTAGTCAATCGCGGCGATGCCTTGTCTTCACACTTTGCTGGTTCCTTGTTGTAGTTGTGAGCACTCGTCATCCACAGGATGAGAAGGATCGTGTGGCTGTTTGACTGAACAACTTGACCCAGGAGCAGCTGCAGGCGAGTTGGTACTTTTGGGTGGACCGCGACCATGTAGTTTCCCTGGCGACCCTGTAGGATCGCTCTTCTCGAGTGCTCCAATGCCTAAACAAGGCGCAGTCATGCCTTAAGTATATTTATGAAGCAATGTTTCCTCTCAACGTTGTGCCTTCAAGCCAAATGGCCCTTCTGGCAAAGTTCCAGGATATGGGGGCGGTCCGCGAGTGCTTACTGCGGCAGATGGTAGCTAGTGCTAAGGCTGCATTGTCACTGGTGCCACTACATAGGCCAGATGTGGATGTTGCGTCTATTGATGCTGGGCCGCCACCTCCACCAGAAGGTATGATTTTGGACATGGTTCCGCACTATCAAGTGGTTGATCGGCCAACAGAGGACATTATTGATTTTTTTGACGAGCAAACCAACATTCTTCTTTTGCAGCAATAGCATGACTTGTATCCTGCACATATTTGTATAAGTGTTGTAAAGTTCATACGATTGTATTGGGTGTATTGAACACCTGTTGATATGTGAAGAGCTTGTTAGCTTATATATTTTTCGAGTGTGTTGTACTCTGCGGTTCCTTTTCGTTAGCCTGACGTGTGTTTATCTCAGCACCTTGCCAACCTGTCAGGTGCACTGCAGCTGGGTTGGTGTTTATCAAGGGTTTGATTAGTGCGTCAGCTACTCAGGATACTACGATTAGTTCGTAGAACATGAGTGTATAGGGTGGCTCAGCCCCCAAGTGATGAAATTGCAGGAGAGTAGAAAAAATACAAAGAGTTTTGGGGCAGTTAGCTTTATTTATTCGCAGGATAGTACGAGGTACAATGTGTGGCTAAGTAGCCTGGCTAAATAGCCTTATTTGTAATGTAAAAATGACTAAGGGTAGAAATGACGCAGCTGCACGGCGTTCCAGGGGTTGGAGTATGCGACTCCTGTCTCGAACTCTTTAAGGCGATAGGCGCCACCTGGGATTACTTCTGTAATCACGTCTGGTCCCTCAAAAGGGGTCTTGAGCTTGAGATGCCCTTGTTCCTTTACTCGCAGGACCAGGTCTTCTTCGACGAAGGATCTGGGGCGTAGCTTTCTGCTATGGTAGTTGCAGAGGTTCTGCTAGTAGATCGTTGATCTCTTCGCTTCTATCTCGCATGCCTCGTCAAGGAAGTCGATGGAGTCTTCGAGTGCAAGGGTAGATTCCTTCTCGCTGTATGTGACCACCCGTGGGGCTTTGAAGCGCACTTCTGCGGGTAATACCGCTTCAGCACCGTGCACCATGAAGAACAGAGTATAGCCTGTCACGTTGTTCGGAGTTGTGTGCAGGCTCTAGAGTACGGATTGTAGTTTGTCTGGCCAGCATCCAGCAGCTTGTTCGAGTGGCTGAAGGAGTCGCTTGTTGATTCCACAGCACACGAGGCCGTTGGCCTTTTCAACTTGACCGTTGGTCTGCGGGTGAGCCACCCAGGAGTAGCTTACGTTGAATCCCAGGTTTTCGTAGAATTCCTCTAACTCCTTGGAGGTGAAGTTTTTCCCATTGTCCGTGATGATGCTATGTGGCACCCCAAAGCGGTAGAAAATGGACTCAAAGAAATTTACGACGCTGGCTCCTGATTGATTCGTCACCGGCATGGCCTCGATCCACTTTTTATATTTGTCGACTACGACTAAGAGGTAGACATAACCTCCTTGCGAGGACCTTGGGAGCTTGCCGACCATGTCGAGTCCACATTGTGCGAAGGGCCAGGCCAATGGTATTGCCCTGAGTTCCATGCCAGGTGCGTGAGGCTTGTCCATGAATCGCTGGCAAGCATTGTAGCGCTGGACGATGTCCTTGGCATCGTGCATGGCCATGGTCCAGTAGAATCCAGCTCGTAGAGCTTTGGCGACAAGGGCGCGACTGCCAGCATGATGCCCACAGGTGCCTTCGTGTATGTCGAGGAGGACAGCCCTTCCGTCCCCGTTGGAGACGCACCATTGGAGTACTCCGGTAATGATGCGTTTGTATAATTCGCTCTTGATGAATACGAATGCCTTGGATCGTCGCGCGATGTGTCGCACATCAGTCGGGTCCTCTAGCAGCCTTTTGCTGAGCAGGTACGTGATGTACGGCTGTGTCCAAGATGGCTCGATCATCATGACAGCCATTGGCCCTTTGAGTCCTATATCAAGCTCCATGTCGTCGAGTGCCATTGGGTCGTTAGGTGGTGAAGCTCGTGAGTCCGTTGACGTGCTTGCTTTGTTCTCTAGAGCCATGGGCTTGATGGAGCGCTTGCACATGCGCTCGAGGAATACCCTAGGTGGTATACGGGCGCAGGTCGAGCCAATGTTGGCGAGTCTGTCCGCCTCTTCGTTGCTTTCGTGGCCTACGTGTCGCAGCTCACAACCGTCGAAGTCTCCTTTGAGTGTGTCATAGAGGTCACGATAGGCGATCATGTTGTCGCTTAGTGCGTCGCACTCGTGCATCGTTTGATTGACTACCAGTTTGGAGTCACCGTAGATGATGAGCCTTTTTGCGCCGCAGGCTTTCGCCATCTACATCCCATAGATTAGGGCTTCTTACTCAGCTTCATTGTTGGAGGCGGTGAACGGCATTCAAAAACTGTATTTCATCTTGTCTCCCTGGGGCAATGTCAGTATGACACCTGCGCCAGCTCAGTCCTTTCGCTTGGACCCGTCGAAGTGCATTGTCTAAAGGTAGGACATGTCTAGCTTGTCGAGGAGCTGGTTCTCCATCTAGTGCATGAGAAAGTCCGGGAGAACTTGCGATTTGATCGCATCGCAATTTTCATATGTGATGTCTTGTGGACACAACTCGATTCCCCAGAGCGCGACTCGTCTGGTGGCGTCAGGATTATTGAGTATATGCCCGAGCGGGGCGTCGTTGACCACCACGATTGGGTGCTCCCGGAAGTAGTGGCGCAGTCGCCTGGCTTTCATGAAGACGCCATAGGCCAGCTTCTGGTAGTGCGGGTACCGCTTCTTTTTTGGCTTGAGCACCTCACTGAGGTATTATACTAGGCGTTGTACCCCGTGGACTTTATTTTCATCGGCGCGCTCCACCACGAGCATAATGTTAACCACCTGGTTGCTGGCGGAGATGTAGAGCAGCAGTGGCTCCTTTTCACGACGCGTCACTAGTACTGGTGAAGTGGATAGTAGACGCTTGAGGTCGTCGAATGCTTCTTGTGCTTTGTCTGTCCACTCGAACTTGTCAGCCTTGCGGAGGAGTTGGTAGAAGGGCAGTGCCATTTTGCCCATTCGACTGATGAATTGACTGAGGGCCATGATTCGCCTAGCTAGCTGCAGGACGCCTTTTATGTTCTTCGGCTTCTCCATGGCCAGTATGGCCTTTATTTTCTTCGGGTTTGCTTCGATTCCTCTCGCAGTGATGAGATACCCGAGTAGCTTGATCTGGTAGCGGTCGAGGTTAGCGAAGGTCTCACGGAGATCGTCGATTAACGAAGCTTCCTCCTTGGTTTTGATGACGATGTCATCAACATAGACTTGGATATTGCGACCAAGTTGGTTCTTGAGGCAGGCCTGCATGCACTACTGATAGGTAGCTCCTGCGTTTTTCAGCCCGAAGGGCATGGTGTTGTAGCAGAACACACCAAAGGGCGTTGTAAATGCTGTCTTCTCTTGATCTTCCTCCTTCATCTGAATCTGATTGTAGCCTAAGTAGGCGCCAAGGAAGCAGAGGCTTTCACATCTCACGGTGGAGTCGATGATTTGGTTGATTCGCGGCAACGGGAAGTGATCCTTTGGGTAGTGCTTATTCAAGGAGGTGAAATCCACGCACATCCGCAGGATATCCGTGTCTTTTTTAGGCACGACCACTGTGTTAGCGAGCCAGGTGTTTTCCTTGATCTCGCGTATGAAGTTTGCGTCAAGGAGTCTGTTGATCTCCATTCCGACTGCTTTTGCTCTTGGTTCAGACAATCGTCGTATTGTCCGCTTGACTGGCCTTGTGTCTGGGTTCACATTCAGTGAGTGCTCGGCGAATTCCCTGGGAACCCCTGGCATGTCCGCTGGACACCAGGCGAAGATTTCCCAGTCCTCACGAAGGAATTCGACGAGCACGAGTTCCTATGCGGAACTCAGGTTATTGGCGATGAGGGCAGTCTTTGTCAGGTCCGTTGGCTAGACCTAGACTTTCTTCATGTGCACCACCGACGAGTCGAATGACAGGTCAGGTGAACTTGGCCTGCTCAGGGGAGGTAGACTATTGTCTGTTAACTCCCTCAATATTGCGAGCTCCTCCTACATGCCGAAGGACTAGGAGATTATGTTGAATTCCCTGTCGCAGCTGTCGAACCTCTCGAAGCTTCCGTTGATTGTGTTGACGCCATTTGGACCTAGCATTTTCATCTGCAGGTAGGCGTAGTGCGACACTACCGTGAACCTAGCAAACACGAAACGTGCGAGATGCAGTGGTATTGCGAAGGCCAGTCGACGATTCCAAAGTCGATGCGCTCTCGCCGAAAGTTTTTTGGTGTGCCGAAGATGACGTCGAGGTTGATTTTGCCTAGGGGATATATGCCGTTGCCTGGGACAATGCCGTGGAACGTCGTGTCTGAGACCTCCAGATAGGTCAGAGGGATCCTCATCACACACAAGGTACTTGCGAACATGAGGTTGATGCCGCTCTCGCCGTCCATGAAGACGCGACTCATATCGAAGCCTCCGATTTGTGCCTCGAGTACGAGGGGACAGTGCCCTGGACGAGCAACTTGACGCGGATGGTCGCACTTGTCGAAGGTGATGCATGAGTCACTTCCACTGAGGTACTCAGTGGTGGAAGGTGGGGAGTTTATTGCCAAGTTGACTTGGCGAGTGATGGCCTTCCACACTCAGTTTGAGGGACGCCCTTTTTGGATCATCATGTTGCCTACGACTTGTGGATATGGTTCGCCTCCGTGGTGCTGGACCGGCACGGTCGCGGGTGGTGGTGGTCCGGGCGGTGGTGGAGGAGCTCCATGTGCCACAACGCCTGGGGCAGCTCCATAGCCCTTGTTGACCCTGTGGCGATTCATCCGAGCCAGGCCCTCATGAAGTTTGAGGAACTCATGGCAGTCCTTGAGAAGGTGGCTGGACTTCTTCTTGCCGTCGTGCTTGTCGATGTATTGCATAGCCCGGACAGTTTGTCCTCGATAGATGTTGTGGGTGCCTGTTCGCGAGTGCGTTGCTACCACACTTGCGTGGTTTTCCCGGAGTCACGGTATCCACCGCTGCGATAACCGCTGTGGTGGTTTTCCTCGCGTTTGTCAGCGTAGCCGGCTGCGACCATATTGACATCGTCGAGGTCATCTTAGATGCGCATTCGACGCTTGCTTCAGCGGTCGTGTCTGCGTCCGAGGTCATCGTCATCGGAGTGGACGCGGTTTTTCACCTAATCTTCTTTGTCCGCCCACCGATTCGCGGTTTCCATCAGGTGGTCGATCATTTTGTGCTTTGAACGGCCCAGCTCCTTCTTGAGCTCTATGCGGCGGACGCCGATGTTGAACGCGTCGATTGCGTGGTCCTCCGAGATGCTTTCTGTGGAGTTCTTGATGATGGACCACCTCTGGATGTACCAGCATAGCGACTCGCCAAATCTTTGTTGGCAACCTCTTAGTTCTTCGGTTGATGCGGGCCTTTTGTAAGTGCCCTTGAAGTTGCGCACGAAGCTGTAGACCAGCTCTTCCTAGCTGCGAATGGATCCGTGCAGGATGTTGTTGAGCCATGCGCGAGCGGCGCCCTGCAGCTGTAGCTGCAGGCGTTGCATGGCCGTGCTTCGACTCCCACCATGGAGCCTGACGGAGGAGATATGATCCTCTAGCTAGATCTTCCGGTCCTACAGGCCGTCGAATTTTGGGTTTTTTGATGGGAGTTTAAACCCTTTAGGCATTCTCTTTTGCTTGATGACTCTACTTAAGCATCTGGCGCGTGCATTTTGTCGACTTTGCATTGTGTAATGTCATCACGCGCGTCGTAGTCGCGATCGTGCCACCGTGAGCTGTGACGCAGAGACATGTCGTGGCTATCGTCGCTGGACGAGGGCGAGGAGTAGCGTTTTTCCAGAGCCTTGCTTTTCTTTGGCTCCGGTGTTGGCTCCTTGTCAAGGGCGGCCTCGATTAGCCCCAAGCGCACGATCTTAGATCGACGCATCGCAGCTCGTGGGTCTGCAGCTCGCGGCTGGTTGTTGAGGAAGTACATGGTGGCCGCTGTTACCGCAACTTGCAGCGTCTTTGGGAGCACGTTGCCCTGCGTGTCCACCGTCATGGTGCTAAAGTTGAGGACTTTCGCGGCTTTTACACGCTCCTGCTCGGTGAGGTGGGAAATTCGAGATCTTCTTTTGTTGGCCAGGTACTCGTTGCCTTTGGAGGAGGATCCTCCGTGGGAGGAGAATCCAGCTCTCCGAAGGCTTGATTCGTCCGCCACCTTTTTATGCGCCTCGAGTCGAATTGCAGTGTATAACTGTGAGCACTCGTCGCGTCTGTCAAGGCATGTTCATCGTACTTGCAGGCATGGATATATTTCGGGTAGTGCATAGTAGATGCGTTGCCAGCCCTTATTCAGGTCTTATCTTCACGCTGTAAGCGCGGCATCTGAATTTTTTGTCATCGCGGAGACGATTCGGGTGACCCAGGAGACGTAGTCTCTTTGTAGGGAAAATATGAGGGGGAGTCACCATAGAATTCAAGTGTGGATGTTATCAACACATAGTATGATGTTCAAGGAGAAATAATCATAGGGTGAACGACCAGCGCTCCCTATGGGAGTAGCCCCCGAGTGCCTACTTGAGTCGTAGACTCGAATGGGGACTAAGAAACATTTGCGACTGCTGTCGTCTTTTGTTGCTTGATTCAGTCGAATATGCTTCTAGTGCTACCTATGGGAGTAACCCGCAGTTCATAGTAGAATCGATGATTCGAGTGAATGGTTTGTCTTGAATATCCGTATACCTGCAAAAAAAATATTTCGGGTGCGCGGCCAGTGCTCTTGTTAGGAGTAACCCCCGAGTGCTTGGGTGAGTCGAAGACTCGATCAAGGACTAAAGTAGTCAAAATCTTCTGTTGCTGGAATCGATGATGTTGGTGCTGACGATGTGATAACCTCAGTTTCCCGTGTGAGCGGCTTTGACGGGACGTGACGAGCGGTGGGTCCCACTTTCTGACTTCGATTTGATTGGGCGTGCGTAATCTTCTGTTTTAACTGCGTCTCCTCGATTTCCGCGCGTAATGGAGATAGTGGGGGACGTTTCGTGGTTCAGCTTTGCCACGTGTCGATGGCGATGTGCGCCACACATGTAGTAGGGTTTCTGCTGGCCATTGGATGGTCTCCGTGAGGAGGTTAAGTAGCTGCACAACTGCGGTAATTTGCCCCATCTGTCTTCTTTGCTCGTCCCTCCATCGCCATTGATGCTGCTCGTTGTTTCCTTGCGCACTTCCTCTTAGCGGCACTGGACCAGCTCTGTGTCTTCTATAACATCCCAAAACTTCAATCCAAGCTTATCAAGATCCAAATCATGAAAATTAGAGTTAACAAAAACTTTTCCAAATTAAAAATGAAAGCATTCATGTGTATGTGCATTTAATTTAGAAATTGATCTGAATTGCCATGGTTCTGTGATTCTTTGGTTGTAAAATGTTTTATTGGTAAATTAAACATCATCTAAATCTTGCCCAAGCAGATCCCAAAGAAAATCAAATAAAAAACAATTAAAAATGAGGAATGGTCATTTTAATCCACTACACTACTTTGAGTGTTCCTAGCACTCATTTCTCAACAAAAATAATTCTGGATCTTTACACCCCTTGATAGTACACATAATGAGGTACCAAGGCCTACTTTTTGATCTGCTAAAAACATTTAAATACTTATTTTAAATGGCATGTGAAAACTGAATTCAATGCATATGTCTAGATGTCATGGTGGTGTCACGGTAGATGCCATGGATAGGCTAAAGGTGGGGACTAAATGCACTAGGAGAATCTAGGGAGGGATAGTGTGGTGATTCCACACACGGAAGCTTTGTATTTGAAATCACCTTCACAGATTACAAGTGCTCCTTGAGCTGTATCGGAGAGAGGAGGAAGGAGGAACTCTCTTACTCTCACCACTAGCTAGCCCTCAGATCAATCTCTCTGAAATCAACCCCCTCTACAGATGCCCTAGCCCTCCTTATATAGAGGTGGCTAGGTCTCCACTGAGGGCATACGTGGAGGCATATTCCAGGGAATATGCATCCTCCCAAAATAGCAAGACGACCGGGTCACTTTTCCCCCGCGTCATACATGCAGAGGCTACGTGAGCCTCTGCGGCTCCTGCGTCAGCCGACATTGGCTTCGTCACCTTTGTCGGCCACGCCTCGGTGGTCCGGCATCTGTCCGCTTTGCTCACGCTCTGTGTACAGTTGTTACTTTTGACCAACGAGATATCTTCCTTCTCTTACAAGCTTGATATAACCCGGATCCTACATAGCTGATCCGGCCACACCTGTTCCTGCATACAAGTTAGATACATTTACCGACATACGGCTTAAGTCGACTGAGACCAAGTTAGGTGGACGTCCCCTGGTCTGGGTTACTCCGTGATCCGGCTTGCCTTGAGGTGACTCGGCCAGCACATGCTTTCACCTTGCCGTACCTCGGCTAACTAGGCCTTTATACCCCGGCGTGACCCTACCCAGGGGTATCCCCCCAACATTAGTCCCCGAAGCTGGTGCGGTCTTAGCTGCCTTAGCCGTTAAGGCCACAGCAGGTTCAATTTCACTGAGCTCTGTGTTCCTCTTCCGAGTTACCTCCTATCTCGGATTCTATGGATTTACTTTCCCTTGGCACATTCCAAGTTTTTACTTGCTGGCCGGGTTACCACATACTCATCCGGGTTACTCTTCCTTCTCTCGTACGATTCCCCATGTGGAGGCTAATCATCACATCGCCTCATTTTAAGGGCTAGCTATAGTAACCGCCGCAGTAATTGTCAGTTATCACTGTAACGCATGTCACATCATGCCTGCCTCCTCGTTAACTACATCATAACGTCACGTCATGGGATCCGTTGCACCCTGTGGCCTTCCATGTGGCTCGATGCTGATTGGTCAATCCGGATTGTACATGGCCTCACGGTTTGGCCCGCCCGCAAACGCAATCCCACTACTCCCCTGAGGGAGTGGTTAAATAGGGGAGGGCACGCCCCTTGGGGCCTTTCCTCACTTCTGCGCCCCTCTGCCCCTTCTTCTTCCTCATCTTTCCCCGTGACAGCGCCGCCGCCACCGTGTTTGAGTAGCTGCACTGCCACCGCTCTGCTTCCACGCGCACCTGCGTTGTCGCCGCCTCTGCGCATGTCCTCCGCCACTGGTCCCCGTCAGTCCTGGCCGCTGCCACCCACCGCCGCTAGTGCCAGTGAGGGTAGTGACCTCGAGATGACAGAAGAAGAGCTCACTATTGCCGAGAAGGAGATGGAAGAAGATGCAGCGACCGCGGACCGCGGTGCGTGGGCTGGATATTGGGTCTGCCAAGATGACCTGGATTGGCTCTATCGCACTAGGCGCATCCCGGAGGGCATCACTGCTCACCTTGATGCTGCCGAGCTTGCCCCCTCACCCAATCCAGGTGAGTACGTGGTGTTTCTATCCCACTCCCAGCGGGGGTTTGGCTTGCCAGTTACCGATTTTTTCCACGATTGGTTGAACACCTACGAGCTCCCGCCGCACCACCTTCCAGCCAATGCCATTACATCTCTCTCCGCCTTTGCCTCCACGATCGAAGGCTATGCCAGACTATGGCCCACGAAAGAGCTATGGATCCGGTTCTTCGGCCTTCGCCGGAATGTGATTCCGAATGTAGATCTAGAGCCGGAGGATAAACAACTCACGTTGTTCGGGGCTGCGTCCATCTCTCCTCGGAAGTTGTTCATCTTCCACCGAGTCACAGGACTTGACTCCTACAAGGGATGGGCCCGGACTTTCTTTTGTGTCCGGAACAACACCACGGAGCACCTAATCCGGCTGCACCCCTATCCTCCAGGTCCTCCTAACCCGGATATGTGGGACGTTATCCCCAAGAAGCCCACGGTCTTAACGAACCAGGTCAACAAGATGTTCAAGGAGTGGAAGGAGCTCGGATTGCGCAATGAGGACGCCATGATCACATTTGTCCGCAACCGAATTTCCCCCCTCCAGAAACGCACACATAAAGTGTGCCACATGAGGACCGGACCACGTCTTTCGAGTTGAGCAATTTCGAGATCTACCGCCTAGTCAAGGCCTTGTTCACCACCCACAAGAACTTCTCTTCTGAGTGGATGTGGGGGATTGAACACTATTGCCGCGATAGGCTTCCTCCTTTGGTAAGTTGTCTGTTTTAACCCTGTTGCTTTTTCTTTCCCTTAGATGTTTCTTCAGCAACCATTGAGGATGGCACCGACCCTTCCCTCAAATGGGCTCCTGACCGGGATACCTCGGACGAGGAGGAACCGAACCTGGAGATGTTCCTTCATATGGCCGATGCGGCCAAGCAACCCACCGGTAAACTCTCTTCTATCAGAGATTGGCCCGACGATGAAGATGATTCGGATGTTGAGGTGATGGAAGCATTTGACGCTGTCCCCCTTTCTTATGCTTTTCCGGCATCAGCTAACCCCGGTGGGCAGATCCATGAAGACCCTCCCCTTGCCGTGGGTGATCCTGTCCTAGTGGCGTCCAAGAAGAAAAGGGGAGCCGCATCAACTTCTTCCTCCAGACCTTCTCAGCCAGCCAAAATGCGAAAAAATTCCGGGGACAAAACTGCCGCCAAGCCTGTGACCAAAGCCACGGCCCGGAGGGCTCGAAAGCCCAAGGAGCCCCTGACCTTGGATGAGTAAGCCTCCTCACCTTTTGTCATTCACTTGTTCTTCTTTCGTTATAATTTCTCCTCATACTTTATTTAATTCGGCAGGGCTGCGTTGGAGGTCCCCCAGAGTGGATCTAGCATTGCCTCGCCACTCTGACACAGCCCTTCTCCCCCTCGTGGCGACGATTCACGCCCGCTAAGCCCTATCCCGGAGAGTTTGGCGGCTGCTCTAGGTTCTAGCCCCCCTCGTCAAGAGGAGGGCACCCTTGGAGCGGGGAAGATGGCTCTGCCGAGGCAGCGGCAACCACTACTTCGGCTCCGCCGCAACTAGCTACCACCAAGGTTCCTTCAGGCCCTCCGCAGAAAAAGGAACCAGTTCCAGCACCATCCTCAGCTTCAGCACCAGCAGCAACAGCAAAAGCGGCAACAGGCCAGCAGCAGCGCCAAGCCCCTCCGCCTCGTCCAAGTCTTCTCAGTCTCGGCGAGAAAGCACCAAGGCAGCTCCCAAGGGTAAATCTGCTGCAGCAACTTCCACCTCTTAGCAACCCAAGGGCAAAAAGGCCTCTGACGCCACCAGGGCAGCGTCCGTCGAGGCTGGACAGCGCACACTCGCGACCATGCTTTCCAAGAAGCCTCCAGCAGCGAAGGACGCCCCTGCCGAGCCAGCTGATGCGCAACTTGTCTTGCACACCAGCTCGGCCCTTGCCCAGGTTGAGAGGAGGGAAGCGCATGCCAAGGGTTTGGTAGCGCCCCACATGCCCAGCGGCGAACGATACCCTCCGACCTTGATCGAATTCATAAATAACTGGAACAAGGCGGAGTTCGTCCACAACGTCGACCTCCCGGAGAAGTTCGGTCACGCCGAATTTTCTGCACAGATGAATACTGCCGCCAAGGCAATTAACCTTGCGGGTCGGATGATGGAGGTATGTTCGTTCTCCTTTTCCTTAACATGTTGTAGACATTAGTGATATAACCATTAGTCCCCGAGCCTCCGGGGGAGTAACTTGTTACTCGGTCAGATGCTCCTTAGAGAATTAGCATACCTCATTTTGTACACTTCGAATATGCACACACATAGAGCTGGGTTAAGTTCCACTTGGCCCGGATTTTGTACACTTCGAATATGCACACACCTAGAGCCGGGTTAAGTTCCCCTTGGCCCGGATTTTGTACACTTCGAATATGCACACACCTAGAGCCGGGTTAAGTTCCACTTGGCCTGGATTTTGTACACTTCGAATATGCACACACCTAGAGCCGGGTTAAGTTCCACTTGGCCCGGATTTTGTACACTTCGAATATGCACACACCTAGAGCCGGGTTAAGTTCCACTTGGCCCGGATTTTGTACACTTCAAATATGCACACACCTAGAGTCGGCTTAAGTTCCACTTGGCCCGAATTTTGTACACTTCGAATATGCACACACCTAGAGCTGGGTTAAGTTCCACTTGGCCCGGATTTTGTACACTTCGAATATGGACAAGACTAAGCTATCTTTTGGTACTCTTTTCAGGTGACCACCAACCGCCGAAGTGCTGAGTTTCAGTGTCTCCTTGATACTCACAAAATGTTGCGCACAAAACATAACGCACGTCTCGCTGAATACGAGAAAAGGGGTAAGTTTCTTCCTCGGCGTTTTTTCCATTTTCCTTCATGTTTTTCTACCGAACTAACCCATCATTCGGTTTTCACAGAGGGGGTGGAGGCTGAGAACACGATCATGAGGAAAAATTTGGATCAAATCAAGGGTAAGTTATTTTTGCTCAACCTTTCTATGCTTTCCATCTCCTTTCCTCTTTGGCTCGGCAAACATTCATACCTCGGCTTTGCCGGGTCAACAAACTATTTCAGCATCTCTTGAAGATAGTGTGCCCGTGCCTGATATGATGCTGCATTTTCTCGAACAAGCAGGACAGTACCAGGCCGAGCTCAAAAATAAAGATCATGAGCTTGCCCTTATCCAAGCCAAAGATGATGAGATTGCCAAGCTTAAGGCAGATACGAAGAAGCTAAAAGCGCAGCACCAAGCCAAACTTCAAAAAGCGGGCCAGGACTATACCGAAGAGCGCGAACGCCTCAACCTCCAGATTGCTAAGGACCAAGAAATGCTTAGGGAGGCCGACATCAAGCTTGAGTCGGCAAACGCTGAATTGTGCAACTCCGGGAGAGGCGCGAGAACTACATCAAGGAGCTATCCCGGGTTCACAGCCATATCTCTAGTAAGTTCTTTTCCTTCAACCGACGTTGATCTTTCCGGTTCTGGTTCCTTTACTTACCCCACTTGTTTTATTTTCCCAGGTAGATTCCCAGAGAGCGATGTCATTGGATCCAATGTTGTTACCAAGTTCCACAAGCAGAGGGGTACTCCATCTGGCTCTGGCTCCATTCCTCTCGACCTCGAGGACTTGATAGTTAGTTTGTCAGCCTGAGTCGAAGTCGTGAGGAACTACGGCAAGGATGTCTTGGATGTGGTAATCCGGATCTTCAATGCCTTTTGGCCTGAAGAGGATACTCCGGAGGACTTGGCTATTCTTTTTGCCAGGCTCATGGACTGCGAGACTCAGCTCGATCTCTGGAGAGAATCTGCTGGGCGCGCTGGAGCTGAGATCGTTCTCCACTACGTGCTCACATGGTACGAGAAGATTGACCTCAATCTCCTTGCGCGCATGCGCACGGGATCAAAGTGGTCTACTGACCCGGAGTGGATAGCTCGGCGCAGGGCTTGCGCTCACAGCTTCATCCAATACGCCCCTGTTCACCAGTGGAAAGAGGGACCGAGCTTTCTAGATGCCCCCGATGATAAAAACGCTGAGAACGTTGAAGATGGCTCAGATGAGGACGAAGAGGACGCTGCCTCGGACGTCAAAGACAGCGAAGATGACGCCGGACTTCCTCCTCCTGCTGCTCCTTGAGCAAAAAACTTTAAAGTTTCATCAGATCCCCAGTATGCCGGGTGCAATTGTATTAAGCATATCACTGATATTTTGCTACTAAGTTTTTATGCTCGATTGACTTGGGCATAGTCCTCGAGTTTCATTTTCTCGTTGTTCCAATTTTTTGGCTCAGCTCGCGTCTACCTTGGTTCGGTTTTATGACTTACGAGTCTGAGCCTCAAAAATTGTCTTAACAATACTTGGAAACTTTGGGATTAGCTCAAAATAATTCAGCATGATAAATTTAAAGTACACGCAATGTTAGTCCGAAAAACAAACGTATGGCGCCCTGCAAAAACCACTACTAGAAAATCGCGTTGTTTTTGTGCATTGCATAATCATGACCGCATGCTCATGTCATCATGCCACCTTGCATTTGAGCATCGCATCATCATGCATTGTTTGTCTAAAAACTATTTTCGAAAAGTCTGGTTTTGTTTTCTAAACGCCCCGTCTTTTATTCAAACTATAAACCCGGGCTTGTCCAGATTATTTCGTTTTGTCTACAAGCGTTTTGCAAAAGCCTTTTAAAACACAAATAAAATATTTATAATATTTTTAGGAGGCAGCCCGCCAGGCCCGAAAGCCCGACCGGCCACCTCCAAACCCTAACAAAAACGACCCAGTTAAACTAGACCAAAACCCTATCCACCTACCCCTTTTGACCCCCTCCCTCTCTCCTTTTTCAGCCGCCGCCCACGCCTGTTTTCCCGCCCACTTCCTGCCTCGCTTTCCACGCCAGCCTTCCACCTCACCCTAGGCCTCCAACTCACCTGCACCAATCGGTGCTCGCCACCTCACCGCCACCCACACCACCTGCCCCATCCACCTGATCCACACCCGCGCGCAGCACACAACACAACGCACGACACGCACACGTCCCCATCCACCTAGGCGCACTCCCCTGCCCACTCCCGCGCCCAGCCCCACCACCATCTCCCGCTCCCCCCGATGGAATCCCACACCGCCCCGCTCTCTGCCCCACATCCCCACCTACCCTGACCCCGTTTTTCCCTTATTCCTCCTCCTCCGCTCGTTCCCGCTCGCCTCGCCCCGATGCTAAGCTCTGGCCGCGCCGCCGCGGGACCCTGCTGGCCGCCTGCGCCTCCCGCGGCCACATCCTCGTCCGCCCCCGCGACTCCCTGCCTCTCGGCTTCCGTCCTCACCGCCGCCCCTTCCTCCACCCCGCCGTCCGGCACGGAGCCCGAGCCCCATCGCTGGTGGCCGTCTCCTCCTCACCGGCCGCGCTCTCCTTCCTGGCGTCGACCCCGCCGCCGAGGTAGCCTCCGCCTGCGAGCCCCTCTCGGGCCACCCCCATCCCTCGCCGGCCGCCCCGCCGTCCTTGACCTACCCCGCGCCGTCGCTGACTCTGCCCCGCGACCGCCTCTGCAGCGCCGCCCTCATCCCCGTGCAGCGCTGCGCTGCCTTGAGCTTGCCCCGGCCGCCCGGCCGTGCTCCATCTGCCGCTCGTCCCTCTTCCTCTGCGTACTGCAGGTCGCCGCCGCGGCCTAGTCGACCCCGCCTCCTCCCTCTCCAACTGGTGTACGTCATCGTCCTCCGTCCGTCCCGCCTCGGCCTCTGCTCGACCGCGCCCCATCGACACGTTCTGCCTTCGCCACGTGCTTCATATGCTGCAAAACCGGCGCGAGAAGACCCATCCCTGCAGCTCCACATTTATTTTTGTTGTTGTTGTTGTTCACCGTGACAAGTTTGTCCGAAGCTGTAGCACCTGAGTGGCTGGCGTCCCACGCTCGATCCCTGTCATCCGAAACCGATGATCCAAAGACCGATCCCGCCGACACCAAGAGCTACCACAACCTCCACCGGCAAGTCAAGACCGACCGCCGACAAGTCCGACGCCAAACTCCAAGACCTTCTACACGGATCCGAACATCGAACCCCCGGTACGACAAGACCGTCGAGAGACGTCGAAGACTGATCTCAGAGTTCGAGGACCCATCCTGTCGAAGACCGAACCCTGCCGCGCCAAGTACTTCCTCGTGGACGCCAAGGTTCGAACCCGGAGACCGCCAAGATCGCTACCGAAGGACGCCAAGTTCTTCACCCCGAATGCCAAGACCGACCCGGTATGAGGACCCGACAAGATCTTCGCGACGGCAAGATCGACACCGACAAGGGCGAATCTGATGAGCCGTCGACGCTGAACCTAGTCCGTGTTCCCGGAATGCCAAGCTCTCCTTCCGTTGTCCGAGACCGATCCCCGTCGAACCCTGTCGAACCGCGGACCCCCGGAACCCTTGATCGCCAAACGCCAATGTAATCAGATTATGGACGACTTGGAGCACAGTATCTCGATCATAGAAAAGCATAACTAAAATAGTGCTATAAACTTGACTTAATATATGACTAGTAATCAGATTCAACTATCACGGAATGGATATTAAAATGCCAACAACTGGTGTATCTGGGGTGGTTTTGCGACATGCTGTACCTGCTTAGTAATTATTGCAACTCCAATGGAATGTGATAAAAGTGCCAAAAATTGTTGGGTTTGGGATTCCTCAAGACAATTATATCTGACTAGTAATGTTCCAACTACCACGGAATGGTGATTAAAACAGCCCACTACTTATCAAGATGACTCAAGCTATCTATATCTGACTAGTAAGTGCTTCAACTATAATCGAATGAATAAAACTGCCAACTACGTGTGTTCCTCGGTTTGCCTTCCTCGTTTGGTCTCGAGGGGAATACCAGGATGGGTATGTTTGGTGTTACTATTAGGTTGGATCTGGATAGGTCTTTCTTATCCCTCTCTAATAGCCGCCAGTTTTACTGAGTCCCTATAGGTTGTTTAGTGCTGCTGCGCTGCCGCTTCAGTCCACCATACCTATGTAGGCGAGAGCCGCCGAATTCTAGCCTCGCCGTGTACTGGCCTCAGTACTGACGCTCCTCTTTTTCCTTCGCCCTTTGTCGGCACCCCTTTTGTTTTAGCAGGTTCGAGATCAACGTCGTTAGCAGGGTTACCCTTCCGGCTTGGCCTGGGCAGGGTTATGGACGCCATTGGTTATTTTTCAGGGCTCTTAGCCCCATTTTCATCTTGTCCCTAGTCGGACGCCCTATCGATTTCAAGGTGATTGGATGTTTATATTGTATATCTGTATTCTTGACTCGTGGAGTCGTGTTGTATAAATATATGTTCTATGGGTCCCATGGAGGACTGTTGTGTAATGGTATTACTTCGTTTTCCACCCGCACGAAAGTGCCTGGTGGGTGTCCTTGAATCGTTTCTATGCGGGTTTGGAGGAAAGGGCTAAAACTTGCATAGGGCGGATTTGAGGGTGTTACAAAACGTCGGCTCGATTAAGTTTTTTCCCTTAGTCGTTTTTCATGTGCTACGCAATTCCAAACTTGTTCTCTTGCTTGCCATGAAGCCAAATCTTGTTGGACAGCAGCAAGTTGAAGAGTTAGGTTTTTGGTGCTCACACACTACTAATCCGGCCTAAGCTGAACCAACTTACGCCAGCCGACATATAAATAAGAAACATAGAAGACAACTAAAATTAGTAAGGCAGTCCCCGAGTTACTTCTCGAGGTGCCAGGATTTCATTGATAAGCTAATTGCCGGCATACATACTGACACATGAGAGACTCGGATACAAACACTTCTCTGCTAAGTGTAGAAAGGACGAAGTAGAGCTACATTCCATGGATGTTTGGATTCCTCGCCGGACCTGTCCGCCTTGTTCTTCTCCTGTGGTTTTGCATCGATAAGATAATAAGAATCATTGTGCAATGCTTTGCTCATGATGAATGGCCCTTCCCACGGGGGGATAATTTATGCATGCCAGCAGTACGTTGTACCAACCGGAGTACCAGGTCACCTTCCCGGAAAACTCGGGGGCTTACTTTCCGGCTATGATAGCGTCGGAGATTTTGCTGATATATGGCGGATCTGGGCAATGCCAATTCTCTCGCTTCTTCTAGCAGATCAACATCATTTTGCCGGGCTTCTTGCACTTTGGCTTCTGTGTATTGGGTGACCCTAGGCGAGTCATGCTCTATGTCGGCTGGTAATACAGCTTCTGCCCCATATACCAGAAAAAATGGCGTATAGCCTGTTGATCGATTCGGAGTTGTTCTTAAACTCCAAAGTACCGCTGGTAGTTCTTCTATCCAGCATCCCGCTGATCTTTGCAGCGGCTTAATGAGCCGGGGTTTTATCCCGGATAATACTAATCCATTGGATCTTTCCACTTGTCCGTTCGATGTGGGGTGGGCTACTGAGGTAACGTCCAGCCGGATCTTCTTATCTTGGCAGAAACACGCAAATGCTCCCTCAGCAAAATTTGTGTCATTATCTATTATGACACTGTGAGGATAACCCTATCTCAAGATGATGTCTTTGAGGAAAGTTACGGCAGTGGCTCCATCACATTTTCTTATTGGCTTTACTTCAATCCACTTCGTAAATTTATCCACCATGACCAAAATGTGAGTCATATTCCCTTTTGCTGGTTTAAACGGGCCAACCATATGCAAGCACCATACGGTAAATGGCCATGTAATTGGTATGGTTTTGAGCTCCGACATTGGCCTAAGCACCATTGCATTTTCTCACCAAATCTTCTGCTTGTTCTAAGGCACTTGGCTAGTAAAACCCATGGCGGAAAGCTTTTGCTACCAAGGCTCTAGATGAGGCATGATGCCCACATTCCCTTTGATGTATATCTCGGAGGATGTCAAGTCCTTCCTCCGGGTCAACACATCGCTGGAGGACATTGGTCACACTCGTTTTGTATAGTTCGGAATTGATGATCGTGTATGCTTTTGCCCTCCTCTGAGTTTGCCTAGAATGTACCTCCTCAGCGGGTAAGGTTCCATCTTTTAGGAATTGGAAAATTGGCATTGCCCAAGCTGGTACAGCTCTCACTGGGAACACATCCCCATCAATTTCCATTAGATCCACCAGCATAACTTCTATTGGATTGCGCTGTGCAGTCCCCGGGTTTGTCGTGGCAGTCCTCGGGTTTGCCAAGGCAGTCCCCGGGTCTCGCGAACCACTCCCTACATCAATATCCATGGTCACAGCCTCTGATTCCGGATTTGCTAGGATAAAAATTGAGTCGGACTCCGGGGATGGCCTGATGGATGGTTTTCTGAGGTGCTCCAATGCTACGTCTGGTGGAATTGCTTGTCGGGTCGAACCGAGCTTCGACGATACGTCGGCAGCCTCATTTTCCACCTGAGGTATATGGTGAAATCCGCATCCCTCAAAGTAACCAGATATCTTCTGCACATGAAATCTGTATAATGCCATGTTTGCATCCAAAGCATCCCATTGTCCAGAGACTTGCTGGACTACGAGATCCGAGTCACTGAAGCATTGGATCCGACATATTCCAACCCCCTTCACCACTTTGATCCCATGTATGAGTGCTTCGTATTCTGCAATATTGTTTGATGCGGTGAAGTGGATCTGTAGCACATATTTCAGCTGGTCCTTCTTTGGCGAGGTTAGCACAACTCCGGCACCTAACCCAGTTTTTGTTTTTGATCCATCAAAGTGCATTCTCCAGTAGTTCGGATCTGACAATGGTGGCTCGTATTGCACCTTGGCCCAATCTACAAAAAATTCCACCACAACCTAAGATTTAATTGCCTCTCTTGTGTCATATTGTGGTGCATAAGGTGCTAGTTCAATTGCCCATTTCGCAATCCTGCCACTCGCATCCTTGTTGCTCATTATCTCGGATATGGGAGCTTCACATATTACCTTGATTGGGTGTTCCTCGAAATAGTGCTTTAGCTTCTTAGCTCCCATATACACACCGTATGCCACTTTCTGATAGTGAGGATAGTTCTGTTTTGAGGCTGATAATACCTTGCTCAGATAATACACTGGCCTTTGCACCGACTTACCCTCTTCGTCGGGCTCTACGACAATCACTGCACTTACAACTCGGTTGGTTGCGGCTATATAGAGCAACATTGGCTCCTTTGATAGTGGAGAGGCTAACACTGGTGCCGTGGCTAACATTTTCTTTAAGTGAGCAAAGGCTTCATTGGCCTGCGGCGTCCAAATGAACTTATCCGACTTTTTCATGAGTTGATAGAGAGGCCGTGCCTTTTCTCCCACCCGACATACAAATCGACTCAACGATGCCAAGCAACCAGTGAACTTCTGGACATCGTTAAGCCACTTCGGCAGCTCCATTTGTTCTATGGCCCGAATCATAGTTGGATTGACCTCAATACCTCGGCTGGAGATGAGGAATCCAAGTAATTTTCCAGCCGGGACACCGAAGGTACATTTTTCCGGGTTGAGCTTCATTCAGAACCTCCTTAGGTTCGCGAACGTCTACCTAATATCGTCAAGGAGCGTTTTACTTTCCTTGGTCTTTATCACAACATCATCCACATACACCTACACATTTTGACCAATTTGGTCATGCAAACATTTTTGCATACATCTCTGGTACGTTGCCCCTGCATTACGTAAAACAAAAGGCATGGTGCGATAGCAATAAGCCCCATACAGGGTGATAAACACAGTCTTTATTTGATCATTTGGGTTCAGAGGTATCTAGTGGAAACCAGAATATGCATCAATGAACGACAACAACTCACACCTAGGAGTGGAATCTGTGACTTGGTCTATCCTTGGCAGTGGGAACAGATCTTTTGGACACGCCTTATTCAGGGGCATGTAATTAATACACATACGCCACACCACTGCCACGTTCGGATCATGTTTCTTCTTCTCCACTAGCACCGGATTAGACAGCCAATCCGGGTAAAGCACTTCCAAGATAAATCCTGCAGCCAACAACCGAGCTATCTCATCTCCTATGACTTTTCTCCTGTCTTCGGCGAAGCGGCGGAGAGGTTGCTTCACTGGATTAGCTCCGGGTCTCACATTCAAAGAGTGATCGGCCAACTCCCTTGGAACACCTTGCAAGTCCTGTGTGGACCAAGCAAAAATATCCCGATTCTCACGGAGGAAGTTGACGAGCTCGCTTTCCTATTTGTCATTTAAACCGGCACCAATTGTTACAGTACGCTCAGGGAACATATCATCAACAGACACCTTCTTGGTATCTTTAGTCGCTTGGAATGAGACACTTCCATGTGGGTTACTCAATGCCGGCATATACTACTGTGCGGACTGAGCTAATGCCGCCACCTCTTGGATCTTTCTCTTTTCTTACGCAATCACGAGTGACTCGTCCATGTTAGATCCGGCAGATGCACACTCACTTGAATGCCGGAAATCCCCAGCTATGGTTACTACACCATTTGGCCCGGGCAGCTTCATCTTCAAGTAACTGACGTGACAACTTGCCATAAAATTGTTCAGAGCTGGTCTACCAAGTAACGCGTGATACACACTTTCTAAATTCACCACTTCGAACTCCAAATTCTTAGTTCGGCAGTTATCTCTTGTGCTGAAGAAAACGTCAACTCGGACCCTGCCTATGGGCTCACAAGAAATGCCTGGCACAATGCCATGGAAAGTTGTCCTTGTAGCTGGGAGCATGTTTTTCGAGATACCCAATTTTCGCATCGTGTCCACATACATGATGTTGATGCTACTACCATTATCAATCAGCACCTTGGAGAGTCTTACGTTGATGTTAGGCCTAATGAATGTCAGATCCAGCACTAGTGCGTACGAACCAGGACTTGGCATAAGCTTGGGATGATCTTTGAAGCTCTAGGTAATTTCCTGGTCCGACCAAGGCATATACCTCGTCACAGCTGGCATTACCGCATTCACTTCCATATGTTGGCGCTGCAAGCTCTTTCTGTCTGTCTCTTCCGTAGTGAACACACAATAACTCTTATGGTGCTCTCTGTATTCATTTCTCCCCTCATTTCCGGGGTACCTCTGATCCTGCTGGTTTTGGTTTTCTACCTGATGCACTGCATCCCTTCTCTCATTGTTGTCATACCTCGGCGGAGGGCGAGGCAACATTAACTGTTGCGTGTTTGCTCCAGAGAGCAATCACTTTAGTTCCTAGTTTTCTTTGTAAATCTCGGGATGAGATTTTGTTTAAGGGGGAAGGTTTGTAACATCCCAAAAGTTCAATCCAAGCTTATCAAGATCCAAATCATCAAAATTAGAGTTAACAAAAACTTTTCCAATTTAAAAATGAAAGCATTCATGTGTATGTGCATTTAATTTAGAAATTGATTTGACTTGCCATGGTTCTGTTATTCTTTGGTTGTAAAATGTTTTATTTGGTAAATTATACATCATCTAAATCTTGCCCAAGTAGATCCCAAAGAAAATCAAATCAAAAATAATTAAAAATGAGGAATGGTCATTTTGGTCATTTTAATCCACTACACTACTTTGAGTGTTCCTAGCACTCATTTCTCAACTGAAATAATGCTGGATCTTTACACCCCTTGCTAGTAGACATAATGAGGTACCAAGGCCTACTTTTTGATCTGCTAAAAACATTTAAATACTTATTTTAAATGTTATGTGGAAATTGAATTCAATGCATATGTCTAGATCACCCCTACTTCAAAAACCATCCAAGTGAGCTCCACTTTCAAAACCCTTGCAACCAGAGACTACCTAGTACTAGTGGAGATCACTCAAAACATTTGAAACCAAAATTCAAACTTTGGTCTCTAGCGGCCATTTCATCAAACAGGTGGCAGACCCAAATCTTGCAAATTCAAAAACACTATAGTGAGCAGTGGATTGGGCCACCATTTGGGCCTAACTCGGTCCCCTTGTCCCCCCAGCTAAAACCCCGGCCCACGCCATGCGCCAGGTCGACCATGGACAACTCGCACCAGCCCATCCCACACTCTCCTTCGTTCGTTGGCAGGCAAGCACCATCATACCGCACCGCCTCAACCAGCCCCCGACCAAAATGGAGCGGAGGACCAGCCGCATTTGCCCTCGCCCATGCCTTTTTCTGCCATGCCGATCACCCAGGAGCGTTACGCCCGCTAGAGTAGCACCGGCCTCGCCAAGCCCTAGCCTTGAGTGGCAGCACCCGCAGCAGGCCCAGCAACCGCCCAGACATCCTCGTTCACCGCCTCGCGACCAGCAGCCCGGAGGAACCGTGTCGAACACCGCCGCCCTCGCTCAGTTCACCACACGCTCCCGACCAGCAGAGACCTCGCCTTGCCGCGCATTTAAGCCCAGAGGACCGCCGGGGGACAGAGAATGCATCACTGCCATCGCCCATGCCAAGAGAGCCCCGCACCATCGTCACCGACGACCTCACTGAAGCTTGCTCTGCCCTCTCATCGACCCTATATAAAGCGGCCACCCCAACCTCTTTTCTCCACACTCACTCACTCCCCACCGCTCACTGAACCTCACCCACCTCACGCCGAAGCTGCTCGAGCTCTTTTTCGCCGGAATTGGAGCCAAAGCCGCCGCAGCAGGAGGAGAAGGGCGTCTGGGATTGAGGGCACCCCAAGCTCCGCCCCAACCACGCCTCACCTCGCCGTCGTCTACCAGCCCGTTTGCCGCCTCACCGACCCTGCTGGTGCCCTGGTATGCCCCCAGTCGACCCCCACCGCCGCGTCTAGGTCATACTCTCGCCGGAGTAAGCCGTCGTCGACGATGACCTCCCACCGTTAGATCCTCTTTAGATCATGTGGCCCAGGATGCCCGATACCGTTTCGGTGTTTCTATGCCGCTGACCGGTGGAGCCCGCATGTCAGGCAGCGCGCTGCGCTCACTGAGCGTAGCTGGGCCGGCCCAGTTGGTTCCCGCGTGAGTTAGAGATTCAAATTTAGTGTTTTCTATTTAGAGTCAATCTAGCTTCTGTCCACTAGTTTAAAAATCAATTCTAGGAGTTTGACAAGATTTAATTCAATTAGAGTTATAGATCTATCCTAGTAAAAATAACAAAATAGAAGCATTTGTACCTTGCAACATTTTTATAAAATCAACCAAGATAGATTTTGAGTTGATTCCAACTCTCAAAATTCACATTTCATTATATCTATCTAAATATGTAATAATATTAAGGATTACATGCAGTGACTTTGGACTAGTACTAAAGTAATGCTATATAGGAATTTCTAGTCACTTTAAATCATTAAATAATGAACTTAACCCAAAGTAATATTGATCCAACCTTTAAATCACATTCCCACATGTTAGAGAATGTGGTGATGACATGTGTCCACATGATCCCATATTTTAGGTGGTGAATATTAAATCTTAGTTAATTTTTCAATGAGTAGAAATTACTTTCGTAAAATAAAAAGAGTGAAACTATTGAATTAAACTTGTGATGCTTGAGATGATAATAGGTCATCAAATGTGTATCTTAGAATGCTAATTAGACTAGTTAAGTATTGTTTGGTGATTGTGTACTCCTTATGTATTTATAGACGATAGTACCGACCAAGCTTTCAAGGAGGAGGAGTTCTACCAAGAAGAAGAAGAAAACTTCAACCACTGCACCAACCAAGGAAAGCCACCATTAACAATGCAAGCTTACACTTGCAAGTATAATGCTTAGTGATGGCTCAATACACGGCGCCCAGAAAAGTGCTTGGTGCATGGTGTTGATGTAGAGCTCGTTGGGAACCCAAGAGGAAGGTATGATGAGCACAGCAGCAAGTTTCCCTCAGTTATGAAACCAAGGTTTAATCGAACCAGTAGGAGCAAGGAAACACCCCAAAGGTGTTACTAGCTGAGCTTTGGCAGGGCACACTACCGGTGCTAGTAGCAACGTGGAGACCTGCACAACACAACCACAGAACTTTGTCCCCAACTTGCGATGAGGTTGTCAATCTCACCGTGTTTTTCAGAAAACAAAGGATTAAACGTATCGAATGGAAAGAAGTAAAAGTTTGCAGAAAGTAAACACAAAACAGTAAACCGTTGTAGATTGTATGTAAAGAAAGAGGACCGGGATCCATAGTTCACCAGAGGTGGCTCTCCTTAGATAGATAACATGCTGGGTGAACAAATTACAGCGGGGCAATTGGCAAACACCGAGAACGCAATACATGCATGTACTAATCATCTTGACTCCTCTGAGACTTGATTGGGCATTACAACATAATACATAGACCGCCATCCAACTGCATCTATGACTAATAATGCACCTTTCGGTTATCATCCGAACCCCCTAGAGTATTAAGTTGCAAGCAACAGATTATTTCTTTATGAACTGCGTGTAAAGTAAACAATACGATTGTTCTATGAACAAATGATTGTTGTTTTCTCCCTAGTAGCAACAGTACATCTAGTACCATAGAGATTTCTGTCACTTCCCCAGATTACCAGAGGCATGAACCCACCATCGAGCATAAATACTAACTCTTGGAGTTGCTAGCATGTACTTGGCCAAGATAGCTACTAACAACGGAAAGCATGCAAGATCACAAATAACAAAGACATGATAGAATCAATAATCAATCTGAAATAGCATCTCAATATCAATCGGATCCCCGCAAACACCACATGTATGAATTACAAATAGATTATCTTGATCATGAATAGAGCTCACAAGATCTAAACATGAAAGCACAAAGGAGGAGAAACCAGACATCTAGCTACTACATGGATCCGTAGTCCTATGATGAACTACTCACACATCACACTGGAGGCTTGCATGGTGATGAAGAAGGCCTCTAGGGTGAATTCCCCTCTTCGGCAGGGTGCTGGGAAGAGCTTCAGATCCCTCCCGATCTAGGGATGGAGATGACGGCGGCTACAGACTCTTTCGTGGATTTTTGATCGGGTACTTAGGGTTTTCGTCCTGAGGGCAACTTATAGTCGGAAGGGGAGGCCGAGGGGGTGCCCGGAGCGGCCACACCACCCCCTAGCGCGGGTCAGGCCTGGCCGCGCGGCCAGGTGGTGTGGTGGCTCCCTGGCCCTTCTCCGTCTAGTATTCTGGCACTTGATCACTTCCAGAAAAATAGGCACTTTGGCTTTTGTCCTGTCCAATTCCGAGAATATTCATTTTCTGACTTTCCTGGAACCAAAAACAGCAGAAAACAGGCAGCTGGCACTGTGGCTCATGTTAATAGGTTAGTCCAAGAAATCATATGAAAAGTACTCCAAAGTTGGAACAAAACACAAGAAAGTGGATAAAACCAAGCATGGAACATAAAAAATTATAGATACATTTGCAATGTATCAACTTCCCCAATCATTACTTCACTCTCATTAGAGGTTACTCTTGGCACAAAAAGCAAATAAAAAGGATAAGGAGAGGTTATTACAAAGGTAATAACCTCCAAGACTCAACTAAAACTCTTGGGTTATCTCCCAACAAGTACTTTTCTTTAACTCCTTTAAGTTAGGCATAAGAAGCAAGAAAAAGGATTAAGTATTCTCAAATGAAGAAGCATTAAGATCAATACCAGAAATATTTTCAACAAGGCAAGGTATATCATCCAAATAAGTTCTAGAGGATCCTATCTCAATGCTCTTAGGTTTACTATTCTCGTCAAAAGGGTTTCCAGGAAGAATCCAATCAAGATTCTTTTCTATGGCATCATGTATTGCTACTAGTTTGAAGTGTATTGGTATCTTAGGTTCCTCCCCATTAGGTTCGGTTTTGTTCATCTTTTCTCATGTACCAACAACATCTACACATGAGCCTAGCATATTGAAACGTTCAAAAACTTTTCTAGCTTCCTTGGCAACATCATAGAACTCCTTAAACAAAGTTTCTAAAATAAAATCCCTCTTTTCAGGATCCTCAATTTCTTTAAGCTTAAGAAACATTACTTGCATTAAGGGGTTGAGGTTAACAAACCTAGCTTCTAACATGTGAATTAAAAAGGCTGCAGCAATCTCATAATTTGGAGCAAGTTCTACAAGGGATCTATCCTCAGTATCTTCATGTTTGCTAACATGATTAAAGAATTCTTCAATGTTATCTTTCCAAATTATAGAACCACTACCAATTGGGAGGTCTTTTAGGGTGAACTTGGGGATCAACATGGTGAGCTAAGGAAGAGGTGACAACTAAAGGAGACTTCATTTTTTTGTGTTTTTGATAAATAAAGCAAACTAGTAAAACTAATTTTTTTTTGAAGAACAAAACAAGCAAACAAAGCAAAAAGAAAACTAAGCAAAACAAAAACAACAAAGTAAAGAGATTGGTTGTGAGGGACTCCCCTTGTGAAGATGTCCTTGACTCCCCGGCAACGGCGCCAGAAAATCGCTTGATGGCTCAATACACGGCGCCGAGAAAAGTGCTTGGTGCGTGGTGTTGATGTAGAGCTCGTTGGGAACCCCAAGAGGAAGGTATGATGAGCACAGCAGCAAGTTTCCCTCAGTTATGAAACCAAGGTTTAATCGAACCAGTAGGAGCAAGGAAACACCCCAAAGGTGTTACTAGCTGAGCTTTGGCAGGGCGCACTACCGGTGCTAGTAGTAACGTGGAGAACTGCAAAACACAACGACAAAACTTTGTCCCCAACTTGCAATGAGGTTGTCAATCTCACCGTGTTTTGCGGAAAACAAAGGATTAAATGTATCGAATGGAAAGAAGTAAAAGTTTGCAGAAAGTAAACACAAAACAGTAAACAGTTGTAGATTGTATGTAAAGACAGAGGACCGGGATCCATAGTTCACTAGAGGTGGCTCTCCTTAGATAGATAACATGCTGGGTGAACAAATTACAGCGGGGCAATTGACAAACACCGAGAATGCAATACATGCATATACTAATCATCTTCACTCCTCTGAGACTTGATTGGGCATTACAACATAATACATAGACCGCCATCCAACTACATCTATAACTAATAATCCACCTTCAGGTTATCATCCGAACCCCCTCTAGTATTAAGTTGCAAGCAACAGATTATTGCTTTACGAACTGCGTGTAAAGTAAACAATAGGATTGTTCTATGAACAAAGGATTGTTTGTTCTCCCTAGTAGCAACAGCACATCTAGTACCTTAGAGATTTTTTTCACTTCCCCATATTACCAGAGGCATGACCCCACTATCGAGCATAAATACTAACTCTTGGAGTTGCTAGAATCTACTTCGCCAAGATAGCTACTAACAACGGAAAGCATGCAAGATCAGAAATAATAAAGACATGATAGAATAAATAATCAATATGAAATAGCATCTCAATATCCATCGGATCCCCGTAAACACAACATGTATGAATTACAAATAGATGATCTTGATGATGAACGGAGCTCACAGGATCTAAACATGAAAGCACAAAGGAGGAGAAACCAGCTATCTAGCTACTACATGGATCCGAGTCCAAGGATGAACTACTCACGCATCACACCGGAGGCTTGCATGGTGATGAAGCAGGCCTCCAGCGTGAATTCCCCTCTCCGATAGGGTGCCAGGAAGAGCTTCAGATCCCTCCCGATCTAGGGATGGAGATGACGGCGGCTACAGACTCTTTCGTGGATTTTTGATCGGGTACTTAGGGTTTTCGTCCCGAGGGCAACTTATTGTTGGAAGGGGAGGCCGCGCGGCCAGGTGGTGTGGTCGCTCCCTGGCCCTTCTCCGTCTCATATTCCGGCACTTGATCACTTCCGGAAAAATAGACACTTTGGCTTTTGTCCCGTCTAATTCCGAGAATATTCATTTTCTGACTTTCTTGGAACCAAAAACAGCAGAAAATAGGCAGCTAGCACTATGGCTCTTGTTAATAGGTTAGTCCAAGAAATCATATGAAAAGTACTCCAAAGTTGGAACAAAACACAAGAAAGTGGATAAAACCAATCATGTAACATCAAAAATTATAGATACATTTGCAATGTATCACTTAGCAAGCTAGGATTAAACTAGATGGCTTAGAAAAGATGCCTTAGGCATGCTTTGGTCATACTGCTTTGACTATTAGACACCCAAGTCTTATTTACAAGCTTTACTTCCTTTACTTTACATAGAGTTCTTTACTTGTTTTGAAGGTAGCATAAAGAGTATAAAACTTGACCTATTTAGAACCCTTTAGATGTCATTCTATGGCATGACATTGAACCCATCTTTTCCACCTTAGTGAACACTCTTAACTTAGTATTTTAGAGTAGATCAAAAGCATGAGTCACTTTAGATGGGAACACTTGGTGAAAATGAATTAAGAAAACCTTGGAATGATGAGTCATTCTATTGAGATGTTTTGACATGTGTTGAGAAACACAAATGGTTTATGATGGTGAAAATATTGAGGTTGAGCCTTAACCCTTTATTAAAACTGATGGTTGGATTCGGATGCGATACCATTCCAAATTTACCGTACAACCACACTACCTGAATTGGGTAAGGCTTAGCTGGAAACTTATATGCATTATTATTTGTTCCCTCGCGGGAGAGGTTTGAGCTGAGGCTACCTCTCATGATGTCCACCTATGCAGTGCCCAAGATGACTGATGGTCATGGTTGGGAGGCGATGCTCATAGGAGAGGTGCTTATACTAGGGTGTGTAAAGGGAAGGTTATGTTTGATTATCTGCATACTAAGTATGATGATTCAGGGTTATCCTTGACAGATGTATCGGATCTTGTGGTGAAAGTGTACCACCTCTGTAGAGTGTCAAACTATTCAAATAGCCGCGTCCACGGTTATGGACAGTTGGAATGGCCATACTATTTCGTTGTCAGATATTTTCCAAATAACTTATGAAATGAATGATGAATCTTGACTTGACCACAACAGGGTTGTGTTTATGACAATAGCTTCCCAACTTAAGTGATGCTAGAACTTTAGTCTATCTTTCTTTGCTTCAGAACTCAGCTTAGATTTCAAACTTTACTTTATAGTTAAACTTAGATTTAGCACTTTAACCTAGAACTATATTATTTGTTAGAGGTAGTTTACGAGTACTTAAAGAGCACTCATGGCTTTTGTCCCTGGCTATTCTCATGGCCAGACTATGAAGGAGACTATCAACATGATGGCCAGCAGGAGGCTATGATAACTAGGACTATCTGCCTTCGTCAGCATTGCCTGTGCCCCTGAAGATGGACCCCACCGCTACGCTTGTCTTTTATTCCTGCAATTTGTTGTATTAAGACTGGATCATGACATCCTTATTTGTGTAAGACCTTATGGATGGTTTGTAATGGATGATGTACTGTGATATCCAATTCGTTATGTCTCGCAAAAATGGTAATCCTGGGATTGCGAGGTATGGTATAACGGGCATCTGGAATTAAAAATCCAGGTGTTGACATCTTCCCTTGTTACTTCCTCCGTTCACACCGCCATCAAAAGATGGGCAAGAATAAGGGAGGCGCCGCCGCTGGATCCGCGGCTGGCATTTCCTCCACCAAGAAGAAGGGCGGTGCCACCACCGTGGGCACCAGCGCCGCCGGCGCTGGAAGAAGAATGGTGTGGGCACCCGTGTCACCAATGGCGCCTGGCGGGCGTCCATCATCAAGCCTTCCAAGCTTCGTCTTCATCGCCAAGATGGAGTTCTTCCCTCTATTGAAGACGACTCGCGTGTGCCCGGTGATGAGGTAATTCCTTGTCCTCCTCCGGGTTTCCCGGTGATGTTCCTTGCGTTCATCATCTGAGGTCTTTCTCCCCCCCTGCATCCTTTCGTCAGGGGTCTCCTTTGTTTCTATGGGCTCCAGCTGCACCAGCTATCCCCAAGTTCCATTCTCCACATCGCGTGCTTCACCATGCTTTGCGAGTGCTGGCTCGGAATCAAGCCACACATTGGCCTCTTCAAGAGGCTTTTGAAGCTTAAACGTCAGTCAGCGTCCGGCTCGGTAGTCTACGACGTAGGAGGCTGCAGGATCCACGTCGACTCCTCTATCACCTATTTTGACATCAAGCTCACCGCATCCATCCAAGGGTGGAGAGACAAGTGGTTCTACATCCGCAACCAGAAGGCCGATGGAGAGCACTACGGACTCGCGCCCTTCGATCCCACGACACTTTGCAAGAGGAGGCTCTCCTGGAAGAATGTCGTGATGCCCCGTGATTCCAAGGAAAGGAGGTGCTGTACAAGTGCGTCTGTGACCTCGAAAACCGCATAGGCAAAGAAGAAGTGGGCGCCGCTCTTATTCGCACTTGCTTGCTCCGTCGCGTCCAGCCCCTGTAGGCCAGAATCCACCCAATGTACTACTAGGCTGGTTCGAGCGATGTCACTCGTGTTTCTGCCGATGGCATTTTTGCGGGTGAAGTAGACAGAAGGTTGCAATTGGTAACCAAATATATCACCAAGGAGGATCTCCCAGGCAAAACAGTCATGCCTCCATTCGACGCCTCTAACCCTCCTCCTAAGGTAAAATTGTACTATGAAGTACTTTTTCTTTTTTGATTTCCACCAAGTACTTGATATATGGTGATGTGTCTTCAGAATGCAAGATTGGAAGGTGTCTTCCAATTTGCCTCCTCGTCCTGAAGGAATTATCCCTCATGAAGTGGAGGAAGAGGACGAGTCGGAATTGACCGTCCCAATTGAAGAGGAAGAGGGAGCCCCCGAGTCCAGTGGTCATGATATTTGCAAGCGTTCTTGTAGCGAGGACTCGGATGCTTCGTCGCCGACGACGCCAGAAGGTCCTTCTGTTGTTGCGGAGGAGCCTATCCCCGTCGTTCCTGGCTCCTCCCGCCCAGAAGAAGATGCGACTGCCGAAGGAGTCGTCAGAGTCGGGGGAGGAATCCTTCGACCTTGATAAATTTGATTGGTGAGTTCTGCATTCACGACCTCGCCTGGGTTCATTTTTGGAGTTGCTTGTCCTGAAGTTTTTGCTGGATGTGTTTTGTAGTCAAGCAGCATCGTTGTCTTCTGACGACGTCAAATTTGTGAAAGTGTCCGGAGTCGCAGACTCCAAGGCCAAGGATGTGGCCGAACGGTCTTCTTCTCCTCTAGTGGTGGCCCACTCCGGGCACAATTCTTCGAATTCCCTGCATGCTGGGGAACACCAGATGGTTGCCTGGACGACTGCGTGGTAGTCATCTTCGGAGTCCCTGGAGGATCACGTAAGCGTCCTTGTTACTGTTTTGGCAATCGAGTTTATACTTTGTGATGCCGCAGAATCTTTGTTTTTCTGTTGATGCAGCTTATTGTGAAGGAAGTTGCTCGCCTGGCAGAGCAAGTCCTTGTCATGGGTCGATAGCACACTATGCTGGACAATCGCCACCGTGTCGTCAAAGGTGAGCTTTGGCTTCGCCTTTGTCTTTGTGAAATTTATAATTTCAACTAATAATATATCCTGTGTTTTATAGTTGATCATAATGAGATTCTTCGTCGTGCTGTTACCCTTGAGAAGGCGCTTGCCGCGGCGGCAAAGAATCGTGATGAGGCACTCACAGCTCTGGAGGAGTCGCGAAAGCGCGAAGAGGATTTGCACGCCTCCACTGCTGAGAGGGAAAAGTTTTTCGAAGAACAACTCTTCTCGATTGCCCAGTCCCTCTCAGGTATTTTTTTCCAGATGGATTTGCCCGTTGAACGCGTCGATTGCGCGGTCCTCCGAGATGTTTTCTATGGAGTTCTTGATGATGGACCACATCTGGATGTACGAGCATAGCGACTCGCCAAATCTTTGTTCGCAACCTCTTAGTTCTTCGGTTGATGCGGGCCTTTTGTAAGTGCCCTTGAAGTTGCGCACGAAGCTGTAGACCGACTCTTCCCAGCTGCGAACATATCCGTGCAGGAGGTTGTTGAGCCATGCGCGAGCGGCGCCCTGCACCTGCAGCTGAAGGCATTGCATCGCCGTGCTTCGACTCCCACCATGGATCCTAATGGAGGAGATATGATCCTCTAGCTAGATCTTCGGGTCCTATAGGCCGTCGAATTTGGGGTTCTTTGATGGGAGTTTAAACCCTTTAGGCATTCTCTTTTGCCTGATGGCTCTACTTAAGCATCTGGCGCCGCAAAGTTCCACGTCTTCGTCTTCCGAGTTAGTCGAATGAGCACGTCTTAAGCGCATTTTGTCGACTTTGCGTTGTGTAATATCATCGCACGCATCGTAGTCGTGATCGTGCCACCGTGAGCGGCGATGCCGAGACAGGTTGTGGCTATCGTCGCTGGACGAGGGCGAGGAGTAGCGTTTTTCCAGAGCCTTGCTTTTCATTGGCTCCGGTGTTGGCTCCTTGTTGAGGGCGGCCTCGATTAGCCCCAAGCCCGCGATCATAGATCGGTGCATGGCAGCTCGTGGGTCTCCAGCTGGCGGCTGGTTGTTGTGGAATTACATGGTGGCCGCTATTACCGCAGCTTGCGGCGTCTTTGGGAGCACATTGCCCCACGTGTCCACCATCATGGTGCTAAAGTCGAGGACTTTGGCGGCCTCTACACGCTCCTGCTCGGTGAGGTGGGCAAGTCGAGATCTTCTTTTGTTGGCCAGGTACTAGTTGCCTTTGGAGGAGGATCCTCCGTGGGAAGAGAGTCCAGCTCGCCGAAGGCTTGATTCGTCTGCCACATTTTTACGCGCCTCGAGTTGCGCGATTGTATGTTGCTGGCATCTGTATTCTCCTTCAGTAGCCAATGGTAGCCCATCAGCATGTCCTGCGGGGAGTTGAGGGGCAGAGGATTTCCCCATAGAGCTTCTTCACAACATGCCCAGTCGTTGTCGTTGAGCCTGATCACTACACGCTCTCCAGTGTGTTCGTTAACTATGGTCGGCGGTTCTCCTCCCGCTCCATTGATGATGGGCACACCACAGCCACCATTGGTGGGGCCGCTGTTGGGTGGGTCGCCATTTGGTATGCCACCGTTGGGTTGCCCGGTGCTAGATCCGGTGCCGGTGTTTTCGCGATTGGTGATGGTATCACCCGCGTTGATCATGGCGCACATGAAGTCGTTGGTGAAGCTGTTGCTCTCGCAGCTTTCAGATCTAGAGCCGTAGGCTCCATCTTCTGTGGCTAGATCATGTAGATCAGATCCGCGACTGTTGTCGCTATCCGTGCTTCCAGCTGTTGCCAGGGTGTTGAGCTCACTGAGGGTGCCGATTTGTGGAGGGAACCATGATGCTGGAGCAATCGCGGGTGCCGTTGCCTGGTCAGGCATGTGAAGCGTGCCTAGTTGACCAACCTTGAAGTGGAATCAGCAAGATTCCCTACGCCACCAGAAATGCCGTTGGAACACTTTGGCTACCGCTGAAAATTCTCGGAGCCTAAAGGAACCTGTTACTGAATAGTGTTCTAGCGGGCCACCAGAATTCTCGGCTTATGCCGGAAGTTTCTGGCAAGACTTTTGGCGCACCGGGACTTGCGCCAGAACTTGCAAGCCTCCGGCGTCGCCAAACTTATCGCTGGTTCTACCACTGGCTCCCCCAATTGGCTAATTTTCCACTCGGACTATAAATAACACACTTTCCTCCTATGAGAAGGGTTAATCATTCATTTATGTTCTTTGATCTCTCTCTCTATTATTTAAACACGAAAGCTTGAGAATCTCCCATTTTACCCAGCCAAATCCAAATCCATTTGGTAGAAAGCAAGAGGAGGTCCCCATCTGCCTTTCCACCAATCAATATTTCATTCCCCTTGAGTTCGTCGAGTTGTCTTGTTACTATTGGGTTCGTGGGAAACCCTAGGCAACTAGGGTTACTCGGAGGCTTTCGGCTTATGATTTGACCCGTGGAAAGTTCATGAGGCTGTGGAGGCAACCTTAAAGTCTACCACGAGTAATTGAGATATTCCTTCACTGGGATAGGCTTGGAGATAAGGTTTCCTTCATGGCTTGGGGAAATCCTTCATGGGATCCCACACATCTACGAACGTGACGTAGCTCCCCCTAAGGAAGTGAACGCGGGAATACATCTTCGTCTCCCCTTTCTTCGGTTATGTCTAAACCTAACGTCTAACTTGTGATGTATACTTTGTAATAGCCATTGTGCTTCAGATACCTTGTATCATCATCTAGGTTTCCTCACCTACTTTGAATTTAGGCACATGTCTGTTCCACAAAGCCTAAAACTTTCAAAATATTATGACGAAATTTTTAGAAACCTATTCACCCCCTCTAGGTTACCCGTATTTACAATTTCAATTGGTATTAGATCCAAGGGCTCTTTGTAAGGGCTTAACCACCTAAAGAGAAAGATGGTTTTCTCTGATGATGATGATGGAAAGGTTTATTCAGTAAAGGAGCTTCGCGTAATTCTTGCCCATGAAGCCCATGATAAGGGTAAGGCGGATTCCAACCTCCTAGATCAAATGAGCTACCTATAAGGATGTTTTAAGGGTGTTCGTTAAGGGGCTTTTCTCAGTAACCCTTTGTTAGTACCTCAAGGAAGGTCATTGGACACCAAGATGGATAATGTTGAGGAGTCTTATCATGAGAATAAGCCATCAAAAGTATCCACACCCCATAATCAACTCCCTTATGTATATCCCAAGCAAAAGAATATCATGCCTCATATTAATGGTTTCGGTCTAGCACCTTAATTTGATGGAACTCATTTCTCTCATTGGAAAGCTACTCTGGAATATCATCTTCGCAGCTATAGTGTAGAGCTATGGGAGATTATACTCAATGTCTTCAACCCACAAGGTCCCAACAACCTCACCTGGGGAGAGTATCGTGATCGAAAACACAATTCTACAACTTGTGACAAGATTCGGAATGCCATTCACCGCACTTTTCTTGATTAAATTTGTGACATTGACATAGCCAAGAATCTTTGGGATAGGATTGTTGTTCTCCAAGAGGGAACATGTCTCATCCAAAAGTGCAAGTACGAAGCCACTAAGTGATAGATCAACTGGTTCATGAATAGAGATGACGAGATCATCTCTAAGGCTTATGCAAGACTTGTTTCTCTCCATGTGAAGATAAAGGGCCTTGGTTGTGACAAGTATGATGATGGTTTCAATGTGAATAATGAGTTCATCAAGTCCAGGATTTTTTCCATGATCGCAGCTTATGATTGATAGCTTGCCTTAAACTTGCAACTCCTTGATGCTAGAAACCCTTCCGTTCCCAATGATCTAGTGGCATACTTCATTGACATGCACAATATGGCAAAGTAGAGAAAGAAGTATACGGAGATAAACCATGCATCTCATACCCTAGCATTGAAGTCCAAGCATGTACAAGTGAAGGAAGGAAGTGAAAATGAGAATGATCAAGATCAAATGGGTGAAGTTGGTAAGATTCTTTATCAACATGCGCTTTTAACCAAGAACTCCAAGTTTTGAAGAAGGAGAAGCTCAACCGGAACAAGTTAAAAGAATAGTACTTGCTACAATTGTGATCAAGCATGTCACTTCACCAACAAGTGCCCATTTGAGAAGAGGATTGATAAGCCCAAGTATGAAGAGGGCGCTAAGCTAAGATTGAGTTCCAATATCATCAACAGGAGACTCAAGAAGAACAATATATGTGATGGCAAAGGCTTCCTAGGTCAAGAATACATATTTGATGCGGGGAGCGAGGATGAGGAGAAGGTTGTGCATGTAGACACTTTGGTTTTTGCCAAACTCGGGTCACTCTTCACCTACGATTACCGCAATGACTACGCCGATGACTCCCCTACACCTAAGGTTGCCGACACTTGCCTTATGGCAAGGAGCTCTAAGGTAATATCTTCTCCTCCATCTCTCTCTAGAATCTTGGATAACAATGATAGCGATAATGATGAGTTAGATGAAAACTACATACATGAAATGTATAAAGTTATGTTGTGTCTTCATAGCAATGCTCATGCTAGATTCAAGAAATTAATGGACCTTGTCATATCACGTGACGAGACCATTGATAGCTTGTAATCTCATATTGATGATTAGAAGAGGAGATTCAATCTCCTTATGCAATAGCTATCAAGGATAAAAACACTGCTGCACTTCTTAAACAACAAATTGAAACCTTTGTACTTGATAAGGCAACATATCTGGATAAGGAACTTGATATTGCTCGTGCTTCTCTCACCAAAGACCTTGAGCACCTTGAAAAGGCTAAATTGCTTGTCAAGTGTGAGCTCATAAACTTGGCAAGAATCATGATCAACTTTGGGTCAATTATGAGAAGGCTCTCAATACATTGAAGGATCCAATTATGGTTGAAAGTATTTCTTGTACCTCTAGCTATGTTTTTGATCAAGATATCCCCACTGCGAAGAATGAGAAATTATAAGAACAACTTGGGACGGAGTGTGTCACACCTACTACCAAGGGACAAATTATTGATGAGATTCTTGCTCGTCAAAAGGCGAGAGCTCCAAAGGAAGGAATTTGGTTTGACCCAAAGAACAACAAGAATGGTGCCATTCCACCTAAGAATGTTATTTGTGCAAGAAGGACAGAAGGTAGATTACCAAGGCAAGAATAAAGTTCTGAATGGGGGAGCCACAAGGTGCAACCCCGGTCATAAATTTGCAGGGAAATCTAACCCATCATATGTGCTAAGAAAGGGCACCGAAGGGGATGTGTATGCTAAATATGTTGGCCCTTGCAATGGCTATGCTTATCGATGGTATTCAATTTGGGTAGTAAAATATCTTGTTCCTAATTCTAGGGGACCCATTACTTAATGGGTTCCGAAATCAAAGGCTTGATTTTGTAGGGTTATGCCTCCGGTGGGTCAAAATAAGTTATGGATAGTGGATGAACCAATAATATGATCAGAGGTAGAAGTGTGCTTGACCAATTCATTCATGATGTCATTTCAATGTCATGCATCACTTTTGGAGATAATTCTAAGGCAAGGTAGTAGGTGACATCCAGTTGGTGGTCTCCAAGACTTCGTCTCTAGAGACTATCATGTATGTTGAAAACCTTGGATACAACCTACTTTAATTAAACATCTTACGGATGGCGGTTATCATTCCTAGTTTTTTAGATCTTTTGTGGAAGTCTTTAGGAGTGATAATCTAAGTCTGATTTTTGTTGTACATGTGGAAGACTACATTTATGTGGCCGAACTCTCACAAGGGATGACCTCTCTTCCTACATGTCTAATCCCCAAGGTTGATGAGGGATGTCTTTTACATCACCGCTTTGTCTTGTCAACATGACAAATATTAAACAACTCCTAAAGGATGAGCATATTGTTGGACGAACATGTGGCTCTTTTCAAAAAGATCGTGTTTGTAGTGCTTGCATTTTTGGGAAGAAACTTGGGAAGCATCATCTGTCCAAGAACAAGGTTTCCATCTCGAAGCCTTTGGAGCTCCATTATTTTACTAGTAGGTAAAACCTGATAGCCGGATTCCTTACCGCTGGCAAACTGGACACGGGGGTTGCCGGTGGTAAGGCCATTCGGGCCTTCCTCGCATTACCATCGACAAAATCACACCAGGCGCGCCAGGGCTAGTCCAAGTACCACCGGCGAATAGGGCTTGCGCGCGCCGGGGCTGTGGTGGGCCATGTGCCACCGTATGAGCCAACCTTTAGAGCTAGAAAAACCAGACCGACCGACTTTGCTAGGAATACGGCCCGTTAGCACTTGCGAATACATGCTCTGGTCACTAGGGCAGTGGTAACCTAGATGGGCCCACCAGGCCAAAAGTTTTCCGCCGGTGCCTGCCTTTGTGACTCCCGGGTGATGTGGGCATACCATACAGGTACTCAAGTTTAGCATATGCGGTCCCATATGGCTGAAGCCCATGACGTTACCAAGGCCCAATCGAGGATTCACGTAATCGAAGGAGACTCTGACTACTTGCGACACATGGAAAGATCAAAGATAGAAAGTTTAAAGGGAAAAGCCCTAACTTGTAACCGAATCGACCTGCTATTTCGATACCTAGCCTATTTATATAAAGGATATGAGGGGTCGACGAGAAGGACAATCACAACCCTAGTTTCCACAACCTCGCTAGATTGCATCTGTGCACCCCTGTAACTTTTGACTCCCTCGATAATTCAAAGAGCAGACAAGTAGGAGAAGGGTCGTCGTTTCCCTAGAGCACGACTCATTCGATGGCGTCAGGATTATTGAGTATATGCCCGAGCGGGGCGTCGTTTACCACCACGATTGGGTGCTCCTAGAAGTAGTGGCGCAGTCGCCTGGCTGTCATGAAGACGCCATAGGCCAGCATCTGGTAGTGCGGGTACCGCTGCTTTGTTGGCGTGAGCACCTTGCTGAGGTATTATACTGGGCGTTGTACCACGTGGACTTTATTTTCATCGGCGCGCTCCACCACGAGCATAGTGTTAACCACCTGGTTGGTGGCGGAGATGTAGAGAAGCAGTGGCTCCTTTTCACGAGGCGTCACCATTAATGGTGAAGTGGATAGTAGACGCTTGAGGTCTTCGAATGCTTCTTGTGCTTCATCTGTCCACTCGAACTTGTCAGCCTTGCGGAGGAGTTGGTATAAGGGCAGTGCCTTTTCGCCCATTCGACTGATGAATCGAATGAGCACCGCGATTCGCCCAGCTAGCTGCTGGACGCCTTTTACGTTCTTCGGCTTCTCCATGGCCAGTATGGCCTTTCTTTTCTTCGGGTTTTCTTCGATTCCTCTCGCAGTGATGAGATACCCGAGTAGCTATCCAGATGGTACGCCAAAGGCGCATTTGTCCGGATTGAGCTTGATCCGGTAGCGGTCGAGGTTAGCAAAGGTCTCACGGAGATCGTTGATGAACGAAGCTTCCTCCTTGGTTTTGATGACGATGTCGTCAACGTAGACTTGGATATTGCGACCAAGTTGGTTCTTGAGGCAGGCCTGCATGCACTGCTGATAGGTAGCTCCTGGGTTTTTCAGCCCAAAGGGCATGGTGTTCTAGCAGAACACACCAAAGGGCGTTGTAAATGCCATCTTCTCTTGATCTTCCTCCTTCATTCGAATCTGATTGTAGCCTGAGTAGGCGTCGAGGAAGCAGAGGCATTCACATCCTGCGGTGGAGTCGATGATTTGGTTGATTCCCGGCAACAGGAAGTGATCCTTTGGGCAGTGCTTATTCAGGGAGGTAAAATCCAAGCACATCCGCAGGATATCCGTGTCTTTTTTAGGCACGAGCACTGTGTTAGCGAGCCAGGTTCTTTCCTTGATATCGCGTCTGAAGTTTGTGTCGAGGAGTCTATGGATCTCCATTCCGACTTCTATTGCTCTTGGTTCAGACAGACATCGTGTTGTCTACTTGACGGGCCTTGCGTCTAGATTCACGTTGAGTGAGTGCTCGGCGAATTCCCTGGGAAGCCTTGGCATGTCTGCTGGACACCAGACGAAGATTCCCTAGTGCTCACGGAGGAATTCGACGAGCACGAGTTCCTATGCGGAACTCAGGTTATTGGCGATGAGGGTCGTCTTTGTCGGGTCCGTTGGGTGGACCTAGACTTTCTTCGTGTGCACCGACGAGTCGAATGACAGGTCAGGTGAAATTGGCCTGGTCAGGGGAGGTAGACTGTTGTCTTTTAACTCCTTCAATATTGCGAGCTCCTCCTGCATGCCGAAGGACTAGGAGATTCTATTGAATTTCCTATCGTAGCTGTCAGACCTCTCGAAGCTTCCGTTGATTGTGATTATGCTGTTTGGACCTGGCATATTCATCTGCAGGTAGGCGTAGTGCGACACCGCCATGAACCTAGCGAACGCAACTCGTGCGAGGATGCAGTGGTATTGCGAAGGCCAGTCGACAAGTTCAAAGTCGATGCGCTCTCGCCGAAAGTTTTTTGGCGTGCCAAAGATGACGTCGAGGTTGATTTTGCCCAGGGGATATATTCCCTCGCCTGGGATAATGCCATGGAACGTCATGTCTGAGACCTCCAGACAGGTCAGAGGGATCCTCATTGAACGCAAGGTACTTCCGAACATGAGGTTGATGCCGCTCCTGCCGTCCATGAAGACGCGACTCATATCGAAGCCTGCGATTTGTGCCTCGAGCATGAGGGGACAGTGGCCTGGACAAGGGACTTGACGCGGATGGTCGCGCTTGTCGAAGGTGATGTAGGAGTCACTTCCACTAAGGTACTCAGTGGTGGAAGGTGGGGAGTTTATTGCCAAGTTGACTTGGCGAGTGATGGCCTTCTGCACTCAGTTTGAGGGACGCCATTTTTGGATCATCAAGTTGCCTATGGCTCGTGGATATGGTTCGCCTCCACGGTGCTGGACCGGCACGGCCATGGGTGGTGGTGGTCCGGGCGGTGGTGGAGGAGCTCCATGTGCCACAGCGCTTGGGGCGGCTCCATAGCCCCTGTTTATTGTGTCGCGATTCATCCGAGCCAGGCCCTCATTGAGTTTGAGGAACTCGTGGCAGTCCTTGAGAAGGTGGATGGACTTCTTCTTGCCGTCGTGCTTGTCGATGTAGAAGTGCATGTTGCCTGGCCCGGATAGTTTGTCCTCGATAGATGTTGTGGGTGCCTCTTCGCGAGTGCGACGCTACCACACTTGCGTGGTTTTACCGGAGTCGCGGTATCCACTGCTGCGATAACTGTTGTTTCGGTTGTCGTTGCGTTTGTCAGCGTAGCCGGTTGCGACCATATTGACATCGTCGCGGTCATCGTAGATGCGCATTCGACGCTTGCTTCAGTGGTCGCATCTGCGTCTGAGGTCGTCGTCGTCGGAGTGGGCGCGGTTTTTCACCGAATCTTCTTCGTCCGCCCACCAATTCGCGATTTCCATCAGGTGGTCGATCGTTTTGGGCTTCGAGCGGCCCAGCTCTTCCCTGAGCTCTGTGCGGTGGACTCCGCCATTGAACGCGTCGATTGCGTGGTCCTCCGAGATGTTTTCTGTGGATTTCTTGATGATGGACCACCTCTAGATGTACGAGCATAGCAACTCGCCAAATCTTTGCTGGCAACCTCTTAGTTCTTCGATTGATGCGGGCCTTTTGTAAGTGCCCTTGAAGTTGCGCACGAAGCTGTAGACCAGCTTTTCCCAGCTGCGAATGGATCCGTGCAGGAGGTTGTTGAGCCATGCACGAGCGGCGCCCTACAGCTGCAGCTACAGGCAATGCATGGCCGTGCTTCGACTCCCACCGTGGATCCTGACGGAGGAGATATGATCCTCTAGCTAGATCTTCGGGTCCTATAGGCCATCGAATTTTGGGTTCTTTGATGGGAGTTTAAACCCTTTAGGCATTCTGTTTTGCCTGATGGCTCTGCTTAAGCATCTGGCGTCGCAAAGTTCCACGTCTTCGTCTTCTGAGTTAGTCGAATGAGCACGTCTTGCTCGCATTTTGTCAACTTTGCGTTGTGTAATGTCATCGCGCGCGTCGTAGTCGCGATCGTGCCACCATGAGCGGCGACGCCGAGACAGGTCGTGGCTATCATCGCTGGACGAGGGCGAGGAGTAGCGTTTTTCCAGAGCCTTGCTTTTCATTGGCTCCGGTGTTGGCTCCTTGTTGAGGGCGGCCTCGATTAGCCCCAAGCCCGCGATCGTAGATTGGTGCATGGCAGCTCGTGGGTCTCCAACTGGCGGCAGGTTGTTGAGGAATTACATGGTGGCCGCTATTACCGCAGCTTGCGGCGTCTTTGGGAGCACATTGCCCCACGTGTCCACCATCATGGTGCTAAAGTCGAGGACTTTGGCGGCTTCTACACGCTCCTGCTCGGTGAGGTGGGCAAGTCGAGATCTTCTTTTGTTGGCCAGGTACTAGTTGCCTTTGGGGGAGGATCCTCCGTGGGAAGAGAGTCTAGCTCGCCGAAGGCTTGATTCGTCTGTCACATTTTTACGCGCCTCGAGTTGCGCGATTGTATGTTGCTGGCGTCTGTATTCTCCTTCAGTAGCCAATGGTAGCCCATCAGCATGTCCTGCGGGGAGTTGAGGGGCAGAGGATTTCCCCATAGAGCTTCTTCACAACATGCCCAGTCGTTGTCGTTGAGCCTGATCACTACACGCTCTCCAGTGTGTTCGTTAACTATGGTCGGCGGTTCTCCTCCCGCTCCATTGATGATGGGCACACCACAGCCACCATTGGTGGGGCCGCTGTTGGGTGGGTCGCCATTTGGTATGCCACCGTTGGGTTGCCCGGTGCCAGATCCGGTGCCGGTGTTTTCGCGATTGGTGATGGTATCACCCGCGTTGATCATGGCGCACATGAAGTCGTTGGTGAAGCTGTTGCTCTCGCAGCTTTCAGATCTAGAGCCGTAGGCTCCATCTTCTGTGGCTAGATCATGTAGATCAGATCCGCGACTGTTGTCGCTATCCGTGCTTCCAGCTGTTGCCAGGGTGTTGAGCTCACTGAGGGTGCCGATTTGTGGAGGGAACCATGATGCTGGAGCAATCGCGGGTGCCGTTGCCTGGTCAGGCATGTGAAGCGTGCCCAGTTGACCAACCTTGAAGTGGAATCAGCAAGATTCCCTACGCCACCAGAAATGCCGTTGGAACACTTTGGCTGCCGCTGAAAATTCTCGAAGCCTAAAGGAACCTGTTACTGACTAGTGTTCTAGCGGGCCACCGGAATTCTCGGCTTATGCCGGAAGTTTCTGGCAAGACTTTTGGCCCACCGGGACTTGCGCCAGAACTTGCAAGCCTCCGGCCCCGCCAAACTTATCGCTGGTTCTACCACTGGCTCCCCCAATTGGCTAGTTTTCGACTCGGACTATAAATAACACACTTTCCTCCTATGAGAAGGGTTAATCATTCATTTATGTTCTTTGATCTCTCTCTCCATTATTTAAACACGTAAGCTTGAGGATCTCCCATTCTACCCAGCCAAATCCAAATCCATTTGGTAGAAAGCAAGAGGAGGTCCCCATCTGCCTTTCCACCAATCAATATTTCATTCCCCTTGAGTTCGTCGAGTTGTCTTGTTACTATTGGGTTCGTGGGAAACCCTAGGCAACTAGGGTCACTCGGAGGCTTTCGGCTTATGATTTGACCCTTGGAAAGTTCATGAGGCTGTGGAGGCAACCTTAAAGTCTACCACGAGTAATTGAGAAATTCCTTCACTGGGATAGGCTTGGAGATAAGGTTTCCTTCATGGCTTGGGGAAATCCTTCGTGGGATCCCACACATCTACAAACGTGACGTAGCTCCCCCTAAGGAAGTGAACACGGGAATACATCTTCGTCTCCCCTTTCTTCGGTTATGTCTAAACCTAACGTCTAACTTGTGATGTATACTTTGTAATAGCCATTGTGCTTCAGATACCTTGTATCATCATCTAGGTTTCCTCACGTACTTTGAATTTAGGCACATGTCTGTTCTACACAGCCTAAAACTTTCAAAATATTATGACGAAATTTGTAGAAACCTATTCACCCTCTCTAGGTTACCCGTATTTACAATTTCAATTGGTATTAGATCCAAGGGATCTTTGTAAGGGCTTAACCACCTAAAGAGAAATATGGTTTTCTCCGATGATGATGATGGCAAGGTTTATTCAGTTAAGGAGCTTCGCGTAATTCTTGCCCGTGAAGCCCATGATAAGGGTAAGGCGGATTCCAACCTCCTAGATCAAATGAGCTACCTATAGGGATGTTTTAAGGGTGTTCGTGAAGGGGCTTTTCTCAGTAACCCTTTGTTAGTACCTCAAGGAAGGTCATTGGACACCAAGATGGATAATGTTGAGGAGTCTTCTCATGAGAATAACCCATCAAAAGTATCCACACCCCATAATCAACTCCCTTATGTATATCCTAAGCAAAAGAATATCATGCCTCATATTAATGGTTTCGGTCTAGCACCTTAATTTGATGGAACTCATTTCTCTCATTGGAAAGCTACTCTGGAATATCATCTTCGCAGCTATAGTGTAGAGCTATGGGAGATTGTACTCAATGTCTTCAACCCACATGGTCCCAACAACCTCACTCGGGGAGAGTATCGTGATCGAAAACACAATTCTACAACTTGTGACAAGATTCGGAATGCCATTCACCGCACTTTTCTTGATTAAATTTGTGACATTGACATAGCCAAGAATCTTTGGGATAGGATTGTTGTTCTCCAAGAGGGAACATGTCTCATCCAAAAGTGCAAGTACGAAGCCACTAAGTGATAGATCAACTGGTTCATGAATAGAGATGACGAGATCATCTCTAAGGCTTATGCAAGACTTGTTTCTCTCCATGTGAAGATAAAGGGCCTTGGTTGTGACAAGTATGATGATGGTTTCAATGTGAATAATGAGTTCATCAAGTCCAGGATTTTTTCCATGATCGCAGCTTATGATTGATAGCTTGCCTTAAACTTGCAACTCCTTGATGCTAGAAACCCTTCCTTTCCCAATGATCTAGTGGCATACTTCGTTGACATGCTCAATATGGCAAAGTAGGGAAAGAAGTATACGGAGATAAACCATGCATATCATACCCTAGCATTGAAGTCCAAGCATGTACAAGTGAAGGAAGGAAGTGAAAATGAGAATGATCAAGATCAAATGGGTGAAGTTGGTAAGATTCTTTATCAACATGCGCTTTTAACCAAGAACTCCAAGTTTTGAAGAAGGAGAAGCTCAACCGGAACAAGTTAAAAGAAAATTACTTGCTACAATTGTGATCAAGCATGTCACTTCACCAACAAGTGCCCATTTGAGAAGAGGATTGATAAGCCCAAGTATGAAGAGGGCGCTAAGCTAAGATTGAGTTCCAATATCATCAACAGGAGACTCAAGAAGAACAAGATATGTGATGGCAAAGGCTTCCTAGGTCAAGAATACATATTTGATGCGGGGAGCGAGGATGAGGAGAAGGTTGTGCATGTAGACACTTTGGTTTTTGCCAAACTCGGGTCACTCTTCACCTACGATTACCGCAATGACTACGCCGATGACTCCCCTACACCTAAGGTTGCCGACACTTGCCTTATGGCAAGGAGCTCTAAGGTAATATCTTCTCCTCCATCTCTCTCTAGAATCTTGGATAACAATGATAGCGATAATGATGAGTTAGATGAAAACTACATACATGAAATGTATAAAGTTATGTTGTGTCTTCATAACAATGCTCATGCTAGATTCAAGAAATTAATGGACCTTGTCATATCACGTGACGAGACCATTGATAGCTTGTAATCTCATATTGATGATTAGAAGAGGAGATTCAATCTCCTTATGCAATAGCTATCAAGGATAAAAACACTGCTTCACTTCTTAAACAACAAATTGAAACCTTTGTACTTGATAAGGCAACATATCTGGATAAGGAACTTGATATTGCTCGTGCTTCTCTCACCAAAGACCTTGAGTACCTTGAAAAGGCTAAATTGCTTGTCAAGTGTGAGCTCATAAACTTGGCAAGAATCATGATCAACTTTGGGTCAATTATGAGAAGGCTCTCAATACATTGAAGGATCCAATTATGGTTGAAAGTATTTCTTGTACCTCTAGCTATGTTTTTGATCAAGATATCCTCACTGCGAAGAATGAGAAATTATAAGAACAACTTGGGACGGAGTGTGTCACACCTACTACCAAGGGACAAATTATTGATGAGATTCTTGCTCGTCAAAAGGCGAGAGCTCCAAAGGAAGGAATTTGGTTTGACCCAAAGAACAACAAGAATGGTGCCATTCCACCTAAGAATGTTATTTGTGCAAGAAGGCCAGAAGGTAGATTACCAAGGCAAGAATAAAGTTCTGAATGGGGGAGCCACAAGGTGCAACCCCGTTCATAAATTTGCAGGGAAATCTAACCCATCATATGTGCTAAGAAAGGGCACCCAAGGGGATGTGTATGCTAAATATGTTGGCCCTTGCAATGGCTATGCTTATCGATGGTATTCAATTTGGGTAGTAAAATATCTTGTTCCTAATTCTAGGGGACCCATTACTTAATGGGTTCCGAAATCAAAGGCTTGATTTTGTAGGGTTATGCCTCCGGTAGGTCAAAATAAGTTATGGATAGTGGATGAACCAATAATATGATCAGAGGTAGAAGTGTGCTTGACCAATAATATGATCATTTGTCCAAGAACAAGGTTTCCATCTCGAAGCCTTTGGAGCTCCATTATTTCACTAGTAGGTAAAACCTGATAGCCGGATTCCTTACCGCTGGCAAACTAGACACGGGGGTTGCCGGTGGTAAGGCCATTCGGGCCTTCCTCGCATTACCACTGACAAAATCACACCAGGCACGCCAGGGCTAGTCCAAGTACCACCGGCGAATAGGGCTTGCGCGCGCCGGGGCTATGGTGGGCCGTGTGCCACCGTATGAGCCGACCTTTAGAGCCAGAAAAACCAGACTGAGTTTGCTAGGAATACGGCCCGTTAGCACTTGCGAATACATGCTCTGCTCACTAGGGCAGTGGTAACCTGGATGGGCCCACCAGGCCAGAAGTTTTCCGCTGGTGCCTGCCTTTGGGACTCACCGGGTGATGTGGGCATACCTTACAGGTACTCAAGTTTAGCATATGCGGTCCCATCTGGCTGAAGCCCATGGCGTTACCAAGGCCCAATCGAGGATTCGCGTGATCGAAGGAGACTCTGACTACTTGCGACACACAGAAAGATCAAAGATAGAATGTTAAAGGGAAAATCCCTAACTTGTAACCGAATCGACCTGCTATCTCGATACCTAGCCTATTTATATAAAGGCTACGAGGGGTCGACGAGGAGGACAATCACAACCCTAGTTTCCACAACCTCGCTAGATTGCATCTGCGCACCTCCTGTAACTTTTGACTCCCTCGATAATTCAAAGAGCAGACAAGTAGGAGAAGGGTCCTCTATGAGGCGTGAACCTAGGTAAACCTTGCGTCCCTGTATGCCTACTTTCTAGCTGATTGATGCCTCCAGTGCTCCCTCCTTCTCTAAAACCCAAGTCCATAACAATGGGCATTGATGAGTTTAACCCTCGTCAATTGACGTCGTGTGTGGGAATTGGGAGTGATTATGTCACTGTTTCTTTGGCCCTGTCAACTGCGATCTACAAATCTGCAACATCGGAGATTCACCACCTCTTCGGTGCCATCGACTTCACCATCCACACACCAGCCACTCGCCCGGCTTTCAAGTCCCTGGGCGATGGGATCATCCTGGCGATCGGGAGGTTACGCTTCCAAGTTGGTCAGCTGGGCACACTTCGCCTCCCTGATTAGCTGACGGTCCTGGCGATTGCTCCAGCATTGTGGTTTCCACCACTGATTGGCACCCTAAGCGAACTCAACACCCTAACAACACTCGGGAGAACGGACAACGATAGTAGTCGCGAATCCGATCTGGGTGATCAGGCCACGGAGGATGGAGCCTAAATCTCTGGATCTGAAAGTTGCAGAAGCAACAGCTTTGCCAATCACTACATGTGCGCCGTCATCAAAGCAGGCGACACCGGTAGCAATCGCGAGAACACCGGTACTGGTCCGTCCAACGGTGGCATCCCAGTGACGAACCGTGGCCCCGCCAACGGCGCACCAACCAACAATGGGACGGAAGGAGACCCGCATCTCACGGCGAATGAGCGCACTGAAGAGCATGTGCTGATCATGCTCAATGACAACGAGTGGGCCCGCTATCGAGAAGACCTGCGGGGCAATCCTCTACCCCCAAACTCATCGTAAGACATGCTGATGGGTTACCATTGGTTGCTCAAAGAAGATTACAAGTGCCAACAACAAGTAATCGTGCAGCTCGATGCACGCAGAAAGGCGGCGGATGAGTCGAGCCTTCAGCGGGCTTAGCTCTCTTCCATGGGGGATCCTCCTCTAAAGGCAATGACCATGAGGTTGCCAAGAGGCGCTCTCAACTGACCCACCTCACCGACAAGGAGCGAGAAGAGGCCGCGTGGATCCTCGACTTCTCATCCATGACGGTGGATACGCGGGATAATGTGCTACCAAAGACACAGCAAGTAGCGGTGACAGCAGCTACCATGTACCTCCTCAACAACCATCCACCGGCTGGGGATCCGCAAGTTGCCATGCACCAATCTACGATCGCGGGCTTGGGGCTAGTCGAAGCTGCCCTCACCAAGGATCCAACACTGGAGCCGAAGAAAAAAAAGCTCCGGCCAGGCGCTATTCATCGCCCTCCTCCAGCGATGATAGACACGACTTATCACGACGACGCCGCTCACGGTGGCACGACTACGACTACGACGCGCGTGATGACATCACGTAGCGCAAGGTCGACAAGATGCACACAAGGTGTGCCCGTTCGAGTGACTCGGAAGATGACGGGACAGAGCTCTACGGCGCCGGCTGCTGCAGCAGGGCCATTCGACAGAAGTGAATGCCAAAGGGGTTCAAACTCGCATCGGAGAACCCGAAATTCGATGGCCTGCAGGACTCGAATATCTGGCTAGAGGATCACATCTCCTCCGTCAGGGTCCACGGTGGAACCACAAGCACGACAATGCAATGCCTCCAGCTACAGCTGCAAGGCATCGCTCCTGCGTGGCTTAACAACCTCCCGCGCGGATCAATTTGCAGCTGGAAAGAGCTAGTCTACAGCTTTGTACGAAATTTTAAGGGCACTTACAAAAGGCCCGCATCAATCGAAGAATTGAGAGGCTGCTACCAGAAGACTGGCGAGTCGTTGCGCTCGTATAATATAGAGATGATACATCATAAAAAATTCTGCAGAAGACATCTCTGAGGACTATGCAATCGACGCGTACAATGGTGACGTGCGCCATAGAGAGCTCAGGGAGGAGCTAGGCCGCTCGAAGCCCAAGACAATCAACCACCTGATGGAGATCACGAACAGGTGGGCCGATGGGGAGGAGTCGCTAAAAAACCGTGTCCACTCCGATGATGACGACGACCTCGACCGTAGACGTGATCAGCAAGGAAAACGTTGAATGCATGGTTATGAGGACCGCAAGGAGGTCGACATGGTCACGCCTGGCTACGCCCACAAACGCGACGACAACCGCAATAGTAGATACCACGGCGGTGGATACCGCGATAGCGGAAAAACCATGCAAATGTGGTAGCACCGCACTCACGACGAGGCACCTAGAACATCCATCCAGGACAAACTGTCCGGACCGTGCAACGTACACTTCTACATCGACAAACACGACGACTAGAGAATGTCTAGACACCTTCTCAAGGACTGCCGTCATTTCCTCAAGCTCCACGAAGGCCTAGCCCAGATGAATCACGACGCGATAAACAAGGGCAACGGAGCTGCCCGGGCATTGTGGCTCATAGAGCACCTCCACCACCACCCGTACCACTGCCACCTATGCTTGCGCCAGTCTAGAATCATGGAGGAGAGCCATACCCTCGATCATTGGGGAACATGGGGATGATCCAAAAAGGATGCCCCTCAAATCGAGTGCAAAAAGCAATAACTCGCCAGGTCAATCTGGCAATGAACTCTCCGCCCTCCACCACTGAGTACCTCAGTGGAAACGAGACCTACATCACCTTCAACAAGCATGATCATCCGCGCCAAGTACCTCGCCCAGGCCACTGTCCCCTCATGCTCGAGGCACAGATTGGAGGCTTCAAGATGAGTCGCGTCTTCATGGACGGCGGAAGCGGCATTAATCTCATGTTCGCAAGTACCTTATGTGCAATTTGGATCCCTCTGACATGTCTGGATGTTTCAGACACGACCTTCCATGGAATCTTCCCAGGAAAAGGCGTATACCCCCTGGGTAAGATCAACCTCGACGTCATCTTCGGCACGCAGTTAAATTTTTGGTGAGAGCGCATTGAATTTGAAGTCGTCGACTGGCCCTCACAATACCACTGCATCCTCGGACGTGTCACGTTCACAACATTCATGGCGGTGCCACACTACGCCTACTTGCAGATGAAGATGCTAGGCCCAAACAACATTATCACTGTCAATGGAAGCTTCGAGAGGTCCGACAACTGCGATAGGCAATTTAACAATATCTCCTAGTCTTTCGGCATGCAGGAGGAGCTGGCGCTGTTGAAGGAGTCGACAGACAACAGTCTGCCTCCCCCGAGCAAGCCAAGCTCACCCGACCAATCCTTCGATACGTCGGTGCACACCAAGAAAGTCCAGGTCCATCCAACGGACCCAACCAACACTGCCCTCATCGCCAACAACTTGAGTCCCGCATAGGAACTCGCGCTCATCGAATTCCTCCGTGAGCGCTGGTAAATCTTCGCCTAGTGTCCAGCGGACATGTTATGAGTTCCCAGGGAATTCGCCGAGCACTCACTCAACGTGAATCCTAAAGAAAGGCCAGTCAAACAAACAATACGACGACTGTCTGAACCAAGGGAAAAAGCGGTCGGTATGGAAGTCAATAGAATACTCGATGCTAACTTCATACGCGAGATCAAGAAAAGCACCTGGGTAGCAAACCCCATGCTTGTTCCTAAAAAAGACACGGATATCCTGGGGATGTGCGTGGACTTCACCTCCCTAAACAAGCATTGCCGGAAGGATCACTTCCCGTTGGCTCGGATCGATCAAATAATCGACTCCACCGCGGGATGCGAGCTTCTCCGTTTCCTTGACACCTACCTAGGATATCATCAGATTCAAATGAAGGAGGAGGACCAGGAGAGAACAACATTCATTATGCCCTTCGGTGTCTTCTGCTACACAACGTTGCCCTTCGGGCTGCAAAACGTAGGAGCCACCTACCAGCGGTGTATGCAGGCCTGCCTCAAGAGCCAGCTTGGTCGCAACATCCAAGTCTACGTCGATGATATCATCATCAAAACCAAGGACGAAGCCTTGTTACTTGACGATCTCCACGAGACCTTTGATAACCTCGACCGCTACCAGATCAAGCTAAATCCGGAAAAATGCCTTCGGCGTACCATCTGGGCAACTAGTCGGGCACCTCATATCCGCGAGAGGGATCGAGGCTAACCCAAAGAAAATAAAAGCCATACTGGCTATGGAGAAGACAAAGAACGTAAAAGGCGTCCAGCGGCTGGTTGGGCAAATCGCGGTGCTCAGTCGATTCATTAGTCAGATGGGTGAAAAGGCACTACCTTTCTACCAACTTCTACGATAGGTAGAAAAATTCGAGTGGACAAGCGAAGCACAAGAAGCATTCGAAGGCCTCAAGCGTCTACTGTCCACATCGCCGGTGTTGGTGACACCTCGCGAAAAAGATCCGCTACTACTATACAACTCCGCCACCAACCAGGTGGTTAGCACTGTGCTCGTGGTGGAATGAGCCGAAGAAAATAAAGTCCACGGGGTACAACACCTAGTTTACTACCTCAGCGAGGTGCTCACACTGACAAAGCAGCAGTACCCGCACTATTAGAAGCTAGCATACGGCGTTTTCATGACATCCAGGGGACTACGCCATTACTTCCAGGAGCATCCAATAATCGTGGTGAACGATTCCCTGCTAGGGCACATACTCAATAACCCCGACGCCACTAGACGAGTCGCGCTCTCGGGAATCGAACTGTCTCCACGAGACATTACGTATGAGAAGCGAGACGCGATAAATCGCAAGTTCTCCTAGACTTCCTTGTGCACTTGATGAAAAAATAGCTCCCCAATAGACCTGATATATCCTATATATGGTCAATGCACTTTGATGGGTCCATGCACAAGGAGGGAGCTAGCGCAGGCATCACCCTGACATCTCCGCAAGGTGACAAGATGAGATATGTTCTGCGAATGCAGTTCATCGCCTCCAACAGTGAAGCTGAATATGAAGCCTTACTCCACGGGATGCGTATGGCAAAAGCCTACAACGAAAAGAGGCTCATCATCTACGGCAACTCCAAGCTGGTGGTCAATCAAACAATGAATGAGTGCGATGCTCTGAGTGACAACATGATCGCCTACCGCGACCTCTACAACACACTTGAGGGAGACTTCGGTGGCTGCGCGCTGCGGCACGTTGGCCGCGAAAGCAACGAGGAGGCAGACACACTCGCCAACATTGGCTCCACTTGTGCCCCAATGCCACCAGAGTATTCTTAGAGCGCATCTACTAGCTCTCCATCAAGTCAAAAGCTCCAGAACACAAAACCAGCACGGTGAAGGGCTTGGGGGCTACGCCACCCGCCAAGCCAATGGCACTCGACGACACGGGGCCATACACAGGACTCGAAGGCCCCATGGAGGTCATCATGATTGAGCCATCCTGGACGCAACCATATGTCACATACTTGCTCAACAAAAGGTTGCCAGATGACCCGACTGATGTGTGTCATATAGCGCGATGATCCAAGGCATTCACCCTCATCAATGGCGAAATGTACAAACGTAGCATCACAGGAGTCCTTCAATAGTGCATCTCCAACAGAGACGGAAGAGCCATCCTCCTCGAGATACATGAAGGTAGTTGCGGCCACCACGCTGGTAGTCGCGCTCTCGTCGCCAAAGCTCTACGAGCGGGATTCTACTAGCTAACGGCAATGCGTGATGCCAAGGATATCGTCCAACGTTGCAATGCCTGCTAGCGATTCGTGGACAAGCCGCATGTACCTGGTGTAGAACTCAGGCCAATACCCGTGGCTTGATCCTTCGCACAATGGGGACTCGACATGGTCGGCAAGCTCTAGAGATCCTCATGAGCAGGATACGTATACCTCCTAGTCACGGTCGACAAATTCACCAAGTGGATTGAGTCCATGCCGGTGAAAACCAATTAGGAGCCAGCACTATCAAATTCTTCGAGTCCATCGTCTTCCGCTTTGGGGTGCCACATAGCAACATCACAGACAATGGGACGAACTTCACCTCCAAGGAGTTCCAGGAGTACTGCGAAAACCTGGGAATCAACATTAGCTATGCCTCGATGGCACATCCCCAGACCAATGGTCAATTCGAAAAGGCCAACGGCCTCGTCTACCTCGGGATCAAGAAAAGGCTCCTCCGGCCACACAAAAAAGCTACCGGGTGCTGGTTAGACGAGCCGCAATCAGTACTGTGGAGCCTGCACACAACTCCAAATAGCGCTATGGGTTACACTCCGTTCTTCATGGTGCATGGCACCGAGGCGGTACTACCCGCATAGGTGCGCTAAAAAGCCCGACGGGTAGTAGCATATAGTGATGAAGAATCATCGCTCGCACTCGAAGACTCCGTCTAGCTCCTCGATGAGGCATGCGAGATTGCAGCAGAGAGATCCACGATCTACCAGTAGAACCTCCGCAACTACCACAACAGAAGGCTATGCTCCAGATCCTTCATCGAAGGAGATCTGGTCCTGCGACTGAAGCAACAAGGGAACCTCAAGCTCGAGTCCCCTTGGGAAGGACCTTATGTGATTACCGAAGTAATCCCAGGTGGCGCCTATCGCCTTAAAGACTTAAAGAGCAGAGTCGCATACTCCAATCCTTGGAACGTCGTGCAACTGTACTGTTCCTACCCTTAGATGTTTTTTCCTTTACAAATAAGGCTGTTCATCCAGGCTACTTAACCACACATTGTACCTTGATATATTCTACTAATAAATAAAGCTAAGTGCCCCAAACCTTGTGTTTTTCTTTTTTTCCTTGCAATTATTTTACTCGGGGACTGCGCCACCCTTTACACCTCGTTCGACGTACAACAAAGTATGCTGAGTAGCTGACACACTACCAATCGAACCCTTGATAACACCAACCTAGCTGTAACGCACCTGACAAGTTGGCAAGGTGCTGAGATGAATATACATCAGGCTAACAAAAAGGAACTGTAGATTACAATACACTCGAAAAACATACAAGCTAGCAAGATCTTTACACACTAACGGGTATCAAAAAACACCTGACACAATTATATGAACTTTACAACACCCATGCATTTCATGTGCAGGACCATATTATCCTACTTGGGAAAAAGGAGAACATTGGTCTGCTCCTCAAGGAAATTGACAATATCTTCGACTAGCGATCAATTACCTGGTAATGAGGCACCATGCCCCATGTTATCCCTTCTGGAGGAGGCGGCGGACCAGCCACAACCGCTGTGACATCCACATCTGGCCGATGCAGCAGAACAAGTGCCAACGCAGCTTTGGCACCCGCGACCAACTACTGGCGTACGCACTCGTGGACTGCGTTGATTTCTTCAAACTTCACCAGCAAAGCTATCAAGCTTGAAGGCACCACATCTAGGGGAAACATCACTTGGAAAATATGCCTAAGGCACGACTGTGCCTTCTTCAAACACTGAAGCACCCGCAATGCACGATCCTGCAGCGTCGCCAATACGATTGCCGCAGTCATGGTCCACCCAGAAGTAACCACTAGCTTGCAGCTGCTCCTGGTTTAGATCATGCAGGCAAATGGCAACCTGATCCCTCTCATCCTGTGAGTGATGAGCGCTAACAACTACAAGAAACAGAGCAAAGCATAAGGACAAAGCGTCGCTACGAAGGACTGAAGAAAAGGATAAGAAGCTAGAGTGCTAACACTTGAATTGCTCATTCAATTGAGCAACTTCGCCTAGGATGTACTTCTCGTGTGCGCTGGGCTTCTCAGCCTTCGACTTCCTCACATCCATGCTACCACAGATCATAGGCAACTCTCGCTCCAACTGCTTCACGCGATTGTGCAGTCGCATAAGCAGCGACAGCTCCTCCACCTTTGAACGTGGTTGCACCACAATTTCATCGGCGGGAGGAGAGTTAGGAGTACCACTCGAAGGAACCTATTACAGCCAAAGCAAGAGGCATATAAGACCAACCATCCATCAATAAAAGAGAGGAGTGCATTCAAATTCAACAAGTATCAAAAGGGGCACCCCCACAAGATACAGTTCAACAAGGAAAGCTAACACTATTACAAAAGGCAGATGGAAAATGATCTACGGCTTCACTTTCGACTTCGAGGGCTTCCTCGCATATGTGGTAGTCTCTGATGCCACAGACTTCCCACCTACAGCCTAGATGCCACAGCCTTTGCACTCTTCAATCGCCGCAGCTCTACCGAATAAGCGACAACTGTGTCAATAAGCCGAGGCCCATACTTACTACAACTAGTGGCGAAAGGCTGGAATACTACCTGCTGGCCATCCGCAGTGACCGGCATCCCCGAGGAGATTTCACTGGGGTCCAGTTCCACGTCGTGGGCTTGCGCCATCGCGAGTCCCATGGCTGCTCCAACTGCCCACTTCGAGTTCTTGAAATCCATTGGCACGCCTTCTACGAAGGATTCCACAGGTCATCGAGATTTTCGATAAGCTTGGCTTTGGGGATCATTTCCTCTGGAAGACGGCTCAGCACTCCTTTGGCTCTCCCGAGTAAGTCCTTAGTAGGGACGCTATGGTCCTGGACTGCAGCCACAACGCTGGCCAAAGCATCTGGACGGGCCAAGGCCTAGGCATCAAAATCCACGCTGGCAGCATCTACAAAATACACATATGAGCACAATAATATGAAGGGAAAGTGCATGGAAAATACAAGCGAGATAGTATCATACCTGAGAGCACTTTCGCGACAGAGAAGAGTTGTTCTACGAACACCTATTACCTCTCAGAAGTGGAGTAGCGCAAATCTTGCTCACGCTTTTGCGACTCCTTAAGAGCCTCGTCACGCTTCTTCTCCGCCGCGGAAATTCCCTTCTCGAGGGAAGTGACGCGACGAAGAATCTCATTATGATCCCCTACAAGAGACAAAAAAGCAAAACCTGAGCTCACCAACCTTTAAACGAGAGGAGTGGAAAGAAAATTTTAATTCTAACCTTGGAAGGAACGGTGGTGGTTTTCTAGCAAAGCATGCTACCGACCCAGATAAATGATCTGCTCGGCAAGGCGAGTAGAATCCTTAACAATAGGCTACAAGAGAAAAGAAGAAGTGTGAGCATCAAACACAAAATTCGAGTGCCAACGGCATGAAGAAAACTCATGTGTTCCTCCAGGGACTCCGAAGATTCCTTTAGAATTGACGTCCGGGCAACAACTTGATGCTCCCCAGCATGGGGGGAGCTCGAGGAATTGGCACCGGAGTGGGCCGCCACCAGAGGAGAAGGATACCGTACCGCCACCACCTTGTTCTTGGAGTCTGCGACTCTGGACTCCTTGACAAATTGGCAGTCGTCGGAGGACGACGATGCCGTTTGACTGAAAAATACCCAACACCACTTTAGAAGAGAAATACTATGAGAAAGACAAGACGAACTCGCAAATATAAAGATTTACCCATCAAAATTCTTCAGGTGAAAGAAATCACCAGAAGACTCCTTCGGCAACCTCAACTTCTTCCGCGAGGGAGGAGCCATGGGGTGCACGGACACTCCAGGAATTGGCTCCTCTGCCACCGCAGGAGGATCCTCTGGTGTCAATCGCGACGAGGCATCCAAGTCCTTGCTTCGGGAACGTTTGCAAGTTCCCTCGCACTCGGGGCTTCACGTTCCTCTCCAATAGGGACGGTGGATCCCGACTCGTCCTCTTCTTCCGCATCGCATGGAATTATTCCTTCAGGCTGAGGAGGCAAATTGGCGGCCATTTTCTAGTCCTACAATCAGAAGAATCATCAGTATACAAAACACATAACAGGCAATCGAAAATCAAGAAAACTTCAAAAAAATCCACCTCAGGCGGAGGATTGCTAGCGTAGAATGGAGGAACGACTGAGTCACCTAGGAGATCCTCCTTGGTGGTGTACTTGATCAGTAGCCGAAACCTCTTATCCACTTCACCAGAAGAAATGCCCTCCATAGAGATGCGAGTGACATCACTAGTACCAATACAGCGATACATCGGATGCACCCTAGCATGCAGAGGCTGTACTCGGCAACGCATCCAAGTGCGAATGAGATCTGCGCCGCCTATTTCTTTGCCTATGCGGCTTTCAAGGTCATAGACACGCTGATACAACGTCTCTATTTCCTCGACTTCGCTGGGCATCACAACATTTTTCCAGGACCTCCTCCTCTTGCAGGCCGCCACCAGATTGAAGGGTGCGAGTCCGTAGTGCTATCCATTGGCCTTGTGGTCGCGGATGTAGAACCACTTATCCCTCCATCCTTGGACAAATGGAGTAACATTTATGGAGGAATAGGTGACGTTGGAGTCGACATGGATCCCGCAGCCTCCTATATCGTAGACTACCGAACCCGAAGCCGACAAGTGTTTGAGCTTAAAGATTGAAGAGGACGAAGTGTGGCTCGATTCTGAGCCAGCACTCATGAAGAGTAAAGCAGCAGGCGATGTGGATGATAGAGTTTAGGGACAGCTGGTGCAGTTGGAGCCCATAGGGACAAAGTAAACCCCTAACAAACGGATGAAGGGGGAGAGAAAGACCGCTAATGAGGAACGTGAGGAACATCACTCGAAACCTCGCAGGAGGTCTGGGGATTACTTCATCGCCAGGAATGCGGGAGTCCTCCTCCACGGCAGAGAGCGTTCCATCCTGGTACTGGGTGAAAAGCTCTGAGGGCTTGATGATGGATCGGAGCCATGACCCATTTGTGACTCGGGTCCCCGCTCCCTTCTTCTTTCGAGCTCCAGCGGCAGCGCGGGTGCCTGTGGTGGCGGCGCCTTTCTTCTTGGCCGCAACAGCGGCAGCTACAGATCTAGCGGCGGAGGATCCCTTCTTCTTGCCCATCTAGCGCTTGCGATGCGAGCGTAGGAAGTATCTTGGGAACATACGAAGTTGGTCCAGTGCCACCAATAGGGTGCGAGCAATGCAGAAGCAGGAAGCAGCAATGGAGGATGTGCACACGGAGGAAGAAGAGATGTGGAGAAAATACCGCACAGAGGATCTCTACTTAGCCCCATCGAGAATGCCATCAAATGGCCAGGAGAGAATCAACATGACGCATGGCACACATCAGTGTCAACACGTGGTGAGGGTAAACCACGAACCGTCGCTCCATTCCTCCCATTACACGCAAGAATCGAGGAGACATAGTTAAAATAGAGATTACGCATGCCTGGTCAAGTCCATGTCAGAAAATGGGACCCACTACTCGTCTCGTCCCATCAAAACCGCTCACGCGTGTAACTGAGGACATCTCAGCGTCAACACTGACATCATTAACTCCAGCATGAGCACTTTTTGACTACTTTAGTCCTTACTCGACCAAGCACTCAGGGGCTACTCCAGACAGGAGCACTGGCCGCACACTCGAGGAATTTTCTGAGATATCCAAACATTATGACAACATATTTTCCTATCAAGAACCCTTCACACGAATCAACGGTTCGACTGTGGACTTCGGGTTACTCCCATAGAGAGCACTGAAAGCACATTCGACTGAAATAAACAAAAGACGATAACAGTCGCAAAGTACTTATAGTCCTCACTCGAGTTTACGACTCGAATAGGCACTCGGGGGCTACTCCCATAGGGAGCGCTGGTCGTGCACCCTATGAGTTTTTCTTATACATAACTGCGTGTTGACTACATCGACACTCGAAAGAATTGGCGACTCCACCCCATAACTTTCCTGCAAAGAGATTACGTCTCCTAGGCCACCCGAATCATCTCCGTGATGATAAAATTCGGATGTTGTGTCTACGATGTGAAGATAAGACCTGAATAAGGCCTGGAAACACACCTCCCGCGCTCTACCAAAAATATTCCGTACCTACATGTACAATTAAATATGCTTGACGAACGCGTCGAGTGCTTACACTTATACACTAGGATTCAAACTCTATAAGACCTCCACGGCCTGAGTCGAATTACACCAGCACCTTTTTGAATTCGAGTCCGGGGACTCGAATTTGCGTAGATTGGTTTTTTTACCCTAAGAAAGTTCATGTCGATAGTTTGGGTCGAGTATGGAAATAAAATTTCCATGTCGAAGATGCAAACTATCATCATTGTTCGACCCATTCTCAGGCACAATGAATCAGCACCTGCTCAGTTATAGTTTCATGGAGGGCCACACTCAATGGATGGGTGACGATGAAGATGGTGATGATGAACATGAGGAAGAGGATGCCGATCAACATGAAAATTAAGATGAGGAGGAAGATCGGGACATCGCACATGAAGATGGTGATGAAGAAGGCCAGGAAGAAGTACATGTGGATGGCATGGACTAGAGAAGGAGTACCCCACTAACCACGGCCATGCATGACCCTCATGTGCACAAAATTCTTCTGCGCAACGCATCGACTGACCCTAGATTTGGTGGTAGACGGAAGTCTAAGATGGATCAACTAGAGGTAGACTCGAGAGCTCCGTTGTACGACGTAGGTCGCGGGCCAGAGGAGAGACGCCGGAGAGTAACTCTCGATCTTATGGAGATGAAGGCAAAACACAGATGGACTGACGCAGGCGCGGACGATCTCTTCCGATACTTTAAGAAATGCTTCCTTAAAGATAAAACTTTGGCCTGTAGCCTACATGAGGCAAAGAAACTCGCGTGCCCTCTCGATTTACCTCACAAAAATACTCCGTCTGGAACGAGCACAAGGACAAGACCACATGCTTAGTGTGCGGGGAACCACGATACAAGAGAGGGATGAGAAAAGCTCCTCGAAAAGTTGTGTGGTACTTCCCACTCAGGCCTCGTCTTCAGCGGTAATTTGCAGACCGCAAGGAAGCAAAACTCATGCGTTGGAACGCATGAGAGGAAGGAAGCGGTGCTCAAGGATCCTATATGGGTTGAAAACCCAGGCTGACACTCCCTTCGAATGCAAGGCAGTGGAAAGCATTAGACAATGAGTATGAAGAATTTGGGAATGACCCAAGAAACATCAGGCTTGGTGTGAGCACCGACGGGATGAACCTGTTTGGCAACCAGGGCAGCATGCACAAGACCTGGCCCATGTTTGTCTGGATGTACAACCTCCCCCATGTTTATGCCTAAAGAAGAAATACATACACATGAGTATGCTAATCCAAGGGACGACATAGCCATGGAGCAATCTCAACCTGTATCTTGAGCTATTGAAGGAGGATCTAGCCATCTTGTGGGTGAAAGGGGTAGAAACATGGGACGCCTACCTCGAAGAACCATTCTGTCTGCGTGATTATCGTGACGGTGGAGTACTATCTCGGATATGGATATATTGCGTGCCAAGTGTGCCACAGACAGAAGGCTTGTGTGCGGTGCATGGAAAATATGTCGTATCTATAGCTAGGTAAGGATCCCGGATATTTGAAAACCTTCTACATGAGGAATCAAATTGCCTACCCAAGAATGATCCGTGGAGGAAGCGTGGAGATCTGTTCAACAATGAGGATGAGCTCAATGGACCGCCACCTAAGTGTAGCAGCGAGGAGATCGATACTTTGTTGAAAAACTGGATGCAGGGCCCTCTAATGGAAGAAGCGGAAGCGAGGAGACAAGAAGAAGAAAAAGGAACCTGGGCCGCTCATGGTGGTATGGAAAAGGAGGTCCGTGTTTTGGGACTTGCCATACTGGAAGTTCCTTGGTACATCCCATAGCCTTGATGTCATGCATATTATGAAGAACGTGTGTGAGAAAGACACAACCTGATGGCCCTGAATATCAGAAAAGAGCTTCACCCTCCGCCTCCGTCTAGGGTTGAGGTGACGGATGATCATAAGCGTAAGAGGGCGGGGAAGCAGCCGGTTGAGGAGAAGACAAAAGATCCTAAGGGAAAAAGGGATAAGCAGAGCAAAACTCTGTGCCCCTCCTACTTCACTCTAAATCCTGACGAGCTCGAACAAACTTCTAGGTGTCAGATTTCCCTTACGATATGCGGGGCTGAGTGGCTGGACCCGACGAAAAGAATCTTTAGTGCGATGAAGTCTCATGACTGTCACATCATGATGACGTAAATACTTCCGGTTACAATCTAACGGATGATGGAGACGCACATACGGGCAACGCTGACTGGCCTCTGTAACTTCTTCGATGTCATCACTCGGAAGTCGATAACCGTCAAGAAACTCAGGAGGCTGCAGGAAGAGATCGTCACCATCATATGCGAGATGGAGATGTACTTCCCGCCTGCATTCTTTGATATCATGGTCCACCTGCTGCTGCATATAGTGGACGATATCGTGGATCTCGGGCCTCCGTTCCTTCAAAACATGACGTCGTTAGAACAAATGAACAGGATCATCAAAGACACGTCCGTAATAGGAAACATCCGGATGGAAGCATCATCCAGGGCTTTCTCACTGAGGAGTGCGTGTCTTTCTGCAAGAAGTATCTAAACAAGGATAACCCATGTCTCGTAGGTTTCCCTACAAACAAGACCAAGGAAGGTTTGATGGAGTAGGACACAACACCGGCAATAGGGAAATGGACGTGGATCAATCTAGTAGGAGAGCAGACTTTAACATGGCCCACTTAGTAGCACTACAACAAATGGACATTGTCAGGCCTTGGGTGGATCAACACATAACCATGATCAAGAATAGTGCTGAGAGGCCGATTATGGAAGAAGAGGTATTTAGAGCGCACAACTCCTTTTTCGTGTGCTGGTTTAAAGACCATATTGATGTCAATCCCCGCCAATGATAAGCGATGCCGACAAAATCATAGTGGCCTTGTATTACAGGCCCACACCCAAGCTCATGACTTTTCAAGCATATGACATCAACGGGTACACATTCTACACGGAGGAGAGAGACAAAAAGAGTGACTAACAAAACTCGGGTGTGACGATGGAATCTTACACAGGTGAAGAGAAGAAAAGATACTATGGAACAATCGAGGGAATTTGGGAGCTCGACTACGTCGCAGAGAAGCTTCTGATGTTCCATCTTAGATAGTCTACGGATGTCACAAAAGAAGACGAGTATTTCACCACCATTATGCCCAAGAAATCCAAAACCAAGAACCCCACCGTGAAAAATGAGCCCTGGGTACTGGCTAAGCACGTCGAGTAATGCTTCTTCAGTACTAACCTGTAAAGGCCCAGCCGTGTCGTCGTAAGGAGAGGAAAAAGGGCCCTCGTTGGAATGGATGGGTCGCCGATGAGAAAGACTCTACGGCCTCGTCGGAGACCCAATGGTGGAAGATCACGATGACGACGATGCAACATACACAAAAATAAGAAAAAGGACCACGCTACCTAGGTCGTTAGCTCTTCCTCCGTACACTCGTGGGGTTATGTCAACAAAGAACAAGTAGAAGGGAAAGAAGAAGAAGAGATATAGTGTGAAGAAACAACACTAAACCCTAAAAGCATAATTGTCTTCAATGACACATGTGTATCGATCGAACTCATCATTATATTATTTGATGTAGTCGATCGTCTCTGTGTGCTATATATTGGCGACGTAATTGAACAACACCATCATTTTATGTAGTTGATGAACTCAATTGCGTGCTCGAAATAGAGAAACAATGCATAAATAATTAACAAGCAAAACAAAAAGAATAAGGAAAAAAGTTATCCCTAGTGAATACAGCCCTAAGGCACCGGGGGTAAGTGCGGGTCCCACCTATAAGTGGGTGTACATTTATCACCGGCGAATGCAGACTAAGGCACCGGGGGTATGTGGGTGGGTCCCACCTTTAAGACCCACTATCTCACCCATCGAGGTGGCCTGAGAAAATACTCAATTCCCACTCCCTCGCAAAAACCCTAGCTCTCTTCTTGGCGACCCATATCGTCGGCGCCCCCTCGCTCCGCCATCATCGTCCCACATCCCCCTCGCCATCGCTATCCAGCGTTCACCGCAGTCTGTGGAGGAGCTCGTCGTTGTCCACCGGATGTCATCATCTGCGCGCTCATCGTTGTTGTCCTTGTCTCGGTGGTACATCGCCCTCTCCCCTCTCTCCATCTCCCCCTCTCTACCCTCGCTATCATCGGTGATAAATCGAGATCAAGATCTTTTCATAGTCGCGCGCGAACGACAACATGAGCTTAGTTTTGGTACTGGATGTAGGGTTGCTAGTGCATGTTACTTGTGATTTCCCTTCATTGTTTGAATCTGTGAACCTCTATTGTGTGAGGTGAAGCGTGTTTTCTCATTGCAGCTTTGCATTGATTCATTCCTTGTGCACAAAGGGTTATTGAGGGTGTTGAGCAGAGTTGAGTATTATTTTGTCAATCTGATTTTGTATAAATGCCTAGCTGGTGCCAAGGAAGAGGTAAAATTTAGGTAACATTGTGAAGTGCAGTCCATATGTAGCATCGCTTGTTATTCTTGAAGGAAATATGCCCTTAGAGGCAATAATAAAGTTGTTATTATATATTTCTTGTATATGATAGATCTTTATTTTGCATGCTATAATTGTATTGATAGGAAACATCAATACATGTGTGTTTAATAAACAAAAAGGGTTCCTAGTTATGCCTCTCTTATAGACTAGCTTGTTGATTAACAAGATGATCAAAGTTTCCTGATCATGGACATTGGATGTTGTTAATAACAAGGTCACAACATTTGTGAAATGATGTGATGAACATTCATCCGAAGTATAGCATTACGATCAAGTCATTATTTTTATATTGCTATAACATCATACAAAGTAGTCTTAGTCCTTAGACCATGAGATCATGTTAATTGCTAACACCGGAAGAGTATCTTGATAACATCAAACGTCACACCGTAACAGGGTGACTATAAAGATGGGTTCAGTACTACGAAGGTGTTATGTTGAGGCTCATGGATCAAGAGTGGAATTTTTCAATCCAGATGACGGATAGATATACTCTGGGCCCTCTCGGTGATATCACATTAAGATAGCTTGCAAGCAAGTGATGTGATCACTAGAATGTTATATCACGGGAACGAGAAAAGAGTGCATGTCGGTAACGAGATCAAACTAGGTATTTGGATACCGATGATCGAATCTCGGACATGTATTATATCATGAGACAAAGGGATTAAATTGGTGACGTTAAAGGTTCTCACGATCACAGAAGACATCGTTGAATATGCAGGAGTCAGTATGGATCTCCAGGTCCCGCTTCTGATTATTGATCTGAGAGGAGTCTCAATCATGTCTGCATTATTCGCGAACCGTAGGGTGACACACTTAAGGGTTGCCGGACACCATTTAGGAGCACATATGTTCCAGACAAAAGGTTTGCAAAGCGCAGGAAATGTTTCGATAGAAACAGGAATTGTTTCGATAGAAACCGGAATTGTTTCGGGTGAAATTGCAGAAAGTGGTTCTGCATGTAATATTGAAATATTGCAAGGGGTTTTATGTGAATGTTTGTTAATTAAAGTAATTAACAAAATTCAGAATAAAATAAAAAAAGAGTTTTATTAAATGAGAGAGCATTAAATTTGGAGAAATTTAATGCATTTAAAGTGGAGACTTTAAAAGAGAATGTTAAGGGGCATTTTAATGTGGAGGGGTTACCACCACATGAATGGGGGAGGTGAGGGGTTACCCCCCATGCGCCGGCCATGGAGAGAGGGGGCATCCTCCCCTCTTCCTATAAAAGGCCACCCATTCCCTCCTTCATCCTCACACCTCCTCGTGAAGGATCTCTCTCCCCCTCTAGATATTCCCCCATGGTCTCGGATTAGCGAGATACATGTTCCCGGTGGCCTTGCGTCTGGAAGGAGTTACTGCTTCGGCTGATTCGCTGGAGTAAGGAGGTGGAGGTTGTCCGCTGGCTTGAACATGTGTGCGAGGACGGATGCGCTGCTGATTTGCGGCGCTCGGACTTCCACACGAACTTGAGATCGGCAAGCGTACGACTACATCAATCACGAGTTCCTACTCGTTAAAAAAACTCGTTGTCTTCGAGGGTAAGTTCTCCATGGATGTATGTCCACCCGTTGCTCTGTATCTAGTAGATAGATCTTGGCGTATAGTTCTCATCGTAGGAATTTTTTTGTTTTCTATGTTGCGGACCCAACAGTGGTATCAGAGCCTGATCTATGCGTAGGTGCTTAGCACGGGTAGTACACATATGGTTGATATGTGGGCGAGGATGATCATGTTATTGCATCTTCTATGTACTTTGGATATTGGTGGCATAGTGGGATGAAGCGGCCCGGACCAACCTTACATGTCATCATACATGAGACCGGTTCCACGACTGACATGTAACTTGTTTTGCATAAGTGGCTGGCGGGTGTCTGTCTCTCCTACTATAGTCAATATCTGATTTACAACGAGTTGCTAATAACTTGGTTATCCTCGTTGTGGTTCATGTTCGTAGGTAGGACCGGTTCTATCTCTGAAAGCCCTAAGCCACGTAAAACTTGGAATTGATAAATTAGAGGCGTCTAGTTTAAATCGTTGCTGAGCTAGTGTCTTGATATGGTATTGTTGTAAGTAGATGTATGATAGATACTCTTACAACTCACTTAACGTGTAAGTTCCATAGACCTTGGCCTTACACACAAAGGAATGATAGAGATCATACCACGATGCAAATGATAGAGATCAAATGCATGGACCATATCACCTCACTTCACACATTAGATGTTAGCATCTTATATTGCTAGTTTGGCACTTTTGGTACCATTATAAGATGATCCCTCATTTAGATATCAAGATAAAATGTGTTCTTCCTTAAGTATGCACCGTTTTGTGGATCGTGTTTTGAGGCATCACGTGATGATCGGGTGTTCTCGACTCTACGCTTTCATACAACGGGTGTAAGACAGTTTTACACACGCGAATACTAAGGTTCTTACTTGACGAGCCTAGCATGTACAGACATGGCCTCGGAAGACGGACCGAAAGGTTAAGCATGAGTCATATAGTTGATATGATGCCTATATAGATACTCGCCTTTGAAGCTACACCGACTCACATGATGATCGGACTTGGTGTAGTGGATTTGGTTCATGTAATCACCAAAAGGACACGAGGGATGTCGTTTTTGAGTGGGAGTTCATTAGTAATTTGGATTAGTTGAACTCAATCTATCATAAACTTAGTCTAAATATTTTACAAATTCTGTTGTAGATGGCACCACCTGCTTTTAATTTCAGTGTGTTCATGGAGAAAGAGAAGCTTGCTGCGAATGGTAGCAACTTCACCAACTGGGCTATGAATTTGAGGATTCTCCTCAATGCTGCACAAAAACAATATGTCCTAGAGGCGCCGCTAAGCCCCCCACCAGCTCCTGATGCCCCTGACGAGGAAAAGAACGTCTATATAACTCGTCAGGAGGACCACAACTTAGTTCATTGCGGCATACTGTATGGGCTAGAACCAGAACTTCGAAAACGTTTCGAAAATGGCAATGCCTTTGATACCATGGGAGAATTGAAAATGATTTTCGATACCCATGCTGCCGTAGAGAGTTATAATGCTTCTGAAAAGTTCTTTAGCTGCATGATGGAAGAGAACAGCTCCGTTAGTGAGCACGTACTCAAAATGTCTGGGTACGCCGATAAGCTTGTGTCCTTGGGAATAACGATTCCCATTGACCTAGGCATACATCGTGTTCTCCAATCTCTACCACCTAGCTACAAGAGCTTCGTGATGAACTATAATATGCAGGGCATGAAGAAGTCTCTTCCCGAGCTTCTGTCAATGCTTAAGACTGCAGAAGTGGAGATTAGGAAAGAACATCAAGTGTTGATGATCAATAAGACCACCGGTTTCAAGAAGGACAAGAAAGGCTAGCAGAAGGGAAAGAAGGGCGGAAAATCTGTTGCCGCGCCTGAAAAGAAACCCCGAGCTGGCCCTAAGTCTGACACCGAGTGCTACTATTGCAAGGGGACTGGCCATTGGAAGCGCAACTGCCCCAAGTATTTGGCGGACAAAAAGGCCGGCAAGGAAAACAAAGGTATATGTGATATACATGTTATTGATGTGTACTTGACTAGTACTCGCAGTAGCACCTGGGTATTTGATACGGGATCGGTTGCTAATATATGTAACTCGGTTCAGGGGCTACGGAACAAGCGACAACTAGCAAGGGATGAGGTCACGATGTGGGTCGGCAATGGATCAAGAGTTGATGTGATCGCCGTTGGAACGCTGCCTCTCCATATGCCGTCGGGATTAGTTATAAACCTGAATATTTGTTATTTGGTGCCTGCACTGAGCATGAACATTGTATCCGGATCATGTTTGTTGCAAAGTGGTTATTCATTTAAATCTGAAAACAATGGTTGTTCGATTTATATGAATAATATCTTTTATGGTCATGCACCTGTGTTGAATGGTTTATTTCTATTGGATCTCGATAGTAGTATTACGCATATTCGTAATGTTGATGCTAAAAGGATTAAACTTGATAATGATATATCTGCATATATGTGGCACTGCCGTCTAGGTCATATTGGCGTTAAACGCATGAAGAAACTCCATTCTGATGGACTTTTGGAATCACTTGATTTTGAATCATTTGCTACATGTGATCCATGCCTTATGGGCACGATGACTAGAACGCTGTTTTCTGGTTCAATGGAACGGGCGACAGATTTATTGGAAATCATACATACTGATGTGTGTAGACCAATGATTGTGTCGGCGCGAGGTGGATATCGTTATTTTGTTACTTTCACGGATGATTTGAGTAGATACGGGTATATCTATTTGATGAAACACAAGTCTGAAACTTTTGAAAAGTTCAAAGAATTTCAGAATGAAGTGGAAAATCATCATAATAGAAAGATCAAATTTCTACGGTCTGACCGTGGAGGAGAGTATCTTAGTTACGAGTTTAGCACACACATGAAAGAGTGTGGAATAGTTTCACAACTCACGCCTGCCGGAACACCACAACGTAATGGCGTGTCAGAATGTCGTAATCGTACTTTATTGGATATGGTTCGATCTATGATGTCTCTGACTGACTTGCCACTGTCATTTTGGGGTTATGCACTGGAAACCGCTACATTCACTTTAAATAGGGCACCATCTAAATCCGTTGAAAAGACACCGTATGAATTATGGTTTGGAAACAAACCTAAGCTGTCATTTCTTAAAGTTTGGGGATGTGATGTTTATGTGAAGAAACTTCAACCGGATAAACTCGAACCCAAAGCGGAAAAATGCATCTTCATAGGATACCCTAAGGAAACGATTGGGTATACCTTCTATCACAGATCCGAGGGCAAGGTCTTTGTTGCCAAGAATGGATCCTTTCTTGAGAAGGAGTTTCTCGCGAAAGGTGTGAGTAGTCGGAAGGTAGAACTCGAAGAGGTTATTGAACCTTCTCTTCATGAAATGGCGAGTAGCGCAGCACCGGAAGTTGTTTCGGAGTTGACTTCACCTAATGAAGAGAGAGCTAATGATATTGATCATGAAACTCTGAAAGAGGACACTACCGAACCTCGCTGGTCAAGCAGGACACGTGTAGCTCCTGAACTGTACGGCAATCCTGTTATGAATTTCATGATTGATGAAATAGATGACCCTGCGACGTATGAAGAAGCGATGATGAGCCCCGTTCCAACAAATGGCTAGAAGCCATGAAATCCGAGATGGAATCCATGTACGAAAACCAGGTTTGGACCTTGGTGGACTTACCTCACGATCGAAAGGCCGTTGAGAATAAATGGATTTTCAAAAGAAAAACTGATGCTGATGGTAATGTAACCATCTATAAGGCTCGACTTGTCGCAAAGGGGTTTCGAAAAATTCAAGGAGTTGACTACGATGAGACATTCTCTCCCGTAGCGATGCTTAAGTCGGTTAGGATTATGTTAGCAATTGCTGCATATTTCGATTATGAAATATGGCAGATGGATGTCAAAATTGCGTTCCTCAATGGTAATATTGAATAAGAGTTGTATATGATACAACCAAAGGGTTTTGTCAATCCTAAGGATGCTAATAAGGTGTGCAAACTTCAGCGATCCATCTATGGACTGAAGCAAGCATCACGGAGTTGGAATCTCCGCTTTGATGAGGTGATCAAAGAGTTTGGATTTTTCCAAACTTATGGAGAGGCTTGTATTTACAAGAAAGTGAGTGGAAGCAATGTGGCATTTCTGATATTATATGTGGATGACATATTATTGATTGGAAATGATATAGATCTTTTAAACAGTGTTAAAAGTTATCTAAACAGCAAATTTTCAATGAAAGACCTTGGTGAAGCTTCATATATATTAGGCATTAAAATCTATAGAGATAGATCAAGACGCCTAATTGGGCTATCGTAGAGTACATACCTTGATAAGATATTAAAGAAGTTTAAGATGGACGAATGTAAGAAGGGTTTCTTACCTATGTTGCAAGGCAAGACATTGAGTAAGAATCAAAGTCCGGCTACGGCGGAAGAAAGAGAGATGATGGATAAGATCCCCTATGCCTAGGCCATAGGCTCAATTATGTATGCCATGCTATGTATAAGACCGGATGTGGCACATACTATTAGTTTGACTAGTAGGTACCAATCTGATCTAGGTTCGGAACACTGGATAGCGGTAAAGAACATCCTCAAGTACTTGAGAAGAACTAAGGATATGTTTCTTATATACGGAGGTGAAGAAGAGCTAGTCGCTAAATGTTATGTCGATGCTAGCTTTGACACCGATCCGGATGACTCTAAGTCTCAATCCGGATACGTATTTCTCTTGAACGGAGCAGTAGTTAGTTGGAGGAGTTCCAAACAACCTGTGGTGGCTGGATCAACAACGGAGGCGGAATATGTTGCTGCTTCAGAAGCGGCACAGGAGGCAGTTTGGATGAAAGAGTTCATTACAGAACTGGGTGTGGTTCACAGTGCGTTGGACCCGATGGTGATCTATTGTGACAACAATGGAGCCATAGCCAACGCAAAGGAACCAAGGTCTCACAAGAATTCCAAACATATTAAGCGCCGGTTTCACTCCATCCGCGAGCATGTCAAGGATGGAGATATAAAGATTTGTAAAGTGCACACGGACCTAAATGTAGCAGATCCGTTGACTAAAGTACTCCCTAGGGAAAAACATGATCAACACCAGAACTCCATGGGTGTTAGATTTATCACTATGTGAACTAGATTATTGTCTCTAGTGCAAGTGGGAGACTGAAGGAAATATGCCCTGAGAGGCAATAATAAAGTTGTTATTATATATTTCTTGTATATGATAGATGTTTATTTTGCATGCTATAATTGTCTTGATAGGAAACATCAATACATGTGTGTTTAATAAACAAAAAGGGTTCCTAGTTATGCCTCTCTTATAGACTAGTTTGTTGATTAACAAGATGATCAAAGTTTCCTGATCATGGACATTGGATGTTGTTAATAACAAGGTCACAACATTTGTGAAATGATGTGATGAACATTCATCCGAAGTATAGCATTACGATCAAGTCATTATGTTTATATTGCTATAACATCATACAAAGTAGTCTTAGTCCTTAGACCATGAGATCATGTTAATTGCTAACACCGGAATGTATCTTGATAAAATCAAAAGTCACACAGTAACAGGGTAACTATAAAGATGGGTTCAGTACTACGAAGGTGTTATGTTGAGGCTCATGGATCAAGAGTGGAATTTTTTAATCCAGATGACGGATAGATATACTCTGGGCCCTCTCGGTGATATCACATTAAGATAGCTTGCAAGCAAGTGATGTGATCACTAGAATGTTATATCACGGGAACGAGAAAATAGTGCATGTCGGTAACGAGATCAAACTAGGTATTTGGATACCGATGATCGAATCTCGGACATGTATTATATCATGAGACAAAGGGATTAAATTGGTGACGTTAAAGGTTCTCACGATCACAGAAGACATCGTTGAATATGCAGGAGTCAGTATGGATCTCCAGGTCCCGCTTCTGATTATTGATCTGAGAGGAGTCTCAATCATGTCTGCATTATTCGCGAACCGTAGGGTGACACACTTAAGGGTTGCCGGACACCATTTAGGAGCACATATGTTCCAGACAAAAGGTTTGCAAAGCGCAGGAAATGTTTCAATAGAAACAGGAATTGTTTCGATAGAAACCGGAATTGTTTCGGGTGAAATTGCAGAAAGTGGTTCTGCATGTAATATTGAAATGTTGCAAGGGGTTTTATGTGAATGTTTGTTAATTAAAGTAATTAACAAAATTTAGAATAAAATAAAAAAAGAGTTTTATTAAATGAGAGAGCATTAAATTTGGAGAAATTTAATGCATTTAAAGTGGAGACTTTAAAAGAGAATGTTAAGGGGCATTTTAATGTGGAGGGGTTACCACCACATGAATGGGGGAGGTGAGGGGTTACCCCCCATGCGCCGGCCATGGAGAGAGGGGGCATCCTCCCCTCTTCCTATAAAAGGCCACCCATTCCCTCCTTCATCCTCACACCTCCTCGTGAAGGATCTCTCTCCCCCTCTAGATATTCCCCCATGGTCTCGGATTAGCGAGATACATGTTCCCGGTGGCATTGCGTCTGGAAGGAGTTGCTGCTTCCGCTGATTCGCTGGAGCGAGGAGGTGGAGGTTGTCCGGTGGCCCGAACGTGTGTGCGAGGACGGATGCGCTGTTGTTTTGCGGCGCTCGGACTTCCACACGATCTTGAGATCGGCAAGCGTACGACTACATCAACCACGAGTTCCTACTCATTAACAAAACTCGTTGTCTTCGAGGGTAAGTTCTCCATGGATGTATGTCCACCCGTTGCTCTGTATCTAGTAGATAGATCTTGGCGTATAGTTCTCATCATAGGAAATTTTTTGTTTTCTATGATGCGGACCCAACAATTCTTGGTTATTATCTTTTGCTAATTGGCTATGTACACTATGATGAAACAATTTAAGTGGGACTTAGTTTCTCTTAACTGCACAATCCTTCATCAAGGGTAGCGCATATATATTGTGTAGGTACAATGAGTTGCTAATGTTTCGCTACAATGTCTATTAACTTCCATTCCGGTGAATTTCTGGCATTCCGGCATGACCATTTTTAGCAAAGGTCATGCTGGATTTTTGTGTGAATAAAAGTGTCCTAAATATTTTGTTTTTTTCTTGTGTAGTGCTAGATGTATCCATGTCGTCTTCTCAGCAAAATGAGGACGAAAACAATCCCGCCAGGTCTTCTTAGTGAAACTTGCATGAGCACTACAAGCTCATGGAGGAGGAGATACAGCTAGAGGAGATGGCAGGGGCAAAGAAGATGATGAGACCACCGATTGATGGCGATGACGAGAGAGGCAACGAGACCACCGACAGTGGTGTCCCTGGGGGTGGCTCAGAGAGCACTACAGAGGCCAATTAGCAACGGAAGAAGCGGCGCCCAAACATGGTCGGCACCACAAAGGAAACATTCACCACCATGGACCCCGAGACCTGTATTCCTACAGCGCCAAAGTGGCTCGTGAAGGGGTATGGCCTCTAGTTGGGAGCTATCCTTTAGGACATCGTCAATGTCAACGAGACAAAACTCCGGTCGAAGAACACGAAGCATCTGCAGGACCAACTTCATTTGCAGCTACACGTGTGGTACCAATACCATGAGGGCTACATGAGTCTGGTTCCCAAGGAGACAACCGTGAATAGGCTAGCCCTCTCTAGGTTCACCAAGAACCTCAGCAGTTGTAAAACCATGCTGAGGGGGATGATTGCTAACAAAGAGAGCTTCGAACAGATCAAGCTCCACTTCCTGCGGATTATGCCGTAGGACTACACGCTCTTCCTGGAAGATGAGGAACTAGAGTGCACAAAGTCGCAGTTGATCTGAGGGAAGGAGATGGCAGAGAAGAACGTCGGCCGCCACCATCTCGGTTGTCGTGGCTACGACGGCAAGCAGGAGAAGTGGTAGAACAAGGACCAAACTTACGTAGACAAGGGCATCGAGAATCCTTGGGACAGGTACATAGACCCTCTCTTCAAGGCATTTTTCAGGTCCCGATACCATAAAGAAAAGGATGGGAAACTTGTCATGAGCCCGGAAGTGGTGGATGGTGTTGTCTTGGTCACCGACCCAAAGGTGGTAAAAGTTGAGAAAGAAGTGGTAAGCAATTTTACTAGCTTATTACTTTATACTGCTCACCAACTCCATCTCTAAAATTGTTCATGTTACTTCTTGTAGTTCGCAGAAGAAGTGGCCAAATCTAGCTCCTCGTCCCAAGCGTCGATGCGATAAGTCCCGTGTGACATCCCTTTTATCAGGAGCATGAATATCGTTAAGGAGCAGCCATCATCGAAGAAGCCGCACTAAGGCCGTGTCACCGGCACCGGAGGAGGTCACAAGCATGTCAACCATGGCTTGGCCATGCCCAGCACCAAGGAGTGGCCAACTTGGAAGCAACCATGGACTAGGGCATCCAAGCCGCGATAGAAAGCAGGGTCCAAGGAAAGGTGGCCAGCGAGGTCGATGACATGGTGGCCAGTCGGGTCAATGAAATCATCCCTAGAATGCCGTAGTCGATCTCCAATTTTTTTTCCAACGACCAAAAGGGACTGCTCCTGGTGATCAGCCTAGGCGGCAGCAACTCGGGAAACATGCCTTTTGCTACATGGGCTCAAGACACACCCATATTGGTGACTCCACCCATTAGCGCCAATACAGGTTCTAGGGAGGATTCGCCGTCCATGGGGGGCCGCAAACAGCCCCTCAATCACTTGCATACCCTACCCCGGTCCCTCGACACGAGCCAAGCTCAACGCCCTCATGGTAATTAGTTGAGCCTCTCAAAGCCTTTGCAAATTAATTACTTTATCCTCTCTAACCTAAGGGTTTTCATAGGAGCAAATGACAGCTTGCACCTTGCTCCTAGATATGGACAACGAGTTCAAGGATGTTGCGAAGGGAAACATCATGATGCCACTCACCCGGTTGTACCACTTCAAGCCTATGAACGATAGCGTGCACCGGGTTCAAGTGGATCGGTCGTTACCGGGTTGCGGAGACTTGGATCCTCCTTCTCATCCCACAGATGCCGCTAGCGTGCTGAAGATCGGACAACTCAGGAATCATATCCTTCTATGGCCAAAAGCCCTAATTCAGCTGAACACCGCCAGGGGGTCAGAGGAAAGCCAAGGCTGGGTCACTCCTAAGGTCGAGTCTGGGGCACTGAGCCAAGACAGGGTCACTCCAGTGTCCGTGCCTGCGGAAAGCGAAGACAGGGTCACTCCTCTGTCAACACTCGGATTTTTAATCCCAGATGCCTGTTATGTCATACATCGCAATCCCAGGATTACCATTTTTGCGAGACATAACAGATTGGATATCAGAGTACATCATCCATTACAAACCATAAATAAGGTCTTACACAAATAAGGATCTCATGATCTAGTATTAATACAACAAGCAACAAAATAAGTAATACGCGTAGCGGTGGGGTCCATCTTCAGGGGCACAGGCAATGCTGACAAAGGCAGAAAATCCTAGTTATCATAGCCGTACTGCTGGCCATCATCTTGGTAGTCACCTTCATAGTCTGGCCATAGGAATAGCCAGGGACAAAAGCCATGAGTACTCTTTAAGTACTCGCAAACTACCACTAACAAGTAGTATAATTCTAGTGGGAAAAGCTAAAGCGAAGTTTTAACTATGAAGTTAAGTTTGAAACCTAAGCTGAGTTCCGAAACCAAGAAAGATAAAATAAAGTTCTAGAATCACTTAAGTTGGGAAGATAGTGTCATAGTCACAACCTTGTTGTGGTCAAGTTAAGATACATCATTCATTTCATTAGTCATTTTGAAAACATCTAAAAACAAAACAGTATGGCCACTCCAACTGTCCATAACCGCGGACGCGGCTATTCGAATAGTTTGACACTCTGCAAAGGTGGTACACTTTCACCACAAGATTCGATACATCTGTCAGGGATAACCCTGAATCATGATACTTATTATGTAGATAATCAAGCGTAACCTTTCCTTTACACACCCTAGTATAAGCACCTCTCCTGTGAGCATGGCCTCCCAACCATGACCATCTGTCATCTTGGGCACTACATAGGTGGACAACATTGAGAGGTAGACTCAGCTCAAACCTCTCCCGTGAGGGAACTAATACTAATGCATATAAATTTCCGGTTAAGCCTTACTCAATTCAGGTATTGTGGTTGTACGATAACATTGGAATGGCATCGCATCCGAATCCAACCATCCATTTTTGTAAAAGGGTTAAGGCTCATGCCTCAACATTTTCATCATCATAAACCATTTGTGTTTCTCAACACATGTCAAAACATCTCAATAGAATGACTCATCATTCCAAGGTTTTCACGATTCATTTTCACCAAGTATTCCCATCTAAAGTGACTCAAGTTTTGAGTTAGCTCTAAGCTACTAAGTTAAGAGTGTTCACTAAGGTGGGATGCTAATCTCAATCTCATGCCATAGAATGACATCTAACGTTATCTAGATAGGTCAAGTTTTATACTTTTTATGCTACCTTCAACAATTAAGGGACTTTGGTAAAGTAAAGGAAGTAAAAGCTTGAAAGTAAAACTTGAAGTAGGTACTAGTCAACTTGGTATAACCCAAGCATGCCTAATGCATCTTGCTTAGGTTATCTAGCTTAATTCTAGCTTGCTAACAATAGCTTGCCTTGGTTGGTGAAGTGGTTGAAGTTTTCTTCGTCCTCTTCTTGATAAAACTCCTCCTCCTCGAAAGCTTGGTCGGTACTATCGTCTATAAATACATACAGGATACACAATCCCCAAACAATACTTAACTAGGATACTTAGTACACTAGGGCACACATTTGATGATCTATTATCATCACAAGCATCACAAGGTTTAATGAACTAGCTTCATTTCTTTTTTGAGAAAAGTAATTTCTACTCATTGAAATTAACTAAGATTTAATATTGTCCAATTAAAATATGGGATCATGTGGACACATGTCATCACCACATATTCTAACATATGAGAATGCGATTTAAAGGTTGAATCACATTTAATTAGGTTTGAGTTTAATATTTAATGATTTAAAGTGAATAGAAATGCCTATATAGCATTATTTTGGTACTAGTCCAAAGTCACTGCATGTAAACCTTAATATTATTACATATTCAGATAGGTATGGTTAAATGTGATTTTTGAGAGTTGGAATCAACTCAAAAACTATTATGGTTGATTTTATAAAAATGTTTGAATGTGCAAAATCTTCTGTCTTGTTATTTTTACTAGGAGAAATCTCTAACACTAAATGAATTAAATCAAACGGTCTTGGATAGATCTTTTCAGTAGCTTTCTAACAAAATTTGAATCACTGAATTTGGTTCAGTCGACCTTCTGGAAATGATTTTTAAACTAAGGGACAGAAGTGAATTCAAACTAAAATAGAAAACCTAAATTTGAATTCATGGGCTTGCGCGGGAAAGGAAATGGTCCGGCCCAGTTTGCTAGCGAGAGTGTGGCTGACAGGTTGGTCCCGCTTGCTAGCGAGACTTAAACACAAAACGGTATCTATCAATCTGGGCCACCAGATTAGAACAGAGATCGACGGCTCACAGTCATCGTCGATGACGGACTCGTCGCCATCGAGACCGAACCCTAAATGGCCAGCGGGGGTCTACCAGGGATGTACCAGGGCTCCAGCTACTGCGGCGAGGCGGGCAAATGAACTGGTGGATGACGACGAGCTCAGGCAAGGTCGCGGCAGGGGCTGCGGTGGATGGAGTCAACGGCAGCTTCTCTTCCTCTGCAGCGGGCTCCTCCGACGCAATTCCGGTGAACTATGGCTCGAGCGGCTCCGGCGAGAGGTTGGGAAGGATCAGTGATGAGAGGGTAGTGGAGCGGTGTGAGTATTTTGTGCTGGGGAGGGCTCCTTTTATAGGGCGACGAGGGGACCGAACGGCACGACGATGAGCTTGTTGGTGATGTCGATACATGCAGCTAGAGGCATGGGCGGTGTAGGCGGACGATGGCATGCCTCCTGGCGGTCATCTACGGCTTAAATGCGCGGCTAGGGGCGGTGGCGTTTGATCGGGAGCAGCCCGCGCTCTGGGAGACAAAGGCGGTGCTCGACGCGGCGCGCGGCGACTGTGGGTCGCGCGACGGCGCACGGCCGTATCTGGCAGGGTGCCGGGGTCGACGCGGAGCGGCGAGCATGGTATTGGGTCGAGGGGCAGTCTGTGTCCTGCTAGCGGCTAACATGCTCTGGCGTGCTCTGGCGAGCTCCTAGAGAGAATGGGCGGCGGTGCTGGGGAGTGGGCTAGGGCCTGTGGGTGATCAAGGGGTGGAGAGGGAGGTGCGGTAGGGTTGGGCAGAGCTAGGGGACTTGCGGGAATGGCGCGGCGCTGTCCCTGGCACTCTGCCCTCTTCTAGCCGGCGGCGACCACAAAGTGGCGGCGCTCCACTTCTCCTGCGGTTTAGGGGTAGGCCGGTGAGGGTCTGGTTGGGCTCAGGAGGGACAAGGGCGATCAATGAAACTCTAATTTCTTGACAAGATTTGATCAAAACAGTATAAGTTAGGCTAAGTTTGATTCTGTCTACAAGGTGTTCGACACAATGGCCGCATGAAAGTTTTATTTGAATTTTGGGCTGAATTTTGGTGGAGTGGTTGATCACATGCTTGGCCTTCTAGGTGTGCTTGGGTTTTTAAAATGGAAGTCATTTGAGTGGTTTTTGAAATAGGGTGATCTTGATACTTACACTAGATTCAATTTTCAAATGTCATTTAAAATTAGTGTTTCAAAGTTTGTGGTAGATCACAAAGTGGGCCTTGGTACATCACTACATGTACTAGCAAGGGGAGCACAGATCCACATTTGTTTATGTTAAGAAATGAGTTCTAGGGATAGCCAAAGTAGGCATGTTGATTAAAATGCCACAAATGACCATTTGCTTCTTTTATTTATTTTGATTTGTTTTTCTTTGGGATTTGTTTGGGAATGATCTAGATGATGTTTAATTCACCTAAGAATCATTTTACAAGCAATGGATCACTTAAGCATGGCAATTCAAAACAACTCCTATTTAAATGCACACACATATGAATGCTTTAATATTTTAAATTGGGAAAGATTTTGTTAACTCTAATTTTGATGATTTGGATCTTAATAACCATGGATTAAAGTTTTGGCATGTTACAAACCTTCCCCCCTTAAAAAAAATCTCGTCCCGAGATTTACGAAGAAACCTAGGAACTAAAGAGATTTGGGAAATCTGTCCTAATGTAATCTTCTCGCTTCCAAGTGGCTTCCTCTTCGATATGGTTGCTCCATTGAATCTTGAGAAATTTGATACTCCTGGTTCTGGTGGTTCTGTAAGCTTCCTCCAAGATACGGATGGGCACTTCACGATATGTCACATCATTGTTGATCTCAATAGCTCGGTGATCTATGTTCTTGAAAACTTCAGTCTTCTCTGGCACTTCCAGGCATTTGCGAAGTAACGGGATATGGAACACATTGTGGATGGCTGACATCTCTTCAAGTAGTTCTAGTTGATATGATACTTCTCCTCGACCGTTCAGAATCTTGAAGGGCCCGATATATCTGGGGGCTAAATTTCCTTTCAGACTAAAGTGTTGGGTTCCCTTCAATGGCGAAACCTTGAGATATACAAAATCTCCAACATTGAAAGTCAGGTCTCTCCTTCTCTTGTCAGCATAACTCTTCTGTCTGGACTGCGCGGTCTTGAGGTGCTCACGGACTTTGTGCACCTTTTCTTTGGCTTCTCAGAGAGTGTCGGGTCCAAAGATCTGACTCTCTCCTACTTGCGACCAATTCAAAGGGGTATGCCACTTTCTTCTGTATAGGAACTCAAATGGTGCCATCTGTAAACTAGCTTGATAACTGTTGTTATATGAGAATTTTGCGAAAGGCAAGCAGTCTTCCCATTTTGATCCATACTCTAATACACAAGCTCTCATCATATCCTCTAGGATTTGGTTGACTCTCTCAGTTTGCCATCAGTTTGCAGGTGATAAGCGGTGCTGAAATTAAACTTGGTTCCCAATCCTTCCTAGACTTTCTGCCAAAATCTCGAGGTAAATTGGGTTCCTCGATCTGATACTATGGTCTTCGGGGTTCCATGCAGACCAACAATTCTAGCAATGTACAACTCTGCTAGCTTCGAAGTCTGGTAGGTAGTCTTGACAGGTATAAAGTGGGCTACCTTGGACAGTCTATCAACGATGACCCAGATTGAGTCATTTCCCCTACTAGAAGTATGCAAACCGGTGATAAAGTCCAGTCCGATGGAATCCCATTTCCATTCTGGAATCTCCAATGGTTGCAACAGTCATGCGGGTCACTGATGCTCTACTTTGACTCTTTGACAGATGTCGCACTTGGCGATGTAGCTTCCGATTTCCCTCTTCATCTTGTGCCACCAAAATTGCTCTTTTAAATCTTGATACATCTTCGTTCCTCCGGGGTGGATAGAATAAAGAGTATCATGAGCTTCCTGCATTATAACTTGCTTTAGCTCCGGATCTGCTGGCACACATATACGTCCTTTGTACCACATAACTCCTTCTTCGTCTTAAGTGAATCCATGTACCTTTCTTGTACCAATACGACGTTTGATTCCATCGATACTTTCATTTCCCTTCTGGGCTTCCTTGATTTGGCTAATCAAAGTGGGTTGAAGTTCAATGCTAGCTAAGAATCCTTTGCTAACTAGCTCAGTCCTAAACTGCTCCAACTCCTCATACAAACTTGGCTGCTTCTCCTTGATCATGGTGTTTAGCCTACACGGCAATCTACTAAGAGCATCCGCTACCACATTGGCGTTGCCGGGGTGATAGTGAATGTCAAGGTCATAATCCTTGATTAACTCTATACATCTTCTTTGCCTAATATTCAGCTCCTTCTGAGTGAAAATATACTTCAAGATCTGGTGATCTGAGTAAATCTCACAGCGATCTCCCACCAGATAATGACGCCATGTCTTCAATGCTAAAACTATGGCTGCTAACTCAAGATCATGGGTCGGATAGTTCTGCTCATGCTGCTGCGATGAGATTCTGCAGGATCTGCAGCATTGGGTCTTGCGACGAGCTGCTCCCTCCTTGGTTTCCACGAGTCATCTGAACATTGAGGTAGATATAGGGGTAAGAGGGAAAGTTCTAAGGTTCATGGTTTTGGTTTCAAAGCTAAAACTTTGAGTTTCACTTAGGTTTTTGCAACTAACTTCATTTCATTCATTCAAACAAGCACATGATACAAACACACACACACACACCACAACAAGGACAACAGATGGTTTTAAGAACCATTCTGCCAGCTATGATATAGTGGGACCGATACATCTCATGCTACGACAGTGCTCTAGTGCCTCTACTCATCGTCGATGAAGTCGGAGTCCTCGTCGTCAGTGTAGAAGTCCACGGCATCCTCCTCCAAAAAGTCATCATCATTACTGAGGTAAGAATCCATGTCTCCCTGGATGTATTCACCCTACTCTTCTTCCTCCTTTGCTACAAGCTGAGATTCTTGCTCCTTGACGGTCTTCTCGAGGTCGGCCACCTTCTTGCGAAGACGGGCGATGCTGCGATCCTTCTTTTCGCGCTAGAGGCGAAGAGACTAACGGTGCTTGACTAGCAGTGAGAAAGTCTGGGCCTTCTGGGCGACAATGGCACGGTTGTAGTTGGCAAACTCCCTAGCATTGTCCAATTCTTTCTAGCGATCGTACAGCAAGAAGTCAAGGTTCTCCACTTGACGCTTCAACTTCGGGTGACTTGGCATCTCCATCGGCATTCCCGCGAAGTCACGTCTTGCATAGTGAGCAAAACGGGTTACTTGGATTTGGTTGACACCGAGGGCACATAGATGTGCAAGAGCTTCATGCATTGCCCTGGCTAATCCGTCTAGCCAGTTGTTCTCCCTTACAGAGAACTGGATTCTCCCGGAGGTTGGTGCTTTTATGCTTCCTCGAAGATCAACGGTGACCAGCCACTGTAAATCTCCTCCTGGGGGTCCTGGAAGTTGAGCTCCAAGAAACTCCAGATGTGGGCGTCCTATTAACTCCGGCAGTGAATCTAGATCCCTCTCGAAGATCAGTTGGCCTCCATTGCCCAACTGGTAGAACTTGCTAAACTGAGTCTCCATCTACAAGAATTAAGGATGAGGAAGTTAGTGAGCTGATCAAGTGTGTCAAATTTTATGTAGTAATGTAAGAATTGGTGGAACATGAATTATTGAGAAACAATGAATTCCCTAGGGTAAGAGAGGAAATACTTTTTCATAAATACTCACTTTGGTTTTGAAATTAAGTTTTTGTTCGGACGTCCATTCTAACTAGGGTCTCCTATGGTCAGGATGGCTCTGATACCAACTTGTCAACACCCAGATTTTTAATCCCAGATGCCTGTTATGTCATACATCGCAATCCCAGGATTACCATTTTTGCGAGACATAATAGATTGGATATCACAGTACATCATCCATTACAAACCATAAATAAGGGCTTACACAAATAAGGATCTCATGATCCAGTCTTAATACAACAAGCAGCGGAATAAGTAATACATGTAGCGGTGGGGTCCATCTTCAGGCGCACAGGCAATGCTGATGAAGACAGATAGTCCTAGTTATCATAGCCGTCCTGCTGGCCATCATCTTGGTAGTCTCCTTCATAGTCTGGCCATAGGAATAGCCAGGGACAAAAGCCACAAGTACTCTTTAAGTACTCGCAAACTACCACTAACAAGTCGTATAATTGTAGTGGGAAAAGCTAAAGCGAAGTTTTAACTATGAAGTTAAGTTTGAAACCTAAGCTGAGTTCCGAAACCAAGAAAGATAAAATAAAGTTCTAGAATCACTTAAGTTGGGAAGGTAGTGTCATAGTCACAACCCTGTCGTGGTCATGTCAAGATTCATCATTCATTTCATAAGTCATTTTGAAAACATCTGACAACGAAACAGTATGGCCACTCCAACTGTCCGTAACCGCGGACGCGGCTATTCGAACAATTTGACACTCTGTAGAGGTAGTACACTTTCACCACAAGATTCGATACATCTGTCAGGGATAACCCTGAATCATCATACTTAGTATGCAGATAGTCAAACATAACCTTTCCTTTACACACCCTAGTATAAGCACCTCTCCTATGAGCATGGCCTCCTAACCATGACCATATGTCATCTTGGGCACTACATAAATGGACAACATTGAGAGGTAGCCTCAGATAAAACCTCTCCCCCGAGGGAACTAATACTAATGCATATAAATTTCCGGCTAAGCCTTACCCAATTCAGGTATTGTGGTTGTACGGTAACATTGGAATGGTATCGCATCCGAATCCAACAATCAGTTTTTGTCAAAGGGTTAAGGCTCATGCCACAACATTTTCATTAGCATAAACCATTTGTGTTTCTCAACACATGTCAAAACATCTCAATAGAATGACTCATCATTCCAAGGTTTTCACAATTCATTTTCACCAAGTATTCCCATCTAAAGTGAGTCAAGTTTTGAGTTAGCTCTAAGATACTAACTTAAGAGTGTTCACTAAGGTGGGATGCTAATCTCAATCTCATGCCATAGAATGACATCTAAAGTTATCAAGAGAGGTATAGTTTTATACTTTTTATGCTACCTTCAACAATTAAGGGACTCTGGTAAAGTAAAGGAAGTAAAAGCTTGAAAGTAAAACTTGGAGTAGGTACTAGTCAACTTGGTATAACCCAAGCATGCCTAATGAATCTTGCTTAGGTTATCTAGCTTAATTCTAGCTTGCTAACAATAGCTTGCCTTGGTTGGTGCAGTGGTTGAAGTTTTCTTCGTCCTCTTCTTGATAGAACTCCTCCTCCTCGAAAGCTTGGTCGGTACTATTGTCTATAAATACATACGGGATACACAATCACCAAACAATACTTAACTAGGCTACTTAGTACACTAGGGCACACATTTGATGATCTATTACCATCACAAGCATCACAAGGCTTAATGAGCTAGCTTCATTTCTTTTTATTTGAGAAAAGTAATTTCTACTCATTGAAATTAACTAAGATTTAATATTCTCCAATTAAAATATGGGATCATGTGGAAATATGTCATCACCACATATTCTAACATAGGGGAATGTGATTTAAAGGTTGGATCACATTTAATTAGGTTTGAGTTTAATATTTAATGATTTAAAGTGACTAGAAATGCCTATATAGCATTATTTTGGTACTAGTCCAAAGTCACTGCATGTAAACCTTAATATTATTACATATTCAGATAGGTATGGTTAAATCTGATTTTTGAGAGTTGGAATCAACTCAAAAGCTATTATGGTTGATTTTATAAAAATGTTTGAATGTGCAAAACCTTCTGTCTTATTATTTTTACTAGGAGAACTCGCTAACTCTAAATGAATTAAATCAAACGGGCTTGGATAGATCTTTTCAGTATCTTTCTAACAAAATTTGAATCACTCAATTTGGTTTGGTAGATCTTCCAGAAATGATTTTTAAACTAAGGGACATAAGTGAATTCAAACTAAAATAGAAAAAGCTAGATTTGAATTCACAGGCTTGCGCGGGAATGGAAATGGGCCGGCCCAGTGGCGCTTAGCGGCGCAAAGGGCGGCTGACAGGTTGGTCCTGCTTGACAGCGAGACATAAAACCTGAAACGGTATCTATCCATCTGGGCCACACGATTAGAACAGAGATCGACGGCTCAAAATTGTCGTCGACGACGGACTCGTCGCCGGCAAGAGCGAACCCTAAACGGCCAGCTGGGGTCTACCGGGGATGTACCAGGGCTCCAACTACTGCGGGGAGGCGGGTAAACGAACTGGTGGACGACGGCGAGCTCAGGCGAGGTCGCGGCAAGGGCTGTGGTTGACGAAATCAACGACAGCTTCTCTTCCTCTGCAGCGGACTCCTCCGGTCCAATTTCGGTGAACTATGGCTCGAGCGGCTCCGGTGAGAGGTGGGGAAGGATCAGTGATGAGAGGGGAGTGGAGTGGTGTGAGTAGTTTGTGCTGGGGAGGGATCCTTTTATAGGGCGACGAGGGGACCGACCGGCACGACGGTGAGCTCGTCGGTGACATTGATACAGTCGGCTAGAGGCATGGGCGGCGTAGGCGGACGGTGGCCTGCCTCCTGGCGGTCATCTACAGCTTAAATGCACGGCTAGGGGCGGTGGCGTTTGGTCGGGAGTGTCCCGCGCTCTGGGAGACAGAGGCGGTGCTCGACACGGTGCACGGTGACAGTGGGTCGCGCGGCAGCGCACGGCCATGTCTGGTGGGGTGCTGGGGTCGAGGTGGAGCAGTGTGCACGGTATTGGGTCGAGGGGCAGTCTGTGGCATGCTGGCGGCTAACGCACTCTGGCGAGCTCGCAGAGAGATTGGGAGGCGGTGCTGGGGAGTGGTCCAGGGCCTATGGGTGACCGAGGGGTGGACAGGGAGGTGTGGTGGGGTTGGGCGGAGCTAGGGGACTTGCGGGAATGGCACGGCGCTGTCCCTGGCGCTCTGCCCTCTTCTGGCTGGCGGCCACATAAAGTGGCGGCGCTACACTGCTGCTGCGGCTTAGGGGTAGGCCGGTGAGGGTCTGTTTGGGCTCAGGGGGGACAAGGACGATCAATGCAGCTCTAATTGCTCGACAAGATTTGATCAAAAGAGTATACGTTAGGCTAAGTTTGATTCTGTCTGCAAGGTGTTCGACACTATGTCCGCATGAAAGTTTTATTTGAATTTTGGTGGAGTGGTTGATCACATGCTTGGCCTTCTAGGTGTGCTTGGGTTTTGAAAATGGAAGTCATTTGAGTGGTTTTTAAAATAGGCTGATCTTGATACCTACACTAGATTCAATTTTCAAATGCCATTTAAAATAAGTGTTTGAAAGTTTTTGGTAGATCACAAAATGGGCCTTGGTACATCACTACATGTACTAGCAAGGGGTGCACAGATCCACATTTTTTTGTGTTAAGAATTGAGTTCTAGGAATAGCCAAAATAGGCATGTTGATTAAAATGGCACAAATGACCATTTGCTTCTTTTATTCATTTTGATTTGTTTTTCTTTGGTATTTGTTTGGGAATGATCTAGATGATGTTTATTTCACCTAAGAATCATTTTACAAGCAATGGATCACTTAATCATGGCATTTCAAAACAACTCCTATTTAAATGCACACACATATGAATGCTTTAATATTTTTAATTCGAATTTTTTTTGTTAACTCTAATTTTGATGATTTGGATCTTAATAACCTTGCATTAAAGTTTTGGGATGTTACAAACCTTCCCCCTTAAATAAAATCTCGTCCCGAGATTTACGAAGAAAACTAGGAACTAAAGAGATTTGGGAAATCTGTCCTAATGTAATCTTCTCGCTTCCAAGTGGCTTCCTCTTCGGTATGGTTGCTCCATTGAATCTTGAGAAATTTGATACTCCTAGTTCTGGTGGTTCTGTAAGCTTCCTCCAAGATACGGATGGGCACTTCACGATATGTCAGGTCATTGGTGATCTCAACAGCTCGGTGATCGATGTTCTTGAAAACTCCAGTCTTCTCCGGCACTTCCAGGCATTTGCGAAGTAACGAGATATGGAACACATTGTGGATGGCTGACATCTCTTCAGGTAGTTCTAGTTGATACGATATTTCTCCTCGACAGTTCAGAATCTTGAAGGGCCCGATATATCTAGGGGCTAACTTTCCTTTTTGACTAAAGCGTTGGGTTCCCTTCAATGGCGAAACCTTGAGATATACAAAATCTCCGACATTGCAAGTCAGGTCTCTCCTTCTCTTGTCAGCATAACTCTTATGTCTGGACTGGGCGGTCTTGAGGTGCTCACAGACTTTGTGCACCTTTTCTTCGGCTTCTCGGAGAATATCGGGTCCAAAGATCTGACTCTCTCCTACTTGCGACCAATTCAAAGGGGTACGACACTTTCTTCTGTATAGGAACTCAAATGGTGCCACCTGTAAACTAGCTTGATAACTGTTGTTATATGGAACTCAAAACAACTCCTATTTAAATGCACACACATATGAATGCTTTAATATTTTTAATTGGAAAAGTTTTTGTTAACTCTAATTTTGATGATTTGGATCTTAATAACCTTGGATTAAAGTTTTGGGATGTTACATCCTCCACCGGCTGAATATCCTGCCGAGCCCTAGACACATGAGCACGACAATGTGTTGGACATAGGTATGGCTCCCACCGATTCGTTCATCGCTGATTTGGAGGCCAAAGTTTTTCCTTCCAAGGCACCGGCCCGTGATACCCTGAAGAAGAAGCTCTTTCCTTCTGAAGAAACACTGGAGCTGGAAGCTACCGCCTTGACCGCTCCGTTGCAACCTTAGGTTACCCCGAGGACACTCCTTGGTGTGAGCATGGAGATGATGAAACAAATCGGCACTTCCCTGTGCAATAATAGGGGCGTTAGGAAGCGGAAGAATTAGTAGGGAAAAAACGATGCAGCAAGCAAGGAAGTGGTTCTCTTCAGGCTGCCGACCGCATGGAGGAAGATGCCTTACCTTGGTGAACCGATCATGTCGAAACACATTGTCAAGACATTGAAGCCAGCCATGAGGAGCCTGCATGAGTCTATTCTGTATCTGGAGCGGGCACTTCTCAAAGATAAAAATCCCTCGTATCCGGTACTCATGGTCAGGGTGCCTATTGACTGTGGCTTTGTCACCACCAACCCCACGGAGTTGTTCTTGATTAGGTATGAAGACATCTTCTTTCTCTACCACATGTTCCAGCTCGAGCGAAACTTGGTCCGGATGGTATCGCTTACAATGGCACACGATATCATCATGAAGAAGAACCCACACATCGCTATATGAACCCCTTCTACATGACTGCATCCAACAACGACAAGGAACAGTCATTTGTCGTGAAGTATATCTAGGCTTTATTGGTGGTGAATAAGGATAATATTTGCTCTCTCGTGCTATAATTTCTCGAGTAAGTAGTCGGTCGTTAAATTACCCGCTATTACATTTCTTTTGTGAATTTTCTTAATAGCCAAGGATGATGGTTTATTCCAACTATTTTGCGTAGACACAAGTACTGCGTCCTCGTTGTCTTTTAACCATATTATTCCAAAGTCGTGTATCTCGACTCCGAGAGAGACGTCCGGAAAGACTACACCAACGTCAAGTCTAATATTGATAAAGCCCTCAACGGCTTCAGAGCCATGGTTGGCCCACTCAAGTATGAGAGGAAATTTAAAGGCTGCTATGTGTGATCCCACGTAACCAATTTCCCTTGTCTCAAGCAATCGTCGGGTGAGATTGGGATGGAGGCCTGGTTCACCATCCTACAGATGAGGGAGTTCGTAAAGGATCAGTAGGTTCTCTTGTTGCCATCTGGTCTCGAGAAAAGGGGCATAGACATGGTGGAAACCACCGATGCAAACATCAGAGCCGAGTTCCATTCCATCCAGCGGAAGATTGGCTCAATACTCATGAGAGATGTCGTGAAAATTGGTCAACTACAATGGTCACCCGCTGAGTAAGGCAGAGATAGGAACCCACTTAGAAGCATGTTGTGACGTGAGGCCATTCAGGATGCTCGATGGAATCCATCTCTTCTCGCTGAATGCATATTACAGGAGTCGTGGTCCTTGATCGAGTCACAAACTTGTCTCCTGCAATGTTAGTCACGATAGGCCTTTCATATATTTGATGCTTTTCTTTTTGGACTATCTCTCCCTGTAAATAAATGTTAGTCATAGAATTATTTTAGTATATTTGATGCTTCTCTTTTTGTATAACTACATGTTATCTCTCTATTATGAATGTGCTAACAACTAACATTTCTTTCTTGTGTGTGTGCATAGATGACTTGGTATGTTGTGTACAAGGGCAAGATTCCCGGAGTATACGAAGACTGGGAAGATTGTAGGAGGCAGGTCCACCGTTTCAGCGGCAACAGCTACAAGGGCTACACCACTTTGAAGGAGGTGGAAACTCGATACTCCAACTTTCTAGCATGACAAAGGAGAGAGATGTGGAGGAGATCGATGACCCCCTTTGTCGTGATGATGCTCGCAGCCACTACTGCCTCTCTAGTCTATTATGTCATTGTTGTTTAGCTAGCTGGAGTGAGAGTTTTAACCATATATGGTCGACTTTCTACACTCATGTTATCTATTTGTGTTATTGATGTATGCTATGAACATTTGAGTACTTCCTGTATATGTTGTGTCACAGACATGTACATTTTCCTGTAATTCTGGTATTTCTATGCGTATTACTGTGTATACCGTGTATATTTTTCTATAGATACTGCATATTCGAGCAATTTTTTTACTCCTTTTAATAGTACCACCGGCAAACAAATTTACTACCCCCCGCGAGGGGTGTTTGCCTATGGTAGGGGCACTGCACTGGCGAGTTGTGAAGGGCGCCCGTGGTACTGGACTACCTCCAACAAATAAGTCTATTAGCCGACGATAACTAATATTACCCCCGAGAAGTAATTGAACACGCCGGCGATGTAGCATTACCGCCGACGAGATGGTCGCCAGCAAGCCCGAACTCGCCGGCGGTAGGCCATTTTGGTACATCAGGGATGAGGTTTTCCCTACTAGTGTTTGGATCTCTTAGAGCCATCAACATATGAAACTATTGGTGGACGGAAGTATGGAATTGCTGTCTTCAATAAATACTCAAGATATACTTGGATATTCCTCCTAAAGTCAAAGGATGATACCTGCAATAACTTCATGATCTTCGCCGAGCAATCCCAATGCACCCATGAAGTGCAGATCAAAACTATTAGGACTGAAAACGGCACCAAATTCAAGAACTACGCCATGCAAGAGTTTGTTCAATATGAGGGGATCAAGCATGAATTCTTAGCTCCCTACACCCCTCGAAAAAATGGTGTTGTTGAAAGGAAGAACCATACTCTCATTGAGATTGTAGGAACAATGTTGAGTGAATTCAATTCACCCCCCTTTTGGGGAGAAGTTATCTCTACTACGGTTCACTACTCAAATCAGTTCTTCCTCCGTGCTCCTTTCGACAAGACTCCATATGAGATTATCTCAAACAACAAGATCAACATCAAGAAATATAGAGGGTATTTTGTTGGTTATGCGGATGACTCTCATGCCTATAGATACTATAATAAATCAAATCTATGATGTGTGCCATGGAGTTTTTGGATATTAATGGCTCCCTAGAGGGGGCAAGTCTTTTCACATGATGTTGGTGAGGGTGATTCTTCTCAAGTCATCAAGTGGATGGGAATCGGGCATATTTGTCCTGTTTAGTCCCATGTTCATAATGAAGAAGATGATGAGGAAGAATCATCCCAACACATGCAGAGCCTATCTTTACTGAAGTTGAACCATCAAGTGCACCACAAGAAGAATCACTCTATCAAGAAGATTCACATGCCAAAGAACCAGATCCAAGCCCTCAGCCCTTTGAGAAGGACCAAGAACAAGAACAAGAACCTCCATATCAAGGTTAAGCTCAATATTTTGTCAACGATCAACGACCTTTAAAAGATGAATTTGTTGATCATGATGGAACAATCACTATAAGAAAAGTTGTCTTTTCCCAGAGACGATTTTCATGGTTGAATGCCTGTTTATCATGGTTAAAAATTCTTCTACAGAAGATGGTTACCCATGGTAAGAGCCCCATCACGAACGATTCTACCACGGATTTTCGGTGAAAGTGGTGGATCGTGCCCTTTAACCACGAAAATTTGTGCCATGGAAGATGTGGTTCGCCAGCCTCGTTGACTGCTGACGTCATGCAATCAGCCACATGGAAAACACCGTTAATATCCTGTTAGTACTTCTAAGACGAAAAAAGTTGTGGTAGAAGATAGGCCCAGATGAGGCCTACTAAATATTAAGTGGGTCTACCCATGAAATAACCCCAATAAGAAGATGGCTCGTTACTATTTCGGCATGTTCGAGGCCTGCGCTTCCTAACGGAAGCCGATCACTTTGCAGCCTAGCTGAGGCCTGTTAAATTTCCGGCATGTTAGAGTTTTGACCTACTAACGGCCTGCATTGCTTACTTGGGGCCCGTCAATTTGTAGCCCAAATATGACCTATTAATTATCTTATCCTTTACTTTTTCTGCCTGTTAATGTCATGCATTGCTTCACTATAGCCTTTTATTGGATAGCCTAATGAGGGTCTGCTGTACACATGTCAAGTTACTATTTCGGGCAGCTGCGGGCATGTGCCACTCCTTGGGAGCTTTACTATATAGCCCAATTAGGACCATCATTTTTTTGGAGTCAATTATTCTTTAGGCCCACCAAGGGCCTAGTAATTCGCTTTAGGCCAAAACTCATCTGCTAATTACCGGCCTACTCACTATTAGGTCAGTTACTATTCTGGCATACGAAAGACCCAATAAATAGACATGGCACACTACTATACATCCTGTTTTGGAACAATCACTATTCAGGGTAGACCGTGGCCGGTGACCCATTAACTTCTACAACAATTACAAACTATTTCTTATTTTGAATGTCTATTACTTTTTTTAGCATGCTAATTGTCGAGCGAGGAACATCATATTACATCAACTAGGAAATTTTGAAATTTATTATGGACCAAAACTTCAATAGAAACGAGATGTAGAATTACAGATACATCGCCAGACATGGGTTTAAAAATCATTTCAGCTTCGAAGCTTTACATCGCCATATATGCAACAAATCGTTTACCATGAAAGCTAAGAATATATTATTAAGTAGACAGTCAGTCTAATCTTGTCGATCTTTCAGTTCATGTATCTCTTCACGTGTAATGTTGATTATTGCATCTATTTTCTCTGTTTCTTGTTCAATTAAATAAATTGTTTGGAGTGCATCTACAAAACCTCTTTGTGTTAGAAAAACTGGAACAATGGACGTAGTGGGCTGATGCAAGCAATAACCACTATCACTATTGCCATGTGAAAAAACCTCACGCGCGTAGCATATGAGTCCTGCTTTCTGCCTCCATAGCTTCATGTGCAGCTTGAAACAAAGACAACAAGTTAGCACATCATACTATCTAATACATGACATTGTTATATGTAAAATATTTCTAATGCAAGATTGACCAAACATAACGAAGTGAGCAATCAATGATGTGCCCATACATCTCTTTTTGAAATAATAGGAATAGTCAATATCCTGGACCAATGCGAGCATGTGCCAGTATCATAGTTGGCCACACTATGGAACAAACACTACATATGATGTATTTGTTTTCCCTCCTGCCTTAGTAGCATTATTTCTAGGCTAAAACTAAGACATATTAAGTTACAACAGCAATGCAGGCAAAAAACACACCATGTTTGTTGTCAAAAAAATTCAAAATCAGCATTGTCCTAATATAAAAAAATCAAGAAATCAACATGTGTGTCTAATGAGATTAAGTAAACTAGAGTGTCCGAATGAATGTAGTGAATCAAGCAACTAGAGTCTTTTCCTCATAAATAAATCACGTCACCGCACAACGGAAATATAGAGAATATAGTAAAAAAATGGTGTGTGTGATTCCTTGAGCTTCTTAGAACTAGTCAGGACAAGAAACATTAACCTACAAAACAAAAATAGCATTTAAAAATGATTATCGTATTAACTAGCCAGATCACTGTGCAGATCGAGTAGTGATGGATGTACCTCGAATCACACAAGGTGGCACAGATTTAATCATTGACGAACTAAGATAGTGCCTCGGGAAAACAAGCAGTAGATCAGGGTCTGCCTTAAATAGACTAGCAGGATCATGTCAGATAAAGAAGATATCAACCACTGTGTTTTTTTAGTAGATAGATCTTTCAAATATTTCAATCATCTGGATAGTAAAAAAGAAGAGAAACAAAGAGATAAGTCATTTGGTTCGAAAAGAATAGTTGGATTCAACCAAAAAGTAGCACAAAACCTTATTTGTAATGCCTACAACTATTGTATTTCTAATAGCTAAGTTTATCATTGGACATATAGCCAGACAACTAACAAAATTCGCAAGTCAACGAAGCAAATGATACATTGTGCACCTTACATGGTCAATGAAGTATTTAAACAATGTATGGCTCGTATAAGGTGGCATATCACATTAAACAGAATGTTATATTCTTTTAATAGAAGCATTTTATGCAGCATCTATACTAGATAGCTAGAAAATGAAGCAATTGTACACCGTGTGCACCATATAAACTTCCAAATTATTGAAAAATAGATATCCAACGTATATAATATCAAGTAAAAGTGTACGAACTCAATTATGCATATTATATCCATAGGAACCACGATAGAATATCACATTTTTTCAATCATAAGTCAACTAAAAATACGAGCTCATAACCAATTAAACCAGCTGGTTCTTAATAATAATAAACTAGCAAGATCATTTGATCATGTATAGATGAATGTTCTAGGAGACATGATCGGATCATGTGCACAAATGTCTCATGTTTCTTAGTAATCAAACATTTAATTTCTCATAGAAATTGCCATTATTTAAGTTAAGGAAAGCACAACATTGATTTAATCATTGGCAAACTAAAGAAGAAAATAGGAACTAGAATCTTTTTGTGCATGATGTAGAGTAGCTAGTGATATAATAAATTAAGAACTCAAACACCCATTGCACCATATAGACTTACAGATCATAATAAGATGGTTATAGTACATATATTTAGCAACTGGGTATCATACAAAGCTTAATTATGCTTTTTATATCCAGGGAGAACGTTGCGACCTCACTTAAGCAAAAGTACACTCTATACATACTATTATCTTTTACTAGGCTTGTAATTTCTCGAGTATCATCGGCTGTATCATGCAGCCATGCTGAAAACATAGATTACATGATACTAGCTATGCTACCCTCACTATGAGTAGTCTAGCTAGTATAATACATTCGTATCATACACATGATAAATCTATGATTGTACCAAAAATGTTGGTAAAGTAACTTGAACTAGTATTATATGCATTTTTACCAGTCTAAGTTACTCCCCACCATGGGTCATGGTGGGGAGTAACTTAGACTAGTGTCATACATATGACACTATACTATGTTACTACCTCCAAAGTGCATATAATTTCTTAAATATAGATAAAAATATTACAATAGAATATAAATTACAGTAAAAGTGGATATAATTAAATCACCACCATATAATAATGGTATAGTTAATGTATATATATATTGATAGATTATCATGAGCCAAATATAGAAAAATAGACCGTCACCATGACCGAGTTAGCAAATTGAATTATATATCAAGAGATTTATGTTTGGTCTTCATGTAGTCAAGTGAAAGGTCATCTTGTCATAATCATAAGCCAACTCTTGTGGTGCCGACACTAAAAAATGTGACTACCCCCAGAGTGCATATAATTTCTCCAATATAGCATGAAATACTATAATAGTCTATAAATTTGCATAAAAGTGGATATACTTGTATCCCCACCACCTAATCATGATCTAGTTAATGCATATATAGATAGATATATGATCATGAGTCAAATATAGCAAATGATACATTATCACCATGATCGAGTGAGAAAATTGAATTATAAATAGAGAGAATTACATTTGGGCTTTGTCTTGTCCCGTCCAATAAAGGTCATCTTGTTCTAATCATTAAACAACTCACGTGGTGCCGACACTAGACAATGTTACTACTTACAGAGTGCATGTAAACTCATAAGTATAGCAGAAATTATAATGGACTATAAATTAGCACAAAAGTGGATATACTTAAATCACTAGAACCTAATCATGGTGATGCATCCCGTCCTACGGACGCCTCTATATCTACACCACCAAGTCCTCCAAGTGGACAGATGAATCGTGCCCGAGCTAAACTCCTACAAGCTAAGGTGAATTTGCTCCTTGTCTCATGTGATTTTGATATATCATTGGATGGCTTGCTACTTCATGCCAATACTTTATGCATCATTAGTTATGAAACCCATGAAGAAATGCCAAGAGAAGTAGCCAAGCCATTGCAAGACGACGGTCCAGGCCAAACCGGCACCAGGTCCGGCAGATCGGACTTCCTGACGGAATTTCCGGCGCATATTCTGGTGGACCGGACCAGCGACCGGAAATACCGGCGCACGCCGAAAGAAACCAGCATCGGACAGACACCACCTCTGCACGTTGTTCTTGTTTTGTCCAGAATTACCGGCGGTGACTGGAAATTGTGGCGCTGATTCCGGCACCACCGGACGTATCGCTGGAACGCCCCAGACTCAAAGTCAAGAAGGGTTTGTTGCCTGAGAATATTCCTATTTAGTCCAGTTTTTACCCTTTTGTGCCCAAACTACCCTTATTTTAGTGGTTGTCCTATATATAGACCCCACACCACTTGTATTAGAAGACACCCTTGTGGATCTCCCTAATTTCTAGTCTCATGCTTCTTGAGAAAGGAGCACCAATTATCCCCCACCTTGTTGGAGTTTGCATCGTGCCTCCCTAGTTGTACAAGGCCATGGCATCGGAGCCCCTTGCCAATACATCAAGATCTCCCCGAGACTCCCTACTCGCCATGCCGGTTTGAGATAGAGCACTCCGCCCCACGCCGATCCTAGGGATTGTGCCAGACCGGTCACCGCCGGCGTGAGCTATAGGTGTGTATTGTGTCTTCGAGTGTGCGTGTGTTCACTATTTTCTTCGTGCGTGAGTTCGCGGACTTCCTCCACTCCCACACCCCCTATTCAATTTCAAGGGATTCATGACAGATCTGGACATCCTCGAGGTTAGCGGACCAGAATTCTCGTCGAAATTTCTGATGCACACTCCGGTGGACCGGACCAGTGACCGGAAGTACCGGCGCACGCCAGAAACAACTGGTGCTGACCGAACATCACCTACGCCCGCCGTTCCTATAACACCCCAGTTTTACTTAACTAGTAATTAGGGTTTTGATTATGAATTCATTAGCATCATATTTTAAAATGTGCATTCAAGAAAATAAAGACAAAACCCTAATCCCTTCCTCTCTTTGAAAACCTCTCAAATGGGTTTTAAAATATTTTGAAATCATAAAAGTATGGAGCCCAAATAGTCTGAAGGGCCGTAGAATGTTCTTTATATTTTATAAAAGTTCTAGTATTTTAGAAATATTTAAAACAAAAGAGAAATTGAATTACAGAAGAGAAAAGAGAAAAGAAAAAGGTTCTAACAAAAAATATATAGCAACCCTAGCTACCTGGTCTAGAGCCCATCTCTCCTCCTCTTTGTTTGCTGCCCACCAACGCAGCCAGCAACCTCTCCTGCAGCCCGGTAGAAGCCCACCTCGGCCCAGCCCGCGTACCGCTCCGTCTTGTCGTCTTCGACCTTAACAGGAAGCAGCTCGCTGTCCCACACGTCTTCATTGATCTCTGTCACATAGAGATGCTCACCTCTGCCCCAGGACACGCGGATAAGAACGGCCTCTTCCTCCTCTTTCTCCCCATACTCGTTTCACTTTGCCTCGCCCTCTCTCGCGGTTTCCCCCTTCTGGCCAAACCCTAGCACCACCGGTGTCATCCATTGCCGCCATTTTGAGCGTACCAAAGTCCCACCGAGAATCCCGGGAGAAGTTCCTTGCCTCCCTAAACACGTAGGCAGGACAGCTGCCTCCTTGCCGTAATCGAGCTTGATTCCAACACCGGCCACAACAGTCGCACCGTAGATTCCTCGCCATCCAACCTCGTTAGGCCTCGCCGCACCCTCCATCGCTCTCAGGGTGACCTCACGGTTCTCCCTACCTCCTCCGCTTCCTTCCTCTTGCTATGCAGCGTGTCCCGGTCGTTCATCTACTAATGCCGATGCTCGCCTCCATTGTGCGCATAGCTCCGGCGATCATTCGAGGGCGGTGCCACCACCAGAAGGTACGCCTTGGCATATACTCTCCAATAAGTCAACTCACATATCCCGGTATACCCCCAGTTGGCATAACCATCATCTCCTGGGAGGATCCCCTCCATTGCTGACACCAGCAAGGTGTCATGCCTGTGCAATAATTCTTTTCTTTTCTATTTAATCTTTTGTATAAATAATTTCTATAATTTATTAAATGCTGGCAGGTGGGTCCACCCTTTAAGTGATATAACATTTCCAGAAATTCTTTTCTAATTAGAAAAAGTATAATGTATTTCCAAAATGTAATTATTTTATAATATTCCAAAAATGATTTAAAATGAATTAAAAATGGGGAAATCGTAACTAATTCATTTTAACTCGGAATAATATGTATAATATATCAAAATATTCAGAAAAATGAGATCTACATAATAACATCAAAATCATGCATTGTTAAGCAACTTAAATGGAAAATTTCATTAGAAGAACAAAATAACCCCTCTCATATGCATATGGGGTTTCTTCGAATTTTGGTTTGGACCCCTCGGACCCCGCTTAAACTGCCAAGCATGCTTTAGAGTTACATTTCAACTCTATTTAACTTGTCATATCATCATCCTTGCTTAAGAATTGCATGAATGCCACGTGTTGATTGTTGCCTTCCTTTTTGGTGTTTCTTCTTCTCGGAGGCCTCGGAGTTGGTGTGAGCAACGAGATCGAGTCCAAGATTCAAGATCGAGATCAACACCATTGAAGGTTATCGACGAACAAGATCATCTGATGAATCTTTAAAATCTATAGTTGGGTATGAACAGGCAAAGGCAAGCATAGCCCCACACATGATATAATCCTATGACTTCAAAGTATTCCATTCTTGTCATGTGCATACGGTTATAAAGTCTTTCTTCGATAGATAGAATAATCCTATCTGATGCATGTTTCCTTTGTAGCCTATATTCCCTGATCCACTAGTCCTAGCATAACTAGGGTTTGGCTTATCAGCTTTGATAGAGCTATTTATATCTGTTGTGCTTAGCAAAGCTTAGCTATTACCACTGGTCCATTCAGTTGATGAATCAGAGCTACGAATGAACCTAGTTGGACAGGATGACATGGTATGATCAGATATGAAAGATAAACATGCTAAGTCTAGTATGGAAGGCCATGAGAGTTGTGGTTTTTGTAGTTCCATACTTGCCAACCTGAGGACCTGAGGTTCTTGCCTCTTGAATCAAGACGAGCGTATAGCCACATGGGGCTTAGCAAACCCCTTGACCCTAACTTGCCAAGTCTGAACCATGAGTCCGTAGTTTGAGATTTGGATTTGGCATCTGCATATTTGGATGTGTTGAATATGGTGCATCATATAGGACGTGGCCGGGTGAAGGGTGCACATCACTGAAACTTGATCCTAGTACACAAAGTCGAGGATAGCCTAGGAGTAAGGCCAACTAGCGCAGACGGAAGCCGTTCTGGGTGACTCATGGGTTAGGAAAAAGCAAGGGAAAGGTTTTGGTCGATCACCCTTTGTCAGCACACCAAGGAAGTGTGTCAAGTGACGTTAAGAGTCGGTCGACGTATGTGGGTAAAGTTGTACACCCCTGCAGGGTTAAATCATTTCAAAAAGCTATGCCCACGGTTATGGATGACTTAGGAATGGATGTGCGATTGTAGAGAAGAAGAACCTAATTGTAAAACTTGGCAAGTAAAGTGTACTTAAGGATGCTTCCTCAGAGATCGAGGGGGTGATCCTAGATGGTAGGTTAAGCTAATGATGATTCAGTGGATATCAAGAAATCATCAAGTTATAGATATCACTTTCTTATCCCCTTTTAAAATTATCTATTTAGTCGAGCTTCTTCTCCCCCCTCTTGTTTTACAAACAAATATAACTTTATGCAAAATAGCTCCCCAGCCATATGTCTTGGGGAGTACACCCTGTACTCACCCTTGCTTTGTTGCTACTTTTGCAGCAGGTAAGTGTTACCATAGAAGGTGAGTTCAATATGGCATCGACATTGTCATGTCGAGTAGTTTTGGGTTCCCGGTCGGCAGCCTGGAATCTATGGATTGGGACATCATCATTATGATTCAGGCCTCTTAGGACATTAGTTAAGTTTGCTATACTTAATAGCATAATTTTCCTTCCGTTTTTTGATGTTTCTCGTCAGTGACCTCTGCTTGTAATATTTTGGTTCTTTGCTCAGTTATGAGCTTGCTGTAGTAATTTTGTGTCGTGGGGTCACTATTCTGTTACCGATTCTTTCTATGTATGCTTCCGAGGTTTAGGTTAGGCTTATATCAGACAGAGGTTTGAGATTTGTCTAGCCCTAATCCCGGGGGTGTCACAGGTTTTGGTATTAGAGCTGTACCGACTGTAGGAAAACCTTTCTATTGGTCGATGTTGAGTCTAGTGCTTGTGAAAACTATTTTAAATCAAAAAGTATGTGTGAAAATTCTAGTATGCTTATTTTTATCCTTATCCATTTTCGCTCTAACTCTGGGTCATCTTATCTTGTGTTGACTTTGAAAAAAAATTGCTATCTCGTCTAGTCTTGCAAAGCAAGGAGCCTTTTTGTTATGTCGTTTCCTAACCAGTTGACCTAGTGTTGGGTTCTCAAGTGTCAATTGTGTGTGTGTTCCTTGTTTCCCTTTGCTCTGTTTCATTCAGGACATCTCCTTCCCATCATGATCTCTCTATCTTATGGGACCACATGATTGTTTTGATGGTTCCACAATGATTTGTTCTAGGCCTCAAAGATTCCTTTTAGCTTGTGTGCCTGTTTTTCATTTGTTTGGGTAATTTAGAAGTTGTGTGTTGTTTTGGAAGCTACCTGGTGATTACAACCTAGTGGTACCTTTTGTGCTATTAAGATAGTAGTTGCTCCTTCCTTTGGGTTTTAACCCTTGGACTTGAACCGATGATTCTTGGTTGTGTTGGATTCTAGTGTTGAGAATCTTGTACATGAAGGTGACCTTTAACCGAAGATCCATTTTGTTGATCCCTATTGTTAATGAATAAAAATTACCTCTGGATGGCTTGTGCCTTCTACTCTAGCCATTCATTCTTGTGGTTATTGACGTGATTAAATTGTGACAATTAAGGACTTCCCCTACCACATATTATGGCAGATGTTCTTTGATGGAACCAAATAGATCACGACAAAAGTACTCCTCATGAGTATCACTTCTATAACCGTGACTCTACCACACCTCCCTTTCCTGCATCGGTCTTCAGTAGATTGTTGACTTCTGTATCCAAATCTCGGGATTCTATCATGAGCATGTTCTTCTTTTCCCTTGTTGTTCTCCGACCTTTGTCTACTAGTTGGTAGCCAATTAGTAATGTGCATTGGTGTCTTCGATGCAAGATACTCTTGTGGTCCGTCAAGATAAACCATTTTGGGATGTTTAGGAGAAACAAACTTCAGTACCTCATCATTTCTAGGATCAGGTCAAAGTGTTGTAATATGTAGATCAATAGGCATTGATTAACTTTTGTTCTTTTCTACCTTTAAGTATCATACTCTTTTATATTAATAGGTCGTGTTGAGTTTCATGACCCCTTAATGAAGTGATGATTTTACACATTATTACTCACCCTTCCTCTAAGCTTTCACGCTTAGGAATGATGCGTGTGCGTAATGATGTGGCCATCTTTGATTCTTAGCAATTCTTATTGCTTTGAACATCAAGGAGATTTGTGTCATTCCTAACTTGATTGGTTGGTCCAATCACTAAGCGAAGGATGGTTGCGCCATCAAGTCCATTATTCTAATGCACTCTCTTCGGTTAAAGAGTTAGGCTTATGCCGAAGCTTTGAGACTATGTCTTCTTTCCTTACTAAGCAACTTTCCTCTCAACCTATATGACATATCGGTGGTTTGTGATATTATGGATGTCTTCCTAGAAGTATTTCCATGTTGCCACATGACCGTGTTAGTCAAGTTCTTGAGCAAGATAGTTCTCTAAACTGCTCCTTTCTCCAAGGATCCGTACTAGATACCCCTGAACTAGTTGGTTGAGCTTAAACAACAATTTGGAGAGTTGTAAGACAAAAGTTCTACCCGACTGTGTTCCTTCGTAAGGGATAACTAGTTTTGTTCATGCTGAACAAAGATAGTATTTCCATCATGGATATGTTATCTCCATCCGCCTTTGATTTGATTTGGGTTATCGTCAAATCAAACTCCGTTCCAAGGACTATCTTGATGAGGTTGCTACTCGTGATGTGTCATGTGAGTACATCTTCATGTTCTTTGGTCTGACCAGTAGTTTGCCTAGTTCATACAACATATGAGTCCATCTTCTTGGAGTATCTCGATAAGTTTGCTGTTGAGCTCATCGACAATATCCTTATGTTCTCCATGCTAGAATAGATTCATATGGAACATTTGGCATTAATGTTGGAAACTTTTAAGAACCTTCTTCAAGTCATCTCGAAGTATGTGTTCTGTATGTTAGAAGTGACATTCTCTAGCACGTGCTATTGCTGAAAGATGTCGTCGTGGATTTGAAAAGAGTTATCTTTGCTTCCTCGGGAATCATTTCAAGTCAGTCAAGCATGTACAAAGTATTCTTGATATGATAGGTTGGTACCTTTACATCTCGAGAACATCCTCTTTTTTTGACAAAAACAGTAGGGAAGTCCCCTACTGTGTCATTTTATAAATTTTATAATGTACAAAAGATTGAGACAGGCTCAATCAATAAAGCTATTACAGATGTTTACATTCATAGTGTGTCAAGCCACTCTTGCATAGCTTCCTTGAGACTAGGTTTAGCTCTATGCATAGTCAAGGTAAAAGTTCCTTTAAAAGAAGAAATACATCTAGTGATTGGGGGATTTAGGCCCCTAAAAATATAATCATTTCTTTGCTCCCATATACTCCAGCATACATTGATGATAATTTCCATAAGAAAATTGGGACGGAATCTACTTCTAGCATCATTGATCATCTGATGAATCTCCATATCTGTGTTCCATTCAAGTCCCAAGGCCCACCAGAACCCTTGGTTGAAACTACATTCAAAAACAGATGCAACAGAGTTTCCTGAGGACAGTTGTCACATATAACACAATCATTGAATTCCACAAAGAAGTTTTTTCTTGTCATTAGATCCTTGGTGTTCAGCCGCTTATTCAGTAGCAGACAAGCAAAAAATTTGTTTCTTGGAAGACAACATGATTTCCAAATATCCAGAATGGGTTTTGGTGTTGGGTGTGCCCCAATGAGTGGTCTGTAGATATTTCTGGTTTTGAAAGACTCTTCCCAGGAAAAGTACCATGAATCATGGTCGTCTGTGTGGTTTATGCTTCTGATATTTTCCAACATAGCAGTAAACTCCTCATGAGGAATGATGGATAAGGGGAGTTAAAAAAGTTCATAGAAATCATTTTCAGCTGCAGTGATTGCCTTAGCCATGGTCAGAGTATCATTGTGGCAGAAAGAGTGTAAGTGTGCGTATCTATCTTCAAAGCATTCACCTTTCCATAGATCCTTCCATAGTAGCATAGATTTTCCATTACTAATTTTGCAGTGAGTCAAGTCTCTGTAAATATCCACATAATTCATACAGTCTCTCCACCAGAAAGAACCAATATGATTCAATGAATGTGGGGCAGAGTCAACATGATAGTAAGCTTTCCATATAAGATCAATCCATGGTATATCAGCCCTGTTGTAGAATTTATGAATATTCTTCAATAAGAGAGCTTCGTTCTGTACTCTGAGGTTTATGACTCCTAAACCTCCTTGATCTTTTGGTCTACATATCAATTCCCATTTAGCAAGAAATTTGCAATGTTTGTTGATATCTTTTCCTGCCCAGAGGAACTGTCTGCCACCCTTTTCAAAATGGGTAAAAATTGTTAATGGGACTTTGAAAGCACACATGGCATGGATGGGCATAGAATTTAATACAGAATTCAGTAATGTGAGTCTTCCTATATATGACATGAGAGAAGATAGTCCAGATATTCTTCTATCAAATTTGGAAACAATGGGCATCAGGCTATCAATAGATGGTCTTGTGGTACCAAGAGGGAGACCCAGGTAGGTGAAAGGCAATTTCTCCAATTTACATCCAAAATCAGAAGCCAGTTGGGATGCAAATTCCACTGTTATATTGATAGGCACCAGAGTAGATTTGTCATAATTTACCTTAAGCCCTGTCATGTTGCTGAATTGTTGTAGTCTGATCTTGAGGTTATTAAGTTGTAGACTATCAGCAGGCATAATCAGCAGGGTGTGATCAGCATATTGAATAATTGGAAATTTTTGCCCATAGTCATTATCAAGAGGTAGGCTGATTTCATTTCTGTGCCAGGCATCATTGACAATTTCCTGAAGTAATTCAGCAGTGCAAACAAATAGAAGGGGGGACAGGGGATCTCCTTGTCTGACCCCTCTTTTACAGCAATTTTTTTTCCCTAGGACACCGTTCAGTAGTACTGAGGTGGATGCAGAGTACATAATGGATCTTACCAGGGAGATCCATTTGGGGCCAAAACCATTGGCATTCAGCATATTAATAATTGAATTATATTCAACCTTATCAAATGCTTTCTCATAATCGATCTTCAGAATAATAATTGGCTTCTTTGACACATGGCAGATGTGGAGATATTCAAAAGCCCATCCTAGGCAATCATGGATATTTTTCCCTTTAATAAATCCATATTGATTATTATGTATAATGGGTTTGATAACCTTCTGGAGTCTATTAGCCATTATCTTGGTGATGAATTTAGGAGGAAGACTAACCGGAGATATGGATATGTAGTCATTCATGGTCTCAGGATCATTTATCTTGGGGATGAGAGTAATAAAAGCAGTGTTGATGGCACTCAAATTTATAGATTCAGCATAGAACTCGTGTACTAGTTTTACAAAATCATCTTTGATAATATGCCAACATTTCTTGCGGAATTTACCATTGAATCCATCAGGACCAGGTACTTTATCGGAGGGAAAGTCTTTGATCACAGATTCAATCTCATCGTATGTGAATGGATCATCCAGGTGAAGAAGGTTACTTCCAGGTGCAATCAATTCATCAAGGTTGATGTCATTAGTAGTATTTTCACTTGTGCCAAGTCTGAGTTTGTAAGATTGACATATTGCTGCAGCTTTAAGTTCATGCTCAGTCAGGATCAAATTATCATCAGATTTGATATGGGTGATGAGATTTCTTCTGAAGCTCTGAGTAGCCATAGCATGGAAAAAATTGGTGTTTTCATCTCCCAATTTGGCCCATTTGATTTCGGCTCTGCTTTTCCAATATATTCTTTTAGCCTCCAGGAGCTTATTGGTGTGATCCATTAAAATCTTTTTAAAATTCTTCTCATGTAGAGCAAGTGGTCTCTGATCCTCAATTCCTGCAAGTAATGCCAAGATAAATGTGCAGTTTTCAATAGTCTGATTTAAATTTGAAAACTTCTTGCACCATTTTTTAAGTCCAGCTCTGAGATGTTTGAATTTCCAGTTGATAGCAAGGGCGGAATCACTTAAATATGGAGCTGAGTTCCAGAGGGTATTCACAGTATCATAAAAACCATCAAACTCCAGCCAGTGGTTCTCAAATCTGAATAATTGAGCTTGAGGTATGGAAGTGCCCACTTGGATACTGATGGGAGTATGATCAGATCCATTTCTGGAGAGTGGGTCAGCCATAGTGTTGGGGAAAGTTGTGGTCCATAAAGGACATGTAAAAATCCAATCCAGCTTTTCAAGAAGAGGGGGGTCTTGCATTTGTTCTAGGTGAATCTTCTTCCTTTAAGTGGGACTTCCATAAGATCATGAGATTGAATCACATTATTGAAAAGCATCATATTATGGGAATCACTACCCTCTCTGTTTCTATCTTCAGGGCTTCTAATGAGGTTGAAATCACCCACTAGCATCCAGAAAGGGTAATTGGAGGTATCAATATTATGCATCCAATTGAGAAATTCAGTTCTGTGTTCATTGTGTGCAGGCCCATAAATATTGGTCAGGATCCAGGTGATATGAGAGTGTTTACATGTAAAAGCCATAGTTATGTGAAATTTCGATTGACTAAGAAGATCCCCAGAAAAAAGGCTACCATTCCAAATCGTAATTAATCCTCCAGAATTGCCAAGTGAAGGAGAAAATGCAAAGTGAGAAAATCTCCTAGGACAGAACTTCCTTAAATATGAGTGTTCAAATTCTTCCCTTTTAGTTTCTTGGAGGCAGATAATATCCCAATTGCAAGAGTTAACTTTTTCTCTAAGTTGGTCATGCCTCAGATCAGAATCGATGCCTCTAACATTCCAGTCAAGAATCATCCAGTTCCTATTCATAATTCATAATATGAGAGTACCACAGCTTCTGATCAACATAGTTAATCAGGTATAAAATGGGAGCAGCTGGCTGATCAAATGGAAGTAAAAAAATCATCTTGGCCCAGATTGAAAATCCCACAAAGGTGTTGATGATGAAAATAACACAAAAGGTGATAAATAGACATCCAGGTACATAAGCAGTTATAGGGATATGGTTCTTCTCATCATGAGCATTATGGAAGTGCTTATTACATGCCAAATAGTATCATATAGATGTAGTTCCAGAAACATAAAACTGTGTGTCATTAAATATATATGACACACATTATTACATGCAGAGGGGTGTAGTAACATAAGCCACTTTCTGAGAAGAGCTTGTCCTCTGAGATCTCACTAAGAGATATCAGGCATTGATTGATACCAATAGAGTGGATGGTGTCAACAGGGAGTACAGGTGGAGGTGGGGCATCTTGATCCATGATCATCACTTCATCAGGATGAGCTTTGCTCTTGGCCACCTTCCTGGATTTTCCCGAGGTATTGACCAGTGATGAATATTCTTTCTCCTGGGCTTTATCTGCAGCATCTTTGTTCTTGAACACCTCTGATTGGCTGGCAATCCTTTTACTGCGTCTGACAGTGGTCACATCCTTTGGAGCAAGTAATTTGCGTTTGGTCACCAGAGAGGTGTAGTCTTCATTGGCATCAGAAGATCCACCAATATATGTATCCAGAGGGTTTTGCACAATATTGTCAGAGATTTCAGTGATGCAAACATATGATGAAGCTGCTACATGAGGTGCAGTTGCATAAAGTTTCAGGAGACACTTCCTCTGTTTTCCCTGTTAAGTATCAACATCAAGAATTTGGAATCCAGCACCATGGATATAAGTGATATCAGCATTGCCCAGAGTAGTGTGTGCATTCTTAACCATGTCAGTAAGCAGATCATGGATGGCATTGAAAGAATCCACAGCTTCCATCATAGGTTCAAGTTCAGCCATATGGTCAGCATGTGCAGGACTGAGCTGGGGAGGGGTAGCAATCATTGGTTCAATGTCAGCAGCAGGTGCAGCATTTCCAAATGGTATTACAACATTGGGTATCACAGGTGCAGCATTAGCTGGTTCTTCAGGAGCATGGTCATGTACCATATCATCCCAATGTCCACCAAATGGTTGGGGCATGGGGTGTGGGTTACCACCATCAGGTGGAAGAGTGTCCTCATCACCACCAAGTCCACCAATCACTCTAGCCTGCAGCACATAAATCACCACAGTCCAGGAATGACCATGTCCTTCATCACTGGTATTGTCTCCAAGAATCAGGCTAATAGGGATTTCAAGCATATCTGGCACTCTGACTTTAACCAGAACTCTAGCTTTGTTTGAAAAATCTCTGTTCCAGACTAAGAATTTTCCAAATTCACTGACAGATTCTCTAACTTTATCAACTAGCCATGCATCTTGCGGGAAATTGACCATCATCAACCAGACATCATGTGTAAAATTCATGTTTCTATGGTTCAGACCTCTATTATGGGGGATCACCCTAAGAATGCTATCTCCAATAAAGAAAGGACTACGCTCAATAGCAGTATCCCTAGCACATGAATCAGTGAACTGCCAGAGCGGCACCCATGGAAGGCCTGGAGAAATTGCGAATGTTGAGGCCGCGGTCGTTGAAGTAGTTCCTGATGAGATGTGCATCCGCGGTGAACTGCTCAGGATCAGATCGAGGCTCAAGGATGACAATGGCCATGTCATCGCATCGAAGCAGAGCATCTCCACTAAAAATGTGAAAACCTCGTCGTCGTTGATGAATGCAGGGTTGGATGACTTCAGCACCAGGTGGGAGGTGGAGGATGGGGTCGCAAGGGTAGTTCGCCATTGTAGTGGAGGAGAGGGGGAGGTTGCAGGTGTGAGATTGCAGTGGCGACGATGGCGAGGAAGAAACGGGGTTTTCCAGGAGAGCGGAGGGGTCAAGGAGTATTGTTCCTGAAGTTGTAACGACAAGCCCACATTCTGAGGAGATGAAATGCTCAGGTTGTTTTTGTTTAATGCGATAAACCTGAGATTTTCTCAGACGGGTATAACAATATTTCCTAATGTGTCCATATCCATAAAAAAATTTGCACCGAACCTGAGATGGGCAATCTGGGCTTGAGTGGCCCATAGCAAGGCATCTGTTGCAGATAACGTGGGCCGAGCGATGTGGGAGAATTGGGCTAGGAGAAGCCGTGGGCTGAATTTCCCCAGGGTTTGAGACTGGCTCCGGGCGGGAAGCTGGCGTCCGATCCGAGGAGATCGGATCATGTAGCGTGATACCCAATGTTCTTGGCACGTAGGTTATCCTCCGATGTAAAGCAATCGGCGATGAATTGGCTCCGGTGTGACGTGATCGCCGGCGAGATATCAAGGTCCAGTCTAAATCTTGCTCATGATTCCAATCCGACGATTCTTTGATCCAATTCGGACCCCCATACCCCCACAGAGAGAAATAGCATTTAAATTCTGGGCATTCAAAATATCTAAGTTTGTAGATCATAAAACCCACAGCTTTGGAGTATACTTCAAACATAAAAGTCCGATCACGAATCAAGCTGACATGAAAACCAAGTTTACTTCCACCAAGGCATGATTGAAGGGCAATACAAACATTGACTAGATCGATTCGAAAGATGGCTCGGCCAAAAGAGACCACAAGAATAAATCCAGATCCAGGAGATGGGGATTGCACACGGGTGGAAAAGGAAGATCGAACCTGTAATTCAAATCCCATGCCATGAGAGAAATCCAGAGTATCACCAAGAGCACGAGGATCCATTGTATGGGGGATTTAGAAGGATTTTCCATGGTTCGCCAGGGGGTGCGCTAGAGAGAGGGTGGGTGGGGTGGTCTCCATGAGTAGTTGCGCTCGAGAAGAGAAGAAGTTCTTAAAACATCAGTATCCTCCTAAATGCTTCCCAATAAGGATGCATTTGTGTTCTCTTGCAATCAATTCACATAGGAGCGATTATCTTTTGATAACTAGCTAATACATGGGTTTTGCACCCTAGCTCATTCTCTTGGAGCTTAACAATGTATATAGTCCTTGTCTTGAGAATCTAATAACTTTAAATTTGTGGTAAATGTTGCACCCTTTCTATTCGGATATGCTAAGTCTGAAGTATCATTCCACTTAACCAGAGCTGAATCTCAAGCAGAAATGATGGTTGGTGTTCATCAGGGTTTTTGACATAGGTCTCTTTGTAAGTCCGGTAAGATTGATGTAATCGTTGACTCAATTAGCCGAAACGTCTATTTTCATATTATCTTGGTTCAGCAATAGCAACCACTCTCCATGAGGTTTCTTCTATGATTTATTAAAGGAGTTGCGCTTATGGTTTCCTTTATAACCGAAGCCCGACCTTTACTTGGTGTATTCTTTCTCGAACATCAAGGAGAACATTTAAAGTAGTGTTTCTAAATGTCTCTCGAATGATCCTCCAGACCCTTTATGTTGGCAAGCTTCTTATTATGCCAAGTAACTGAAGTCTAAGAATGAAATTTCTTTTTCCTTGTGTCATCAGGAATCTTCTTATCTATTCATCTTAGTGGTGTAAAGTGATATCAGGATATTTCGCAAAGGTTTTGATAAACAGGGATGAACAAAGAGTTTCCTTTGTTTTCTCGACCATGTTCATAGAGTGAGTATGATTTTGGTAATCATAAGTTCCTCTTGATACATGTTCTTTGTGACCCTTACGAGCCCTCACCACAAAACACCTTTCTGTCTTGGCCTTCTATTGAACGAAGAGTAATCCTTCTGTATCAAAAGTAGATCAACTGTTTGGTTATCCGTATCTCTATATCCCTATAATCTCTACTTAAGCCTTGTAGTAGAGGTTCATATCTCGAAGTATATGGTCATGTTCTTTTTGTTGGAAGCATTCCTTTTCAGAAGCTTAAGCTCTTCTCAAGCTCCATGATGTCAATCCTTATGAAGGCCATTTATCTGTCACCTTGAAACCTTCTCCGATTGTTCCCTCTGATACCTTGATGTGTTTCATGTTGTCATCTCAAATTTATTCCTAAACACTCCTTCATGAGTTGACCATGAGATACTCTGTGTGCTAGTTCGCGTGTTTCCCTCTTATCCTGAGAGTGACCATGTTTCCTTCTCTCTTCCTACCTACGGAATCTCGGGTCAATATTCTCATAAGAGGGATAGATCTGTAACACCCTAGTTTTACCTAAGTCGTAATTAGGGTTTTGATTGCCAATTGATGAGCATCATATTTTAAAATATGCATTCAAGAAAATAAAGACAAAACCCTAATCCCTTCCTCTCTTTGAAAACCTCTCAAATGGGTTTTAAAATATTTTGAAATCATAAAAGTATGGAGCCCAAATAGTCTGAAGGGCCGTAGAGTGTTCTTTATATTTTATAAAAGTTCTGGTATTTTAGAAATATTTAAAACAGAACAGAAATTGAATTACAAAAGAGAAAAATAGAAAAGAAAAAGGTTCTAACAAAAAATATAGCAACCCTAGCTACCTGGGCCAGAGCCCATCTCTCCTCCTCTTTGTTTGCCGCCCACCAGCGCAACCTGTAACCTCTCCTGCAGCCCGGTAGAAGCCCACCTCTGCCCAGCCCACCTCTTCGACCCCGACAGGAAGCAACTCATTGTCCCGCATGTCACCGTTTTTCTCTGTCACATAGAGATGCTCACCTCTGCCCCAGGACACGTGGATAAGAACAACCTCTTCCTCTTCTTTCTCCCCATACTCGTTTAACTTCGCCTCGCCCACTCTCGCAGTTTTCCCCTTCTAGCCAAACCCTAGCGCCACCGGTGTCATCCATTGCCACCATTTTGAGCATACCAAAGTCCCACCAAGAAGCTCGGGAGAAGTTCCTTGTCTCCCTCAACATCGTCGTCAAACCACACAGACAAGGGAGCTGCCTCCTCGCCGTAATCGAGCTTGATTCCAACACCGTCCACCGTAGTCGCACCATATATTCCTCCCATCCGACCTCGTTAGGCCTTGCCACACCCTCCATCGCTCTCAGGGTGAGATCCTGGTTCTCCCTACCTCCTCCGCTTCCTTCCTCTTGCTCTGCAGCGTGCCCTTGTCGTTCATCTACTAACGCTACTGCTCACTGCCATTGTGTGTGTAGCTCCGGCGATCATTCGAGGGTGGTGCCACCACCAAAAGGTCCGCCTCGGCCTACTCTCTCCAACAAGACAACGCACACATCCCGGTACGCCCCCAATCGGGAGAACCATCATCTTCTGGGAGGATCCCCTCCATTGCTGACATCAGCAAGGTGTCATGCTTGTGCAATAATTCTTTTATTTTCTATTTAACCTTTTGTATAAATAATTTATGTAACTTATTAAATGCTGGCAGGTGGGTCCACCCTGTAAGTGATATAACATTTACAGAAATGATTTTCTAATTAACAAAAGTATAATGTATTTCCAAAATGTAATTACTTTATAATATTCCAAAAATGATTTAAAATGAACTAAAAATGGGGAAAATCGTAACTAATTCATTTTAACTCAGGAAAATATGCATAATATATCAAAATGTTCAGAAAAATGAGATCTACATAATAACATCAAAATCATGCATTGTTAAGCAACTTAAATGACAAGTTTAATTAGAAGAACAAAATAACCCCTCTCATATGCATTTGGGGTTTCTTCGAATTGGGGTTTGGACCCCTCGGACCCTGCTTAAATTTCCAAGCATCCTTTAGGGTTACATTTCAACTCTATTTTACTTGTCATATCATCATCCTTGCTTGAGAATTGCATCAATGCCACGTCTTGATTATTGCCTTCCTTTTTGGTGTTTCTGCTTCTTCTCGGTAGGCCTCGGAGTTGATGTGAGCAACGAGATCGAGTCCAGGATTGAAGATCGAAATCAACACCATCGAAGGTTATCGAAAAACAAGATCATCTATAGTTGGGTATCAATAGGGAAAGGCAAGCATAGCCCCACACATGATATAATCCTATGACTTCAAGGTATTCCATTCTTGTCATGTGCATACGGTAATAAAGTCTTTCTTCGACAGATAGATAATCCTATCTGTTGCATGTTTCCTTTGTAGCCTATATTCCCCGATCCACTGCTCCTACAATAACTAGGGTTTAGCTTATGAGCTTCACTAGAGCTATTTATAACTGTTGTGCTTAGCCAAGCTTAGCTATTACCGCTGGTCCATCCAGTTGATGAATCAAAGCTACGAACAAACCAAGTTGTAGATGATGACATGGTATGATCAGAGATGAATGTTAAACATGCTAAGTCTGGTATGGAAGGCCACGAGGGTCGTGGTTTTTGTAGTTCCATACTTGCCACCCTTAGGACCCGAGGTTCTTGCCTCTTGAACCAAGATGAGCGTATAGCCACATGGGGCTTAGGAAACCCCTCGAGCCCAACTTGCCAAGTCTGATCCATGAGTCCGTATTTTGAGATTTGGATTTCGCATCTGCATATTTGCATGGGTTGAATATGGTGCATCATATAGGACGTAGCCGGGTGAAGGGTGCACGTCACTAAAACTTCATCCCAATACACAAAGTCGAGGACAACCTGGGAGTAAGGCCAACTACCATAGCCGGGAGCCCTTCTGGGTTACTCATGGATTAGGAAAAAGCAAGGGAAAGGTTTTGGTCGATCACCCTTTGTCAGCACACCAAGGAAGTGTGTCAACTGACATTAAGAGTCGGTCGACGCATGTGGGTAAAGTTGCACAACCCTGCAGGGTTAAATCTTTTCGAAAAGTTGTGCCCATGGTTATGGACGACTTGGGAATGGACGTGGTATCATAGATAATAAGAACCTAATCGTAAAACTTGGCAGGTAAAGTGTGCTTAAGGATGCATCCTTAGAGATCGAGGGGGTGATCCTAGATGGTAGGTTAAGCTAATGATGATTTAGGGATATCAAGAGATGATCAAGTTGTAGATATCGATTTCTTATCCCCTTTTAAAATTATCTATTTAGTCGAGCTTCTTCTCCTCCCTCTTGTTTCACAAACAAAGATAGCTTTCTGCAAAATAGCTCCACCAGCCATATGTCTTGGGGAGTACACCCTGTACTCACCCTTTCTTTGTTGCTACTTTTGCAGCAGGTAAGTGTTACCATAGAAGATGAGTTCAGTATGGCATCGACATCGACGAGTAGTTTCGGGTTCCTGGTCGGCCACCTGGAATCTATGGATTGCGATGTCATTGTTATGCCTCAGGCCTCTTAGGCCATTAGTTAAGTATTCTATATTTAATAGCATAATTTTGCTTCCGTTGTTTGATGTGTGTGGTTAGTGACCTCTGCTTGTAATATTTTGGTTCTTTGCGCAGTTATGTGCTTGCTGTAATAACTTTTGTGTCGTAGGGTCACTGTTGTGCTACCGATTCTTTCTATGTATGATTCCGAGGTTTAGGTTAGGCTTATACCAGACAACGGTCTGGGATTTGTCTAGCCCTGATCCCGGGGGTGTCACAAGTTTTGGTATAAGAGTCGTATCGACTGTAGGAAAACCTTTCTATTGGTCGATGTTGAGTCTAGTGCTTGTGAAAACTATTTTAAATCGAAAAATATGTGCAAAAGCTCTTGTGTGCTTCTTTTTATCCTTATCCAGTTTCGCTCTAACTCTGGGTCATCTTATCTTGTGTTAACTTTGAAAAAAATTGCTATCTCGTCTCGTCTTCCAAAACTAGGAGCCTTTTTTATGTCGATTCCTAACCAGTTGACCTAGTGTTGAGTTCTCAAGTGTCAGTTGTGTGTGTGTTCCTTGTTTCCCTTTGCTCTGCTTCATGTGGGAGATATCGTTCCCATCATGATCTCTCTATCTTATGGGTCCACATCATTGTGTTGATGGTTCCACAGTGATCTCTTCTAGGCCTCAAAGTTTCCTTTTACCTTGTGTGCTTTTTTTCATTTGTTTGGGTACTTTAGAAGTTGTGTGTTCTTTTGGAAGCTACCTCGTGATTACTACCTTGTGGTACCTTTTGTGCTATTAAGATGGTACTTGCTCCTTTGTTTGGGTTTTAACCCTTGGACTTCAACCAAAGATTCCTGGTTGTGTTGGATTCTAGTGTTGAGAATCTTGTACATGAAGGTGACCTTTAACCCAAGATCCATATTGTTGATCCCTATTGTTAATGTATAAACATTACCTCTTGATAGCTTGTGCCTTCTACTCTAGCCCTTCATGCTTGTAGTTATTGACGTGATTAAATTGTGATAATTAAGGACTTCCCCTACCACATGGTATAGCAGATGTTCTTTGTTGGAACCAAATAGATCACGACAAAAGTACTCCTCGTGAGTATCACTTCTATACCCATGACCCTACCACACCTCCCTTTCCTGCATCGGTATTCGGTAGATTGTTGACTTATGTATCCACATCTCGGGATTCTATCTTGAGCATGTTCTTCTTCTCCCTTGTTGTTTTCCAACCTTTGTCTACTAAGTAGTAATGTGCATTGGTGTCTTCGATGAAAGATACTCTTGTGGTCCGTCAAGATAAACCATTTCGGGATGTCTAGGAGAAACAAACTTCAGTACCTCGTCATTTCTAGGATCATGTCAAAGTGTTGTAATATGTAGATGAACAAGCATTGATTAGCTTTTGTTCTTTTCTACCTTTAAGTATCATACTCTTTTATATTAAGAGGTCGTGTTGAGTTTCATGACCCCTTAATGAAGTGATGCTTTTACACATTATTACTCACCCTTCCTCTGAGCTTTCACGCTTAGGAATGATGCGTGTGCGTAATGATGTGGCCATCTTTGATTATTAGCAATTCTTATTGCTTTGAACTTCTAGGAGATTTGTGTCATTCCTAACTTGATTGGTTGGTCCAATCACTAAGCGAAGGATGGTTGCGCCATCAAGTCCATTATTCTAATGCACTCTCTTCGGTTAAAGAGTTATGCTTGTGCCGAAGCTTTGAGACTATGTCTTTTCTTGCCTTACTAAGCAAGTTTCCTCTCAACCTATATGACATATCGGTGGCTTGTGATATTATGGATGTCTTCCTAGAAGTATTTCCATGTTGCCACATGACCGTGTTAGTCAAGTTCTTGAGCAAGCTAGTTCTCTAAACTGCTCCTATCTCCAAGGATCCGTACTGGATACCCCTGAACTAGTTGGTTGAGCTTAAACAACAACTTGGAGAGTTGTAAGACAAAAGTTCTACCCGACTGTGTTCCTTCGTAAGGGATAACTAGTTTTGTTCATGCTGAAGAAAGATAGTATTTCCTTCATGGATATGTTATGTCCATCCTCCTTTGATTTGATTTGGGTTATCGTCAAATCAAACTCAGTTCCAAGGACTATCTTGATGAGGTTGCTACTCGTGATGTGTCATGTGAGTACATCTTCATGTTCTTTAGTCTGACCAATACTCTGCCTCGTTCATACAACATATGAGTCCATCTTCTTGGAGTATCTCGATAAGTTTGTTGTTGTGCTCATCGACAATATCCTTATGTTCTCCACGCCATAATAGATTCATATGGAACATTTGGCATTAATGTTGGAAACTTTTAAGAACCTTCTTCGAGTCATCTCGAAGAATGTGTTCTAGATGTTAGACGTGACCTTCTCTAGTACATGTGGTATTGCTGAAATATGTCGCCGTGGATTTGAGAAGAGTTATCTTTGCTTCCTCGAGAATCATTTCAAGTCAGTCAAGCATGTACAAAGTATTCTTGATATGATAGGTTGGTACCTTTACATCTCGAGAACATCCTCTAAGCATGCTAAGGCACTAATTGATTTTTCATAGAAGAGAAGAAGTTCTTAAAACATCAGTATCCTCCTAAATGCTTCCCAATAAGGATGCATTTGTGTTCTCTTGCAATCAATTCACATAGGAGCGATTATCTTTTGATAACTAGCTAATACATGGGTTTTGCACCCTAGCTCATTCTCTTGGAGCTTAACAATGTATATAGTCCTTGTCTTGAGAATCTAATAACTTTAAATTTGTGGTAAATGTTGCACCCTTTCTATTCAGATATGCTGAGTCTGAAGTATCATTCCACTTAACCAGAGCTGAATCTCAAGCAGAAATGATGGTTGGTGTTCATTAGGGTTTTTGACATAGGTCTCTTTGTAAGTCCGGTAAGATTGATGTAATCGTTGACTCAATTAGCCGAAACGTCTATTGTCATATTATCTTGGTTCAGCAATAGCAACCACTCTTCATGAGGTTTCTTCTATGATTTATTAAAGGAGTTGCGCTTATGGTTTCCTTTATAACCGAAGCCCGACCTTTACTTGGTGTGTTCTTTCTCGAACATCAAGGAGAACATTTAAAGTAGTGTTTCTAAATGTCTCTCGAATGATCCTCCAGACCCTTTATGTTGGCAAGCTTCTTATTATGCCAAGTAACTGAAGTCTAAGAATGAAATTTCTTTTTCCTTGTGTCATCAGGAATCTTCTTATCTATTCATCTTAGTGGTGTAAAGTGATATCAGGATATTTCGCAAAGGTTTTGATAAACAGGGATGAACAAAGAGTTTCCTTTGTTTTCTCGACCATGTTCATAGAGTGAGTATGATTTTGGTAATCATAAGTTCCTCTTGATACATGTTCTTTGTGACCCTTACGAGCCCTCACCACAAAACACCTTTCTGTCTTGGCCTTCTATTGAACGAAGAGTAATCCTTCTGTATCAAAAGTAGATCAACTGTTTGGTTATCCGTATCTCTATATCCCTATAATCTCTACTTAAGCCTTGTAGTAGAGGTTCATATCTCGAAGTATATGGTCATGTTCTTTTTGTTGGAAGCATTCCTTTTCAGAAGCTTAAGCTCTTCTAAAGCTCCATGATGTCAATCCTTATGAAGGCCATTTATCTGTCACCTTGAAACCTTCTCCTATTGTTCCCTTTGATACCTTGATGTGTTTCATGTTGTCATCTCAAAGTTATTCCTAAACACTTCTTCATGAGTTGACCATGAGATACTCTGTCTGCTAGTTCGTGTGTTACCCTCTTATCCTGAGAGTGACTATGTTTCCTTCTCTCTTCCTACCTACGGAATCTCGGGTCAATATTCTCATAAGGGGGATGGATCTATCACACCCTAGTTTTACCTAACTCGTAATTAGGGTTTTGATTGCGAATTCATGAGCATCATATTTTAAAATATGCATTCAAGAAAATAAAGACAAAACCCTAATCCCTTCCTCTCTTTGAAAACCTCTCAAATGGGTTTTAAAATATTTTGAAATCGTAAAAGTATGGAGCCCAAATAGTCTGAAGAGCCGCGAAGTGTTCTTTATATTTTATAAAAGTTCTGGTATTTTAGAAATATTTAAAATAGAAGAGAAATTGAATTACAAAATAGAGAAACAGAAAAGAAAAAGTTTCTAACAAAAAATATATAGCAACCCTAGCTACCTGGGCCAGAGCCCATCTCTCCTCCTCTTTGTTTGCCGCCCACGAGCGCAGCCTGTAACCTCTCCTGCAGCCTGGTAGAAGCCCACCTCGGCCCAGCCCACGTACCACTTTGTCTCGTCGTCTTCGACCCCGACAGGAAGCAACTCGCTGACCCGCGCATCGCCGTCGATCTCGGCTGTGCAGAGCTGCTCGCAGCCACCCCAGGACACGCGGATAAGAACAGCCTCTTCCTCCTCTTTCTCCACATACCCATTTCACTTTGCCTTGCCCTATCTCGGAGTTTTCCCCTTTTGGCCAAACCCTAGCACCACCGGTGTCATCCATTGCTGCCATTTTAAGCCTACTGAAGTCTCACTAAGAAGCCTGGGAGAAGTGCCTTGCCTCCATCAACGTCCTCGTCAAACCACGCAGGCAGGGGAGCTGCTTGCTCACTGTAATTGAGCTTGATTCCAACGCCGGCCGCCGCAGTCGCGTCGTTGATTCCTCGCTGTCCAACCTCGCCTGGCCTCACCGCACCCTCCATCGCGGTCAGGGTGACCTCTCTGTTCTCCCTAGCTCCTCCGCTTCCTTCCTCTTGCTCTGTAGTATCCCCTCGTCATTCATCTGTCGATGTCGCCGCTCGCTGCCATTATGCGCGTAGCTCCGGCAACCATTAGAGGGCGGCGCCACCACTAGAAGGTCCGCCTCGGCCTCCTCTCTCCAACAAGCCAACTCACACATACCGGTTCGCCCCTAATCGGCGAAACCATCATCACGTGGGAGGATCCCCTCCATTGCTGACGTCATGCCTATGCAATAATTATTTTCTTTTCTATTTAATCTTTTCTATAAATAATTTATGTAATTTATTAAATGCTGGCAGGTGGGTCCACCTTGTAAGTGATATAACATTTCTAGAAATGCTTTTCTAATTAACAAAAGTACAATGTATTTCCAAAATGTAAATATTTTATAATATTCGAAAAATGATTTTAAATGAATTTAAATGGATAAAATCATAACTAATTCATTTTAACTCAGAAAATATGTATAATATATCAAAATGTTGAGAAAAAATGAGATGTACATAATAACATCAAAATCATGCATTGTTAAGAAACTTAAATGACAAGTTTCATTAGAAGAACAAAATAACCCCTCTCATATGCATCTGGGTTTCTTCGATTTTTGGTTTGGACCCCTCAGACGACGCTTAAATTGCTACGCATGATTTATGGTTACATTTCAACTCTATTTAACTTTTCATATCATCATCCTTGCTTGAGAATTGCATAGATGCGACGTGTTGATTGTTCCCTTCCTTTTTAGTGTTTTTGCTTCTTCTCGATAGACCTTGGAGTTGATGTGAGCAACGAGATCGAGTCCAAGATTGAAGATGGAGATCAACACCATCGAAGGGTATCGACGAACAAGATCATCTAATAAATCTTGAAGATCTATAGTTGGGTTCTAAAGTCTTTCTTAGATAGATAGAATAATCCTATCTGATATAATCCTATGATTTCAAAGTATTCCATTCTTGTCATGTGAATATGGTTCTAAAGTATTTCTTAGATAGATAGAATAATCCTATCTGATGCATGTTTCCTTTATAGCCTATATTCCTTGATCCACTACTCCCAGCATACCTAGGGTTTGGCTTATGAGGTTCGCTAGAGCTATTTATATCTGTTGTGCTTAGCCAAGCTTAGTTGTTACCGCTGGTCTATCTGGTTGATGAATCAGAGCTACGAATGAACCAAGTTGGCTAGGATGACATGGTATAATCAGAGATGAAAGTTAAACATGCTAAGTCTGGTATGGAAGGCCATGAGGGTTGTGGTTTTTGTAGTTCCATACTTGCCAGCCTTAGGACCCAAGGTTCTTGCCTCTTGATCCAAGACGAGTGTACAGCTACACGGGGCTTAGGAAACCCCTTGACCCCAACTTTCCTAGTCTGATGCATGAGTCCGTAGTTTGAGTTTTAGATTTGGCACCTACATATTTGGATGGGTTGAATATGGTGCACCATATAGGACATGGCTGGGTGAAGGGTGCACGATACTGAAACTTGATCCCAGTATACAAAGTCGAGGACAACCTGGGAGTAAGGCCAACTACCACAGTCAATGGCCCTTTTGGATGACTCATGGATTAGGCAAAAGCAAGGTTTTGGTCGATCACCCTCTATTAGCACACCAAGGTAGTGTGTCAAGTGACGTTAAGAGTCGGTTGACGTGGCTGGGTAAATTTGTACACCCCTATAGGGTTAAATCATTTCGAAAAGCCATGTCCACGGTTATGGACGACTTGGGAATGGACGTGGGATCATAGAGAAGAATAACCTAATCGTAAAAGTTGGCAGGTAAAGTGTTCTTAAGAATGCTTCCTCAAGGATCGAGGGGGTGATCCTAGATGGTACGTTCGTTGATGATGATTCGATGGATATCAAGAGATGATCAAGTTATAGATATCGCTTTCTTATCCTTTTAAAATTATCTATTTAGTCGAGCTTCTTCTCCTCCCTATTGTTTTACAAACAAAGATAGCTTTATGCAAAATAGGTCCACCAGCCATCAGTCTTGCAGAGTAAACCCTATACTTAGCCTTGTTTGTTGATACTTTTGCAGCAGGTAAGTGTTACAAGCGAAGATGAGTTCGATACATCATCGAGATCGACAAGTAGTTTGGGGTTCCCGGTCAGCATCGTAGAATATATGGATTGGGACATCATCGTTATGCTTCAGGCCTCTTAGGCTATTTGTTAAGTTTGCTCTACTTAATAGCATAATTTGCCTTCCGTTGTTTGATGTTTGTGGTAAGTGACATCTGCTTGTAATATTTTGGTTCTTTGCTCAGTTATGAGCTTGCTGTAATAACTTTTGTGTCGTAGCGTCACTGTTGTCTTACTGATTCTTTCTCTATATGCTTCCGACATTTTGGTTAGGCTTATATCAGACAGAGGTCTGGGATTTGTCTAGCCCTGATCCTGAGGGTGTCATAGTTCCGGTTTCGATAGGAAATTCCAGTGTTGATTCCGGCGCCGCCGGACTTATCGCCGCAATGCCCCTGACTCAAAGTCAACAAGGATTTGATGCCCGAGAATAATCCTATTTCATCCAGTTTTTACCCTTTTGTGCCCTACCCCTGTTTTAGTGGTTGGACAATATATAGACCCCACACACCCTTGTATTACTCAGACTTGGATAATTGAAATTAGAATACACCCTTGTGGATCTCCCTAATTTCTAGTCTTATGCTCCTTGAGAAAGGAGCACCAACTATTACCCGCCTCATTGGAGTTTGCATCGTGCCTCCCTTGTTGTACAAGGCCTTGGCATCAGAGCTCCTTGCCAAGACGTCAAGATCTCACCGAGACTCCCTATTCGCCATGCTGGTTTGATAGAGAGAACCCCACCCGACGCCGATCCTAGGGATTGCGCCTGACTAGTCATCGCCAGTGTGAGCTTTAGGTGTGTATTGTTTCTTTGAGTGTGTGTTTGTTCATCGTGTTCTTCGTGTGTGAGTTCGTGTTCCTCCACTCCCACATACTCCTCTTCGATTTCGAAGGATTTGTGAAAGATCGGGCCATCCTCTAGGATATCCGTCAACATATTGGCATCAAGAGCTTCGTTGCTCAAGAATTCCCCCACATTGTTTTTCTATCCACCAAAAATTCGAAAATCCCCCAAAAAGAGCCCCAAATTTCCTTCGGATCAATCTCTTGATTTGGTGTGTTTTCGTGGTTTTGTTCCATAGATCTGTTGCTTTGGGTACCAATCTACCTTTCTAGAACCTTTCCACATCCTAATTTGGACAAATTTCCGACAATTTTGACAGATTTGACTTTTAGAGTTCGTCACGAACTCAAATCAGCACCAAATCCGGCGGACCAGACCAGCCTCCGAAATTTCCAGCACATGTTCTGGTGTATCGGAATAGCAACCGAAAATTCTAGCGATAGGTCTGGCGCCGCTGATGTGGCCACCGAAATTGCTGATTTGACCCAATTTTGTCTATTTTTCCCTTTTGGTGTTGTTCTTGCCTCGTGTGCTTGTCATCTCAACTAAATTCAAGCTTCCGCAAGTCATCACATACCGTGCTCCACAACACCGCGACACCCGAACATCATCCCCAACACCGGTAGCAAGATGTCAATAATGAAGGTATAACTTGCTCCACCTTGTTAACCTTTCTTTCTTGTGTGTATCTATCCTATGAAAGCAGCTCATCTTGTGTTTTCCTAAGCATTGTGCACTTGTCCTTGGATAGTGAGAGTGTGTAAGCAAATTCAATAGTTGACATCGTAGTACAAAAAGGGAGAAAAAGAATCAAAAAAGAGAAAAATAAATAGCGAAAGAAAAATAGCAAGATACATAGTCTCCCAATACATAGAGTCTCAAGCTTGTAAGCAAAGAGAGAGAAAGAGCGCGACCAATGCAAGTGCACAAATCCATCGCTTATCCTCTTTTGGCAAACGAGTTGTGGTCTCTCCTTGCTTTGGCACAACACTAAGCGTAGTATTTGTTTGGACATTTGGTGCTCATTTTCATAGTCGTGCTAACCACATCCATCTCCACGTGTGTGTATTCTTTTGTTTTTGTAGATCGTTTACTTTTTTCTTTTGATCTCAGGTTCTCTACCACCTTTAACAATAGCCTTTTCTTTGGATCGTTTCGTTTGGTTTCCACCACCCTAACATTCCACCAAAAGCTTTTTAGAGATAGTTCTTTCATTAGTGTGAGGTTTATTTGCAATTTCACTTTGCATGCTTATAACTCTCACTTATGGTTTCTATTTCGGTGAAATCCCCAAGGTGAGGTAAAATCCTAACACCACTATATTCCACCTCCATATACAATCCTTGGGTGTTTTGCATGATGGATACGCACGGTGAGTCGAGCGAACCACCTCCACAAGAAGAAGAAAAAGGGTCGTACATGATGCACGCAAGCCACTACATCATCTGACATGAGTACCGTGATCATTGCCAAGCGCTTGAGATGCGACAAGATGAACAATTCGGCAAGACTCAAGCCGAGTTCAAAAACATTGATAACCACTTCGATGGCCTCAAAAGAAAAATGCATGCAATGCATCAGAACTTTGGCCATCAAAATGAAGCGCTCCAACGCTCCGTCACCGAAACAAATGACAAGCTTCGTCTCCTCATCGACAGAATGACAAGATCACATTCACGCGCATCAAGATCTTCATTCACGTCACGTCACCATTCTCCTCTTCGTCAAGACCATCATCCAAGTGCTCCAAGACACAATGATGCCCCCATGGTTGAAGATGCAAGTCTTCAAACTATGTACCTTCCCCACAGTATGCCGCAACGTCAGGCTATCATGGTGATTTCTCCTCAAAGCCCCAAGCAAGGCGAGAAGGACACCATCATCACGCAAGAGCACTAGTGATCCAACAAGCGCAACCATAAGTGGAACCTCGAGTAAAACCTCAACTACATCACCATCGTTTGCGAGACATTCTTGACTTAGCATGTGATGACTCCAACTTTGTAACTACCTCGGTGAATTACGCTCTTAGTTAATGCCTGGATGATCGAAAGTGGTTAAAATAGTACGGCGGGGCCCAGGGCCACTCACGGTAGACCTTTCGGCCGTCCTAACCACTTTCAAACAACGGGACAAGAACGAGCGGCGTAATCGGCAGGCGAAGGGATCAACTACATACACAAGTGAGTATGTATGCAAGCCACATACAACAGTCCTCAGAGCCATTCCATCTAAAAGACATAGAAATATTGCAACGCCATACGGCAAGATCCAAATGTCCTAGATAGATATAATAATTTAGGATAGCTCCTCATACATCACACATCAGAGTATCAGGCGGAAGCAGAAATCAAGATCCGAGTACGGATAAGAAGCAAATTGGCATAAGATGCCCCATAAATAAACACATCCCGCCCACAGATCACACGGATCCCCGATCCCGGAATCTCTACACCGAATGATCGTTGCCAACATCATCTGTCTCTTCCACCCAGTATCCATCTTGCGGGTACACCTGTTCATCTGAATCAAACAATTTATCGTGGGAGACCCTGGGGGTACTCAGCAAATCTTTATGCCACTAAAGGGGACACAACCTGGGGTGACGCAATTGCAGCAAAAGATAATACCTAACAATTCTATAGAGACTCGCTAACCTTCCGCCTAACCAATGATAGACGGAAGTCCGTGAATTAAGATCAACAGTTATAGCAGTATAATTCACAGATCCATCCTCCTCCTCGCTTACCAACGAGGAAGCGGGCGAACAACCCCCATCATCCGTTGGCAGTTTTATTAACCATTCCATGAGTATTGTACTATTTACTAGTCCAGTACTTAGTCAATTTAAAAGCGGTACTTTAGTTATACTTGTCTATGATCGAGAAACTGTGCTCCAAGTCGTCCATAACCGCGGACACGGCTTTCAGAAAAATTTACCCTGTAGGGGTGCACGAATAGCAACACACACTCGATCAACCTCGGAAAAACCAAATCAAAACCCAACGAGGCATTCACGACAAAGCAATCACAGGATTCAGAAATATTTCAGGGGGCCACCCCATTAAGCTACTCGCAACGAAGTTGGCCGGCTCCGAGACGGACCCAAGGTTTGTGTCAATGGCTGTAAACCACTGGGAACCCGAAAATGTGATTGGGCTTGTCGATACCGCGAAAACATTCCAAGATCCAAAACAGTACAGGTGCTACTCACACAATCTTAAATAAAGCAGTAACATGGCATAAGTACAGGATAGTAATAAAGCCCCAAACTAATTGTGGCCCCAAGAAATAAGAATGAATCAAGCTCTGACTCAGGGGGTCCATAAGGCCTCCCGGATGTGGATAGTGCGAATAGTCAAGGAACAGGAATCAAATACTCGGGGTCCTACGGGACACAAGTGAGCATGAAAAACCAAATAGCAGATATTGCTCACCGGTGCCTCTTTCATTAGTTATCCCATTACTACTCAGGTTATGTTGTTTAGGTACCTCATTATCCATCAGACACTCACATACCCTACTCATGCTTTTCTACGACTCGCATGGCTCAAACAACTCCTGTAGTAATGGCTCATGGGACCGGTACAGGCTTAGTGTGGTTTAAAAGTAAAGGCTATGCAATACTTGGGATTCAATTTAATGCAATCGTGACTCCATGATGCAAGAATAAGATAGAGGCAATAGGTACTGTATGTATGCAAGCATGTGGTAGTGCTTGCCTGGCAGCTCAGTTGAAGCGAGAGATGGATCTGGGTAATACTCCTGTGGTTCCTGGTAATTCTCCTGCTGGGCGTCTATTCGAAGAAGAACCAAACAAACAAGGGCCAACATAAATAAAGTGCACAAGCATATGAATTAAAATGCAACAAGCAACCAAGCATGCCATGATGAATGATGCACAATTACATGGCATTAAAGTAGCATGGCAAAGGTGAAGTGTGGATACAAGAGATAAACATTTTATTATTCATTTAACCAAGTTTTATTGCCATAAACAGTTCAGATTTTAAATGACAACATGATGCATGCTTCAATTCAGAACAAGGACTGCATAAATAGAACGGGCTCATCGCGCTGATTGATTTAGATATATTATTTGCCAAATTTGGAATTATACAACAAAAGTTATTAAATAATTAAGGAAAAGGGCACTTTCTTGTAATTTTAATCATCTCGAAATTTAAAGTGTTCCAAAACATATTTTGAAGGGCATATTTGAATTCCTCTCACTTTTCTGGTTCCAAAACATATATTACTTGTATTATTTGGATTTGTATTTTAAAAATTATTTAAATCTGAAGAGAATTTGAATTTAAATAAATTTGGAAAAGATTGGAATAAAAACAGACTCAGGGAAAACTTTTTACACCGCAGGCAAATCTACCCACAGACACTGACAGGTGGGGCTGCGCTGACTGGGCCACGCGCGCGCGAAAACGCTTTTGTCACGCGTCTTGGGCTAACCCACTGAGACTGACAGGCGGGACCAGCGGCGGAAGGCCCACGTGCCAGCGATGCGGGAGACAGGGGCTGACAGGTGGGGCTGCGGCTGGAGCGCGGGTTGCGAACGGGAAAAGCCGGGGTGTTTTCTGCAAACGTGCTGGCGTGGCTGACTGGTGGGGCTAAAAGGAGCGCGGGTTGCAGTAATTAAAAAGGGTGGGGGCTTTTTGCAAATTGACCATGGCCGGCTACTGTTTATTGTCTTCGCGCGTCTGACGCTAATCCGGCGCGCGGCGCGGGGCGGGGAGTCGAACCTGGGATGCGGGCGTGCGCTCCGGGGTGGCTAACCAGTGCGGCTGGGTCGGGGGAGTTGACAGGAGGGTAGCGGGGGCCTAGATAGGGCTTGGGCGGCGCGGAAAAGCTGCAGACGCCGGCGAGCTCTGGCACGCGGAGGCTGCTCGACGAAACGCACGGCGAGGCTAGACAACGACGGAGAAAAGGAGGTTGTCCGGGAGAGGGAGGGGCTCACCGCGGTTTGCCTGGCGGTGTTGGATCGGTCGGGGAGGCTCTGGAGCGGCGAGGACGCAGACGCACCAGCGGGCTAGGGTTTCGGAGGACGGCGAGGTGCTCGAGATGCGTGGGAGCTTCTCGTCCATGTCGGCGGGGTCGGGGTGGTGCAGGGGGTTCCTCTCGGTCTCCCAGGCCACCTCCAGGTCGAGCACGACGGCTGGAACGTAGAGGATCTGAGGTTGCTGGCGGCGAACGGCGGCAGGTGGTGGACGTTGGGGAGGAAGAAGGAGGAGAGGAGGGCGTCTCGGGGTGGATCTGGGGGAGCCCTGAGAGGCGTGCGAGAGGAGGAAAAAGAGGAAAAAAGGGGGGGAGAGGGAGGCGTGCACGGCAGGGAAAGGTGGCTCGGGCTTTGCCCTTTTTCTCCCTCGAGCACGTGCTCGGCCGGCTGGGGCTTGTCCTGGGGATGGGCAGCGCGGAGGGGAGGCTGCAGGGTAGGGTCGGCGATGGTGGTGCAGCTAGGCCCGCTCGGCAGAGAGAGAAAGAGGGAAGGGGCTCGGTTGAGCTCGGGTTAGTTAGGGCATGGCTAGGGTTAGGGTTAGACTTAGCTAGGTTAGAGAGAGGAGTGGCTGGGGTGGTGGGTCAGGTAGTGAGAGGGGCTTGGCATGGAGGCCAAGCTAGAGAGAGAGAGAGAGGGTTTAGGGTTAGTAGAAAAATAGGGTTATGGGAAGAAAAAGAGATTAAATAGGTTTGATTATTTTTAAGTAGTTAGATTGTAAATTTTGTGTAAGAGGTCAATGCAAGAAGAACTAGAAAGGCTTGATCTTGCATGGACTCATGGAAGAGAAACAAGAAAGAAAGAAGAAGGAAGAGAGTAGGTGTAAAAGGCCACATATGATCATACATGTAGAAAATTAAAATAAAAGAAAAGAATGTGGACAAGAACAACCCAAGTGGAGCATGGTGAGTGCTTGACTTAACATGAGGTGGAGGAGAAAAAGAATTCCAAGAAAGGAAAAAGAAAAGAATTGTGGAATAGGCCTCATGTGGTTCTTGCATGGAGAATAAAATAAGAAGATAAAGAGAGGGGTGAGACTATGAGGATGGTGTAAAGGTGGTGGATGGTTTTGCTTAGGTAGAATCCAACAAATACAAAGAAAAACCAAAGAAGAGAAAGGTGGTGAAGACTTGTGCATGGCCCATGCAAAATAATAATGCGCTTATTTATTTTGTGAAGACAATATGAATATTATGGCATTACTCTATGAATATCCAAGAAGTGGAGATAAAACCAAGCACAAGAATCTAGAGGATTTAATCCACCCCAAACTACATGAGCTAGAATTAAAATATCAAAGAAAAAGAAAGACAAGCTCATTGTTAATGGGATGGTGGAATTAGAGGGTGGTGGGAGAGAAAGGTGGTGTAATGGAAATAAAAGATATGCCCCCAACTCAACTTGGGCATTTGAACAATATATCAATAGCCAAATATAATATCAAGAAGCAAATACAATTAATAATGCATGTGAGAGAAGAACCAAAAGAAAAGGAGTTTTATATGATGCTCAAATGCAAGGTGGCATGATGACATGAGCATGATATAATTATGATGCAACAATAATATCTATGGAGTAGCCAATATCTTACTAGGACAAGTAGAATTACAATTGTTAGACAATTGGGATGCTACAACTCTCCCCCACTAAACAGGAATCTCACCCCGAGATTCTAGGAAGAAGAAGACTCAAAGAGGGTAGGATACTTGGCACGGAGCTCATCTTCACGTTCCAAGGTGGCTTCATCAACGGAATGGTGCGACCACTGCACCTTGCAGAACTTGATGGACTTGTTGCGAGTCCTTCTTTCTGCCACTTCAAGAATTTTTGTGGGGTGTTCTTGATAAGAAAGGTCTTCTTGGAGATTGATGAGTTCATGGTCCACGGTCCTGCCGGGATCCTTGAAGCTCAAGAGCATAAGCAACTTCTCCTCTTCTTCCACGAATTTTGAAAGGACCGATGTATCTAGGAGCCAGCTTTCCTTTGATACCAAAGCGGTGCGTACCTCTCATGGGAGTGACACGAAGGTAAACGAGATCACCAGGGACATACTCCATGTCCGTGTGCTTTCTCTCATAATTGCTCTTCTGGCGACTTTGAGCAATCTTCAGATTTTCAAGAATGATGTGAACTTTCTCCTCCGCTTGAGTTACAATGTCGGGGCCAAACAATATTCTTTCACCTGCGCCCGACCAACCAATCGGAGTTCTGCATTTGCGACCATAGAGAGCCTCAAATGGTGCCATCTTTAGACTTTTCTGGAAGCTGTTGTTGTAAGAGAATTCAGCATAAGGAAGACATTCTTCCCACTTCATGCCGAAAGAGATAACGCAAGCACGAAGCATATCTTCTAGAATCTGATTGATCCTTTCAACTTGTCCTTGCGACTGAGGGTGGTAAGCTGTGCTGAAGTTTAGTTTGGTTCCCAAAGCATTTTGGAAACTTCCCCAGAACTTGGAAGTGAAGATGCTTCCACGGTCTGAACTGATCTCAAGAGGAACTCCATACAGAGAGACAATTCTGTTGATATAGAGCTCAGCCAACTAAATTGCAGAAATCGTTTCCTTGACTGGAAAGAAGTGAGCTACTTTGGAAAGCCTGTCAATGACAACAAAGATTGCATTGTTGCCCTTCTGCGACCTTGGAAAACCAGTGATGAAGTCCATCTCTACTTTCTCCCATTTCCATTCTGGAGGCTTCAATGGCTGTAGAAGACCGGAAGGTTTCTGATGAACAGCTTTAACTCTGCGACAAACATCGCACTCTGAGACATACTTGGCACAATATCGTTTCAAACCAGGCCACCAATATTGTGTCTTTAAGTCCATGTACATCTTAGTGCTGCCAGGGTGGATAGAAAGAACAGAATCATGCGTCTCCTTGAGAACTTGCTCTCTTAAACCCGGGTAGTTCGGAACAAACATCCGGTGTTCAAAGAAAAGAGTGCCTTGGTCATCTACGTGGAAAGACTCGTACTTCGGAAGTTGAATGTTGGAGATGATCTTTTTAGTGTAAGGATCCCCAAGCTGAATGGAACGGACCTTTTCTTCTAAGAGAGGTGTTGCTAGAAGGTTCAGAAGATAACCTTGATCAACAATTTCAAGGTTGAGCTTGCCGAATTCCTCGCACAAGAGAGGCTGTTGTTCTTCCACCATGAGATTGTTGACATAAGCTTTTCGGCTGAGAGCATCTGCCATGACATTGCCTTTACCCGGGGTGTAGTTGATGGTCAAATCAAAATCATTGATTGTTTCAATCCACCTCCTCTAACGAAGGTTGAGATCAGGCTGTGTGAAGATATACTTCAGACTCTTGTGATCAGAAAAGATCTCACAACGGTTGCCAAGCAAGTAATGCCTCCATACATTCAAAGCAAAGACAACTGCTGCGAGTTCGAGGTCATGTGTAGGATAATTGATCCCATGCGTCTTCAACTGACGAGATGCGTAAGCAACAACTTGCTTTTCTTGCATAAGGACCGCACCCAATCCTTGCAATGAAGCATCACAGAAAATCTGGAAAGGCTTTGATGTATCTGGAGGAACCAAGACTGGTGTGGAAGTGAGCTTCTCTTTGAGTGTTTCGAAGCTTGCTTGACATGCAGGAGTCCAAAGATATTTCTTGCCTTTCTTGAGGAGATCGGTAAGAGGCTTCGCAATCTTTGAGAAATTTTGAACGAAGCGACGACAGTAACTGGCCAAACCAAGGAAACTCCGGACTTCTTTGACATTTATGGGTGGAAGCCAGTCCATAATTGTCTTAATAGTTTCTGGGTTGACGGCAATGCCCTTGGTAGAGATAACGTGACCAAGGTAGGTGACTTGAGGCAGCCAAAACTCACACTTGGAGAACTTTGCATACAGGCGGTTCTCACGAAGCTTGTTTAGGACACAACGAAGGTGTTCTTCATGTTCTTCTTTTGACTTAGAATAGACTAGAATGTCATCCAGATAGACCACAACGAACTTATCAAGATACTCCATAAAAACCGAGTTCATAAGCCTCGAGAAGGTGGCAGGTGCATTGGTGAGACCGAAAGACATGACCGTGTACTCATACAGGCCATAGCGGGTGGTGAAAGCTGTTTTAGGAACATCTTCCTTGCGAATCTTGATTTGATGGTAACCACTTCTCAAATCAAGCTTAGAGAATACCACGGCTCCAGCTAGCTGATCAAAGAGATCATTAATCTGCGGAAGGGGATATTTATTCTTGATTGTTTTAGCATTGAGTGCCCGATAGTCAACACAAAGTCTATCAGTCTTGTCTCGCTTCTTCACAAAGATGGTTGGACTACCCCAAGAAGAAGTACTGTGCTGAATGAAACCCAACTTCTCTTGTTCATCCAACTGACGCTTAAGTTTAGCCAACTCAGCAGGACCCATTTTATAAGGCCGCTTGGAGATAGGAGCGGTACCAGGTTCAAGTTCAATGACAAACTCAACCTCACGATCCGGAGGCATACCTGGTAACTCTTCAGGAAAGACATCTGGAAACTCACAAACTACAGGAACACTCTGAATACCTTCCATAGCATCATCATTCAGAGCCGCCAAAGAATAAAGCTGAATTGCAGGAGTCAGACTTGGAGAATAGACTATATGGCCTTCAGGAATTTTCAGAGAAACCGAACGTTCAGCACAATCAATCACAGCTGCATTTGCTGTCAACCAATCCATGCCCAAGATAACATCAATATCAGAATTGCCCAGAACAATTAAGGAAGCCGGAAAGGAAGAACCACAAATCTCAATTTGATTGCCCTGGCTGATCTTAGTAGATAACAATCTTGCCAAGGGAGAAAGAACCATTAACTTTTTATCCAGCTGGTCCATAACAAGCTCATGCTCATTTGCAAATTTGTGAGAAACGAAAGAATGTGAAGCACCAGAATCAAACAAAACTCATGCAGGAACTGAGTTAACAGGAAGCATACCCATGACAACTCCAGGTGCATGCTCAGCTTGAGCGACGTTGACACAGTTGGCACGAGCAACCGTAGATCCCGGCTTAGTGTTGATGTTGAGAGCCCGAGGTGGAGGTGCACGAATCATAGGAGCACTTGCCGCAGGTCTTGGAGGTGGTGGTGGAAGAGCTTTCTTGTTCATTGGACAATTCCATTGCTGATGCCCAATGTTTCCACAAGTATAGCAAGCAGCAGGTGGACGTGGAGCAACGTAGCCAGGGACTCCGCCAGGCGCTCCAGGGTAGTTGTGGTTGTAGCCCCTGGGAGCCGCAGTGAAGGAGTTTGGTGGCCTTGGTGCATAGCTTGACGGTCTTGGCGGAGCAGGAAGCGACGGTGGGGTGTTAGGAACCCAGACACGACGCTTAGAAGGAGCTGTCATAGCAGAAGAGCTTGCTGTATCACGGCTGTGTTTCTTTGACTCCTCAAACACTTGCCTACTTGCTTCTTCCTGCAGAGCTGTGTGCTGAAGTTCCAGGAAAGATGCTGGCCTTGCATGAGTGATTGCATATTTGATGGAAGCATTGAGGCCTTGCCGAAACCTCTTTTGCTTCTTCTTGTCATCAGAGATCTCATCTCCACCATAACGAGACAGGTTCATGAAGTTCCTGATGTAGATGTTGACATTGTCAGTGTCCTGCTTGAGGTTGAGAAATACTTCCTTCATCCTTTCCATGACAATTTCTGACAGATATTGCTCTTTGAAAGCAGCAGTGAACCACTCCCAAGTAGGCTGAAAACCAGAAAGATCTGCGTTGCGATAATTTTCCCACCAGAGAGCTGCATCTCCCTTGAGAAGTTGAGTAGCACACTTGACCCATTCTTCCTCGGGAACATCCGCAGTCATCAGTAACCTTGACACTTCACAAAGCCAATCATCCACATCAAGTGGCTGATCAAACACTTCGAATTGACGTGGGTTGAACTTGAGAAAACTCTTGATGTCTCCTCGCTTGGGAGGTGGAGGTAGCGGAGCAAACTCATTCCTCCTCACGCTTTCCTCGAAGCGCTGCTGGTTCTGCTGCATAGTGCCCAAAGCATTTGCAATACTTGCTAAAGCGGCCCCAAGTTCAGGTGGTATATCCTCCTCAGAACGGCGTGGTGGTGCCATCCTGTGATTGATATAAAACACAAGTCAGTACTATAATGGAGAATGATAATAATCCAAAATAGTACCAAAATGGAATTAATCAAGATTAAAGAATGCAATTCACTGAGATGATATGAAAATATCAACAAAGTTCAAGGCAACTAGAAGATATTAAGCATAACACACACGACTGAACAAGGAGTGTGGTATACAAACTAACAAAGAAAAATTTTCCGCAAATTTTGGCATTAAAATACCACTAGATGCGCAAAACCACTTAACGAATCAAGATTAGTAACTCTACTATTTCAATATACAAAAGCAAATGACAAAAGTAGTGGTATGGTCGCGACTCCATCCCGCACTCAAATCATTACTCCGCACATGAATCAGTAAAACACATATCCCAACAACTTCTTCTTAAGGTGAACCTAAAGATTGGTAACTACGGAAAAGAACACCCCAACAAGATAACATCGGATAACAAAAAGTAAAATAGATCGCATCGGTGTACAACGAATCAGAATAGATCGCGTCGGTTTACAAAGGACTGTCGGTAGGGAATGTACCAACAGTTGATAACCAAAAGGCAGATAGTGATAACATTTGGATGCAACAGATAGACAAGGAATTCACACACACACACACACGCACACAAACATAACCTATGGTACTACGGAACCCAGAACACATGAATCCTAGTTTGAATTTTAGAAGAGGATTGAAAACGTTACACTTCCTTACCAGAAAAGGGTGGGTGGGTGGGTAAGAAGAAAAATGGAAGCAGTCCTACTCTCACATTTTTTTCCAAAGTATACATAACTACCAAAATATTTGCTAGACAGACAACGACCATTTTGGCTGAGACCCTGAAGGGCGGGATGGCTCTGATACCAATTGTAACTACCTCGGTGAATTACGCTCTTAGTTAATGCCTGGATGATCGAAAGTGGTTAAAATAGTACGGCGGGGCCCAGGGCCACTCACGGTAGACCTTTCGGCCGTCCTAACCACTTTCAAACAACAGGACAGGAACGAGCGGCGTAATCGGCAGGCGAAGGGATCAACTACATACACAAGTGAGTATGTATGCAAGCCACATACAACAGTCCTCAGAGCCATTCCATCTAAAAGAAATAGAAATATTGCAACGCCATACGGCAAGATCCAAATGTCCTAGATAGATATAATAATTTAGGATAGATCCTCATACATCACACATCAGAGTATCAGGCGGAAGCGGAAATCAAGATCCGAGTACGGATAAGAAGCAAATTGGCATAAGATGCCCCATAAATAAACACATCCCGCCCACAGATCACACGGATCCCCGATCCCGGAATCTCTACACCGAATGATCGTTGCCAACATCATCTGTCTCTTCCACCCAGTATCCATCTTGCGGGTACACCTGTTCATCTGAATCAAACAATTTATCGTGTGAGACCCTAGGGGTACTCAGCAAGTCTTTATGCCACTAAAGGGGACACAACCTGGGGTGACGCAATTGCAGCAAAAGATAATACCTAACAATTCTATAGAGACTCGCTAACCTTCCGCCTAACCAATGATAGACGGAAGTCCGTGAATTAAGATCAACAGTTATAACAGTATAATTAACAGATCCATCCTCCTCCTCGCTTACCAACGAGGAAGCGGACGAACAACCCCCATCATCCGTTGGCAGTTTTATTAACCATTCCATGAGTATTGTACTATTTACTAGTCCAGTACTTAGTCAATTTAAAAGCGGTACTTTAGTTATACTTGTCTATGATCGAGAAACTGTGCTCCATGTCGTCCATAACCGCGGACACGGCTTTCAGAAAAATTTACCCTGCAGGGGTGCACGAATAGCAACACACTCTCGATCAACCTCGGAAAACCAAATCAAAACCCAACGAGGCATTCACGACAAAGCAATCACAGGATTCAGAAATATTTCAGGGGGCCACCCCATTAAGCTACTCGCAACGAAGTTGGCCGGCTCCGAGACGGACCCAAGGTTTGTGTCAATGCCTGTAAACGACTGGGAACCCGAAAATGTGACTGGGCTTGTCGATACCGCGAAAACATTCCACGATCCAAAACAGTACAGGTGCTACTCGCACAATCTTAAATAAAGCAATAACATGGCATAAGTACAGGATAGTAATAAAGCCCCAAACTAATTGTGGCCCCAAGAAATAAGAATGAATCAAGCTCTGACTCAGGGGGGTCCATAAGGCCTCCCGAATGTGGATAGTGCGAATAGTCAAGGAACAGGAATCAAATACTCGGGGTCCTACGGGACATAAGTGAGCATGAAAAACCAAATAGCAGATATTGCTCACCGGTGCCTCTTTCATTAGTTATCCCATTACTACTCAGGTTATGTTGTTTAGGTACCTCATTATCCATCAGACACTCACATACCCTACTCATGCTTTTCTACGACTCGCATGGCTCAAACAACTCCTGTAGTAATGGCTCATGGGACCGGAACAGGCTTAGTGTGGTTTAAAAGTAAAGGCTATGCAATACTTGGGATTCAATTTAATACAATCGTGACTCCATGATGCAAGAATAAGATAGAGGCAATAGGTATTGTATGTATGCAAGCATGTGGTAGTGCTTGCCTGGCAGCTCAGTTGAAGCGAGAGATGGATCTGGGTAATACTCCTGTGATTCCTGGTAATTCTCCTGCTGGGCGTCTATTCGAAGAAGAACCAAACAAACAAGGGCCAACATAAATAAAGTGCACAAGCATATGAATTAAAATGCAACAAGCAACCAAGCATGCCATGATGAATGATGCACAATTACATGGCATTAAAGTAGCATGGCAAAGGTGAAGTGTGGATACAAGAGATAAACATTTTATTATTCATTTAACCAAGTTTTATTGCCATAAACAGTTCAGATTTTAAATGACAACATGATGCATGCTTCAATTCAGAACAAGGACTGCATAAATAGAATGGGCTCGTCGCGCTGATCGATTTAGATATATTATTTGCCAAATTTGGAATTATACAACAAAAGTTATTAAATAATTAAGGAAAAGGGCACTTTCTTGTAATTTTAATCATCTCGAAATTTAAAGGGTTCCAAAACATATTTTGAAGGGCATATTTGAATTCCTCTCACTTTTTTGATTCCAAAACATATATTACTTGTATTATTTGGATTTGTATTTTAAAAATTATTTAAATCTGAAGAGAATTTGAATTTAAATAAATTTGGAAAAGATTTGAATAAAAACAGACTCAGGGAAAACTTTTTACACCGCAGGCAAATCTACCCACAGACACTGACAGGTGGGGCTGCGCTGACTGGGCCACGCGTGCGCGAAAACGCTTTTGTCACGCGTCTTGGGCCAGCGGCGGAACGCCCACGTGCCAGCGATGCGGGAGACAGGGGCTAACAGGTGGGGCTGCGGCTGGAGCACGGGTTGCGAACGGGAAAAGCCGGGGGGGTTTCTGCAAACGTGCTGGCGTGGCTGACTGGTGGGGCTAAAAGGAGCGCGGGTTGCAATAATTAAAAAGGGTGGGGGCTTTTTGCAAATTGACCATGGCCGGCTACTGTTTATTGTCTCCGCGCGTCTGACGCTAATCCGGCACGCGGCGTGTGGCGGGGACTCGAACCAGGGACGCGGGCGTGCGCTCCGGGGTGGCTAACCAGTGCGGCTGGCTCGGGGGAGTTGACAGGAGGGTAGCGGGGGCCTAGATAGGGCTTGCGCGGCGCGGAAAAGCTGCAGACGCCGGCGAGCTCTGGCACACGGAGGCTGCTCGACGAAACGCAAGGCGAGGCTAGACAACGACGGAGAAAAGGAGGTTGTCCGGGAGAGGGAGGGGCTCACCGCGGTTTGCCTGGCGGTGTTGGATCGGTCGGGGAGGCTCTGGAGCGGCGAGGACGCAGACGCACCAGCGGGCTAGGGTTTCGGAGGAAGGCGAGGTGCTCGAGATGCGGGGGAGCTTCTCGTCCATGTCGGCGGGGTCGGGGTGGTGCAGGGGGTTCCTCTCGGTCTCCCAGGCCACCTCCAGGTCGAGCACGACGGCTGGAACGCAGAGGAGCCGAGGTTGCTGGCGGCGAACGGCGGCAGGTGGTGGACGTTGGGGAGGAAGAAGGAGGAGAGGAGGGCGTCTCGGGGTGGATCTGGGGGAGCCCTGAGAGGCGTGCGAGAGGAGGAAAAAGAGGAAAAAAGGGGGGGGGGAGGGAGGCGTGCACGGCAGGGAAAGGTGGCTCGGGCTTTTCCCTTTTTCTCCCTCGAGCACGTGCTCGGCCGGCTGGGGCTTGTCCTGGGGATGGGCAGCACGGAGGGGAGGCTGCAAGGTAGGGTCGGCGATGGTGGTGCAGCTAGGCCCGCTCGGCAGAGAGAGAAAGAGGGAAGGGGCTCGGTTGAGCTCGGGTTAGTTAGGGCATGGCTAGGGTTAGGGTTAGACTTAGCTAGGTTAGAGAGAGGAGTGGCTGGGGTGGTGGGTCAGGTAGTGAGAGGGGCTTGGCATGGAGGCCAAGCTAGAGAGAGAGAGAGAGGGTTTAGGGTTAGTAGAAAAATAGGGTTATGGGAAGAAAAAGAGATTAAATAGGTTTGATTATTTTTAAGTAGTTAGATTGTAAATTTTGTGTAAGAGGTCAATGCAAGAAGAACTAGAAAGGCTTGATCTTGCATGGACTCATGGAAGAGAAACAAGAAAGAAAGAAGAAGGAAGAGAGTAGGTGTAAAAGGCCACATATGATCATACATGTAGAAAATTAAAATAAAAGAAAAGAATGTGGACAAGAACAACCCAAGTGGAGCATGGTGAGTGCTTGACTTAACATGAGGTGGAGGAGAAAAAGAATTCCAAGAAAGGAAAAAGAAAAGAATTGTGGAATAGGCCTCATGTGGTTCTTGCATGGAGAATAAAATAAGAAGATAAAGAGAGGGGTGAGACTATGAGGATGGTGTAAAGGTGGTGGATGGTTTTGCTTAGGTAGAATCCAACAAATACAAAGAAAAACCAAAGAAGAGAAAGGTGGTGAAGACTTGTGCATGGCCCATGCAAAATAATAATGCCCTTATTTATTTTGTGAAGACAATATGAATATTATGGCATTACTCTATGAATATCCAAGAAGTGGAGATAAAACCAAGCACAAGAATCTAGAGGATTTAATCCACCCCAAACTACATGAGCTAGAATTAAAATATCAAAGAAAAAGAAAGACAAGCTCATTGTTAATGGGATGGTGGAATTAGAGGGTGGTGGGAGAGAAAGGTGGTGTAATGGAAATAAAAGATATGCCCCCAACTCAACTTGGGCATTTGAACAATATATCAATAGCCAAATATAATATCAAGAAGCAAATACAATTAATAATGCATGTGAGAGAAGAACCAAAAGAAAAGGAGTTTTATATGATGCTCAATTGCAAGGTGGCATGATGACATGAGCATGATATAATTATGATGCAACAATAATATCTATGGAGTAGCCAATATCTTACTAGGACAAGTAGAATTACAATTGTTAGACAATTGGGATGCTACAAACTTGGAGAGTGAAGCTCGTCATCAAAGTGAAGCTCAACAAGACCCCCATCTTCGTCATCACCGTCATGAACGTCAACACCGCCACCATGGTCACCATGACGAGCCTCATCCACAACATCAAGACATGGAGCATCAAATGGTTCATACCGAGGGACGCCCACCATGTCATGAGGCGCAAGACCATGATCTTTGCCGTGAGGCCCAAGTGCCTAACCCGCAATAGCAACCTAGGAATGAGCATCCTCTTCGTCCACAACAACCTCAAGAGGATCCACCTCCTCGTGATCATCACAAGACCCAAGTGCCTCCTCCTTGTCAACAACCGCGCCAAGAGAAAGAGAATGTTCCGCCACCTCCAAATGCGGCTCCTCAACTGTAAGCACATCACCAAGCTCACCAAGCTCATCGCAATGATTGCATGGAAGATGAAGACCATCACCATCATGGCAACCACCGCCACCATGACCACAATGAGGAGGAAACCTTCTGCAAGCTCAAATTCACGATGCTTAAGTTCACCGGTTCAAATGACCCTAAAGAGTACATCTCATGGGCACACAAAGTCGACAAGATCTCCCGTATGCACAATTATAGCAACGAGCAGATGGTCTCCATGGCTTCGCTTGAGTTTGATGATTATGCCAACCTATGGTGGGAACAAGTTCAAGTTGCTCGTGATGCAAAATAAGAGCCTCCAATCATAACTTGGCATGACATGAAGTCTCATATGAGATCCCGCTTTGTTCCTTCCCACTACACGCGTGACCTATTCAACAAGCTTCAATCGCTTAGTCAAGGGACAAAGACCGTGGAATAGTACTTTAAGAAAATGGAGCTCAACATGATCCGCGCCAACATTCAAGAGCGCAAAGAGCAAACTATGGCATGTTTTGTTATTGGCTTGAACCATCCAATCAAGTGCATTGTCGAGTTCCAAATATACAACGACATGGTTGAGCTTGTGCACATCGCCATCAAAGCCAAACGTCAAGTACAAGAGGACCTCAAGTACACACTACTAGGAAACACCTCTTCTGTGGCGCATGTATATCTATCTTCTGTGGCGCATATGTGTGGCGCCAATATTACCTCGCCACTAATATCTGCTTTCTGTGGTGCATATAGATATGCGCCACAAAAATCTCAGACTTTTGTGGCGCATTTTTGCATATGCGCCACAGGAATGTGTTTAGTGGCGCATAAAATCCAATGTGCCATAGAATGTATATGCGCCACAGATACCTTTTCTATATCTGCGACTGACTATATTACATGTATTCAAAGTAAAATATGTTCCTAGTGTATAATTAGGTATTTATACAGGATTTATACAGTATTTATCCAGATCTGTATAAACAGTACATTGCACATATAGTAGATGAAAACCAACATATAATACAAACACAAGTATAATGTCATCACACTTAGAGCGCGATCGAGATACATATATAGTGTCATGTGCTGAATTTTTACACAAGTGTCGAATACAAAGTTCATATCATCTCACATTACAAATATGAAGTGGTCACCGCCTAGACTAGGATCAAATAGAATACAACTGTGATGATGGTGAGCAAGAGCATGAACCCGACCAATATCTTCATCTGGTTCTTCTTCCACAGGTGGTTCCTCCACTTGGCTACCGCCTCCTCCATAGTCGCGTATCCTTTGCAGATGTTGCAGCTGAACTTATTCACTTGTTTGTGATAGTCCTCCCACTCCTTGTAGACTCCTGGAACCCTACCCATGTACACAACATACCACCTCGTCGCCATATCTATAGACAACAAGGCATATTAGTAAAACATTCAACGAAAATAATTAATAAAGGGTTCACATCCATATATATATGTTCACAAAATATAAAATAAAGGATCCATAAACCTAAAAGATAGCATCGTGATCACTATAAAAGTAATAATTTCAACAACAACACGACCACAATATAGTTTAAGTCTAACAACAACGACCATTTTGACCACAAGATAGTAAATTTTATGACACACACACTACAATAGGCGTCCATCGAGAATATACACACACTCGATCATGCTAGGCACACATCGATCGTGAATACTTCTTCTTCTCGCTCGGCTTCGATAACGGTTGATAGACCTCTTTTGTCATCCACATCCTTGTGTCACCCTTCTTACTGAGGCGTTCTTTGATCTCCCTCTTACTCAACCCTCTAGCTTGTTGTAGGCCCCCCCTTGAGTTGACATCTTCAATGATGATTTGCGACAACTTCAGCTGAATGCGATGGAAGTCTTCTCTAAGATCATCATCGTCGCTTCGCGCCAAAGTTTCGGCCCATCCTTGGAGACTAAATGGTAACGTTAGGTTCTGGCAATCCTGAACATAGCCTTTAAGGTGATGGAGGACATAGAAGGCCTCCTTGGCGCTACCAGTAATAGGCTGCTTGATGCAGGGGAACTCGAGCACATGCTTCAACACGTGTTTTCTATCCTTGATACATTCCCCCCATCTATGAAGGTGCATTCCTTCTTGTTGTAGCCCTCGAGAGCCTCATTGATAACACCCCTTATTCTGGTGTAGTCTTTCTTCTTCGTCAAACTCCCCGAGTTCAAATACGCGGCTATTGAATACCTCGGGGGAAGGATGATGAGTGCGCAATATTTGTCTTTGCGCAACACAATTGGAACGGAATGTTGGAAAAAGAGCAAAGGAAGAAATCTATAAGAAATGCATAAGCTACGACAGCAATGAGCGAGTGTGTACTTACTCGGGAAAGAAAGGCAAAAGTAGTTTGTCCTTCCTCTTGTTGTCCACCATGAACTTCTCAAGGTACGCCGTTGCCTTGGTCGATGTCTTTGATCCTTCGACCAAATGGTTGTCCTGCATGTAGTAGGGGTCCACTATCGCGACTTCCGGGGTACTCTCTCTCTCTTGAACTTGATCGCCAGATTGAGCGCGTATAGGTGGACCAAGTTATAGTCCAGCCGTTTCGTGAGAAACATCTTGAAGATGTGCTCGTACGCTATGAAGAATATTTCTGCGGGGGCTTCATCGACGAAGCCCACACCCAATGGCAACTTGGCCATGAAAACTGGGTAATTTGGATCTTTGTATTTAAGAAGGATTCCCTCTAGTGTCTGGACACCCTCGTGCAAAGTTAACATGGGTCCAACCGCGATGTGGAGCATATCCTGAGCCAATATCGGATCACCAGCTACATGCACTTGGGGCAAGACATATTGTGTGGATGGTACGACGACGACGTCCTGAGCCCGGATCCTCTTCGGAGGAGGCTGGCTCACACCCTTCTTATTATTATTATTACCTCTCTTCCTTTGGTTCTTCTTCACAACAGTGTCCTCCACTACAATCTGCTCATCGGTCGCCTTTCGGAGTGTGTTGGAGCTAAAAACCAATCCTATTTTCTCGTATGGTGGATCGGCGGCCGGAGGCGTCTCTTGAGAAAACCATGGAAGACCAGGCGCTCCGTGCATGTATTGGGCCGACCAGCTTGATGGTCATGAGCTATGAAGGGTTCTTCATCCAGAGAAGGCGCATACAATCCTTTGTTGGTGCCGGTGTTGATGAAGTCGTCAACTTTGACCAATTCATCATCATCTTCATGGGTGCCATCATGTGGTGGTGGTAGCGGGGGAGATGGCGGTTGCAGCACAACGTCTTTGCCATGGGGAGGTACACATGTTGCCAAGAGTTTCTGGTGACGGTTGGTGGTGGCAACGACGACGATTGCTGTCTTCTGAGCTGGTGGCTGGGCAATCGATCGATATGTGGCGCCGGTGCTCCCCCGCAAGACGAATCTGGGTCTTCGGCCATGTCAAGGGCCAGTTGTAGCATTCTCCAAGGGTCTTGTGTTCGTTATCTCCCTGAGGTTGAAAGGGGGGTACATGTCATCGCACCCTGGCACCATCCGAGCCAACCTGACCCATATCACATCATCATCCATTAGATTGTTGTGCATCGTGCGGCTCGCTGATACGTTGCTAACATATCCATAATTTTTGATGTTCCATGCTTGGTTTATCTACTTTCTTAGGTTTTGTCCACACTTTGGAGTACTTTCTATAAACTTTCTTGCACTAACCTATTAACAAGAGCCACAGTGCCAGTTGTCTATTTTCTGCTGTTTTTGGTTCCAGGAAGTCAGAAATGAATATTCTCGGAATTGGACGGGACAAAAGCCAAAGTCCGTTTTTCACCGAGGGACACAAGGATCCAGAATACGAGACGGAGAAACCCTAAGTACCCAATCACCTAGGCCACCACACCACCTGGCCACGCGACCCAGCCTGGCCCACGCTAGGGGGTGGTCTGGCCGCCTCCGACACCCCCTCCGCCTCCCCTTTTGCCTATAAGATGCCTCCGATGCAGAAACCCTAAGTACCCAATCAAAAATTCCACAAAAGAGTCTGTAGCCGCCGTCATCTCCATCCCTAGATCGGGAGGAATCTAAAGCTCTTCCCTGCACCCTAACGGAGAGGGGAATTCACCCTGCAGGCCTTCTTCATCACCATGCAAGCCTCCGGTGTGATGTGTGAGTAGTTCATCCTTAGACTACGGGTCCATATAGTAGCTAGATGGTTGGTTCTTCTCCTTTGTGCTATCATGTTTAGATCTTGTGAGATCCGTTCATGATCAAGATCATCTATTTGTAATCCTACATGTTGTGTTTGTAGGGATTCGATGGAAATTGGGATTCTATTCCAGATTGATTATTGATTCTATCATGCCTTTGTTATTTGTGATCTTGCATGCTTTCCGTTGTTAGTAGCTATCTTGGCCAACTAGATGCTAGCAACTCCAAGAGTTAGTATTTATGCTCGATAGTGGGTTCATGCCTCTAGTAATCTGGCGAAGTGACAGAAATCTCTAAGGTACTAGATATGCTGTAGCTACTAGGGAGAAAACAACAATCCTTTGTACATAGAAAAATCATATTGTTTACTTTGCACGCAATGCGTAATGCAATTATTTGTTGCTTGCAACTTAATACTGGAGGGGGTTCGGATGATAACCTGAAGGTGGATTATTAGTCATAGATGCAGTTGGATTACGGTCTATGTATAGTGTTGTAATGCCCAATCAAATATCAAAGGAGTCAAGATGAGTAGTATATGCATGATTGATTTCTCGATGTTTTTTAATTGCCCCGCTTTAATTTGTTCACCCAACATGTCATCTATCTTAAGGAGAACCACCACTAGTGAACTATGGACCCCGGTCCTTTCTTTTACCATCAATCTACAACTGTTTACTGCTTTCTGTTTACTTTCTTCAAACTATTACTTTCTTCCACTTGATATGTTTAATCCTTTGTTTTCAGCAAAACCACTGAGATTGACAACCTCATCCCATGTAGGGGGCAAAGTTCTGTGGCTATGTTGTGCAGGTTTCCATGTTGCTGCTGGCACCGGTAGTGCGCCCTGCCAAAGTTCATCTAGCAACACCTTGGAGGTGTTTCCTTGCTCCTACTGGATTGAAAACCTTGGTTTTATAACTGAGGGAAAACTTGCTGATGTGCTCATCATACCTTCCTCTTGGTGTTCCACAACGAGCTCGATATATTTTGGGCCATCACTCGCCGGTTGTATGAGAGTGCCCTTGGCAACATCCCTCAACTCACCGCCGACATCTTGAAGCAGGACTATGCAATAAGTGTCCTGAGGCAAACCATCACTACAAGAAATCTGGGGATCCATGACCCTCCATATTGGTCACATGACCCTCCATATTGGTCACTGAAAGGTCATAGTTTTTAATTTGTGACCTTTTTGTGACCAAATAGAGGAGGTCAAAATATGAGCGTCACTAGTTAAACACCATGACCTTTTTTCTGAATTGGGCATAGACGTCTATGACCAATAAAGTTGGTCATAGATTCTATGACCAACTGTATTGGTTATAGACTGTCTGCCCTGTCCACGTCAGATCCTACATGGCTGATCTGACATGGCAAATCTATGACCAATTGAAAAGGTCCTCGATCAGATTCAGCCCGGTCCAGATAGGTGTTTTATATGGGCTAGGCCCAAAAATTCTGGCCTTTTCTTACAAAATCTTGGCCTTTCACTGTATTTCATTTCAAGCCTTGGCCATTTTAGGGTCTAGCTATTAGTAGTTTATGGTCCGTTTATTTTTGGATTTCAGCCATTTTGTTCCAATTTTTTTGAAAATTATACACTGTTTAGTCCGCGATTGTTTGGGACAAGGCCTTTTTAAATCAAGTTATTATTTGGTCTAGTACAGGTGCCAGGCTTTTCTAAGAGATTTTTATGTACTGAATACCGATAAAGTGTTGAAGATTGTGCAAACCCGTAAGAAATACTCACTATAGAAAAGGAGCAGGTAGAAATAAGGAAAAAACAAATAAGATTCGCTGGACTTAAAATTGCACCGCATACACCAATATGACAATATCAAGGGTGATGGTCTTGCTGGTGAGAGTCTTCACAAAGATCTGCATATGTAAATACAAAGTAGAACATAGTAATCAGCCAGACACAAGCAATACATGAACCGCTAGGCCACTGTCTGGGAGATAAATCTTAACTACAAGTAGCAAACATTCTAGATAAAATATGGAATAAGCTGACTCGCAACCAAGTTTTAGCAAATTCACGTTCTAGTAATCCTATGCTTCAAGAGGAAACAAGCTAGCATGAATGGGATGTGTCAGGTCTGTCGGCTCTGTCTGGTGCATGCATGCACCTTGATGGCCAGATGCATGTCTGTGTTTGGTTTGCCATTTAGTACTAGTGCAAAAGAGTCGAATGTAGAAATATTAGAGGGGAATAATGCAGAAAACTGTGACATTTGATCAATGCTACTGTCTGAAACGTCTCCACTCTGTAACAATGTTTTTGAACTGAAGAAAGAAAGCTGAGCGGAGCATTTTCTCGGCACACATGGTTCTGCCATTCGCTTGCTCACTTGATCGAGGTGCCAGGCTGCTAGTCATAGGAAAAACCATGGGCGGCTCCACGTTTTTTAACCCTGATGGCGACTCGAAGGTCAGAGTGATGATCGGCCAGGAGACATAGCAGGGACGGCTGCAGAACAAACAGAGTGGATGTTATACTCCAACCGAGCGGAATTAGCGAACTACAATAGACATATGAATAGAAGCAAAAACAACCGAACCTCAAATCGGGACATCTACAAAGTAATCGAAGCATACTAGAGAAAACAGCAATCGATCAAAAAAATAGTACCACCGCCACAGATCTACTCCAAACCACTAAGCAATCGACGGGAATCTACGGTACAACTACAAACGGTTAGGGAAGCAAAACAGGAGTAAATGAGCGGAGAGATCGGGGACTCGCGTACCTTTATGACGAGGACGAGATCCTCGATTCGATTTTTCTGTGAGATCAGATTGAGGAGGGACTGGATTGTATCTGTGTGGAGAGGAGCAGAGAGGCTGTGTGATTTTATTGGACCTTGGATGTTCATTGCCGCTGTCGGGAGCAATGGTCACCGGGATCAGAGGAGGAGGAGCGGCCACCCGGGATTAGAGGAGGAGAGCACCTCGTAGGAGAGCACCCACCACAGGTTCTCCAGCGGAGAGAGACCCCGGCGGGCGCCGCTTGCAGTCGTCCGTGTGGAGGAGCTATCGGCGCCGCTCGCGGTCGTCCGTGTGGAGGCACCGCTCGCGGTCATCTGTTACAGGGCTGGCAGCATATCTTATGGGGAGGGAGCAGTAGATCTTGTGGGGAGGGAGGAGCAGATCTTGAGCGAGCTCGGTGGCTAAAGGGGAGCGAGCTCGGCGGGTATCAATGGCGGCGGGTCTGAGCGGGATTAGGGTTTGAGGGGTGGAGAGTGGATGTGTGGCCTCGTGGGGATCCCTCTGCATCCTGATCTTGATGGGTGGCGTCATGGCGGCGGTGGAGAGTGGAGAGCTCAGATACGAGGGGCGCTTTTGGGCATTGGATTCTGATGCTATGGATGGCTAAGATCGAGCTTGGGAGGATGATCTGTGGCATCATGGTTCCTGCACTCTCATTGGTTGGAGAATGTGTCCAGAAATCCAAGTGTCAAAAGGGGTATTTTGTGAAGAAACCATCAAATGAAAGTTTGCAATACTACAACCCTACTTTTACAAAATACTACGCCACCTTATATGGATAATTTCCCAATTGGAGTATATAAAACCTTTCCATGCACACCTCGTGAAAAAGACAAATATCTGCCAAATCGGTAGGAAGTTGGTCCGATTTGAACTATAGCTATAGAATTTGATGCTCATGATTTTTTGCAAAAATCATTTTTAGCTTCACAATATGTTGTTTTATCAGAGATCCACTAAAATTTTAGTGAGGCTCGGCCCCTAGCTAAGAACCTTCATGCCCACCGTTTTGACCATAGTTTGAAACAGACATAATAAATTCAAAACCGGTCCAAACAAGGTAACTCTTTTGCATGGTGTCTTATTATGTGACATATTTGCAAGGAAAAATACCAAACTTGGTATATTGAAAGTGTCTCGAAAAAACCTTCTCAGAAATGACCTATCATGTTCGAGGTTTCCTGGATTTCGGGCCAAACGACCAATGTTATGGCCATAATCATGGCATAGTTTGTGATAATGTGTCCATATTGTGCACGCATGTGCATCTTAGGATGGCGAACAATATTGCAGAAGGATGATTTCCTTTTTGTCACACAGAAAATGCATTTTCCATTTTCTGAATGCAAAAAACAGGGCGTTTTGTGAAGCAACCACGAAAGTTTCAAAATGACACCACCACATTTAAAAAAAATAATAGATCATGTTACATGGACAATGTCAAAACCGGGGCATCTCAAACATATTTGTGTGCCGAATCGATAGGAAGTGGGTCTGATTTCAACTACATGTAGATGATTTAATGCTCATGATTTTTTGCAAAATAATTTTTAGGTTCACATTATGATGTTTTATTAGAGATCTAGTGAAATTTTAGCGAGGCTCATCCCCTAGCTAGGAACCTTCATGCCCTCCCTTTTGACCATAGTTTGACACAGGCGTAATAAATTAAAAAATGGTCCAAACGTGGTAACTCCTTTGCGTGGTGTCTTATTATGTGACATGTTTGCAAGGAAAAATACCAAACTTGGTATATTGTGTGGCTCGAAAAAACCTTCTCAGAAATGACCTATCATGTTCGAAGTTTCATGGCTTTCGGGCCAAATGACCAATGTTATGGCCATAATCGGGGCATAGTTTGTGCTAATATGTCCGTATTGTGCACACACGTGTATCTTGGGACGGAGAACAATGTTGTAGGAGGAAGTTTTCCTTTTCACCGCACAAAAAAGTAATTTTCTATTTTCCGAGTGCCAAAAGCGGGGCGTTTTGTTAAGCAACTACCAAGTGAAAGTTTTAAAATGGTACCACCATATTTTTCAAAAATACTAGACCATGTTACATGGCCAATGTCCCAACTGGGGTATATAAAACCTTTCCGTCCAGCCCTGATGAAAAAGACAAATTCCTATTGAATCGGTAGGAAGTGGGTCTGATTTATACTACCGGTACATTATATAATGCTCATGATTTTTTGAAAAATATCATTTTTAGACTCAAAATATGTTGTTTTATCAGAGATCCAATACAAGTTTAGCGAGACTCATCCCTTATCTTCATGCCCGTCGTTTTGACCATAGTTTGAAACAAGAAAATTTTGAAACGCGCATAAGAAATTCAAAAACGGTCCAAACAAGATAAATCCTTCGCATGGTGTCTTATTTTGTGACATAGTTATGAGGAAAAATACCAAAGTTGGTATATTGTAGATATCTCAAAAAAACCTTTTCAGAAATGACCTATCATGTTCAAGGTTTCATGGTTTTCAGCTCAAAAGACCAGTATTATGGCCTAAATCGTGGCATAGTTTCTGATAATGTGCCCATATTGTGCACACACGTGTATCTTGGGATGGCGAGCAATGTTATAGGAGAAAGTTTTCCTTTTCGGCTCATGGAAAAAGCATTTTCTATTTTCCGAGTGCCAAAAATGGGGCGTTTTGTTAAGCAACTACCAAGAGAAATTTTTCAAATGGTACCACTCTATTTTTTAAATATACTATACCTCATTATATGGACAATGTCCCAACTGTGGTATCTAAAATCCGTCAACCCCTGACGAAGAAGACAAATTTCTGCTGAATCGGTTACAAGTGGGTCCAGTTTGAACTATAGGTACATTATCTAATGCTCATGATTTTTTGAAAAAATCATTTTTAGACTCACAATATGCTATTTTATGAGAGATATAATGCAATTTTATCGAGGTCAGCCCTTAACGGAGAACTCTCGTGTCGCTGTTTTGATTGCATTTTAAGAGCACAAGAACAAAAAAAAGATAGACCATACACTCAGGATAACATAAAATGAGAAACTTGACAACACGAAGGTTATATGTATCTTTGAGATGAATTAAAATGATATTTATATCATCTTAATCCAAGGTTATATGCAAAATTGATGTTGAATTTATATTTGTAGACTTCTTAAAAAAATTGAAGCCCTCTATTTATGTGGGCTCAGACTAAGAAGAAGCCCAGAATTCCCATCCAAAATGGACAATCTAATGGACTATGGGCCGGCGGCCCAGCCACGGAAAAAAATCACAAGAAAAAAAAGTTAGGCCTCTACCACCTAGGCCCAACTCGATTGGAATGAATGTTTACATAGAACCCGCGGGGCTAGTATAACACGAAGTAGAGGTTGGTGTGGTGGTTCGGTGCCTTCACATATTGGGGGAGGTCACAGGTTCGAGTGCCCGGAGCCTCTGTTTTTTTCCATATTATTCCAACGCAGTCTCCTTCAGTCAAGCGAGTCCTACATGTCAGGTTAGTGGGACCCACGTGGCATGTCAGCCAGGTGGAGCCCATATGTCAGGTCCACTTGGTCAACATGTCCTATTTAGATGGACTGTTGTATGACAGGTGGGCCCCACGTATCATATATTTCTCCTAGACAGCGTTACACGACACATATGCGGACACGTCAGCAGAAGTTGACACATGGAAATGACACATAGGCAAAATTGCTGATGTGGCCGCCCAGTCATTTTAAAGAAACAAGAATCAGTGGCCATGACCATTTAAATTGGTCGTAGTGAGCTAATATAAGGCTATAATCTAGTGTTATCCATCCATGAACTTTTCTTATTTGGAAAATATGACCTTCTTAACATAATTGGTCATACTTTTTCAAGGTTTGGACCCTTCCAAATGCCTTACGACCAGTTGGTTTAGAATGATCATAGATCTATGACCAAAAAATCCATGGTCGTTAAAAAAGGTCACTAGTGAGCAGATTTCTTGTAGTGCATGTTGTTGGGCATCATGAGATGGCAGCCGTCATGCATCAAGTGCATAAAAGATATGACGTGCACTAACTAATTAGTTACCTAGGTGATGTCATGGAGCTCGGCTAATGTAGAGACATGGTCGATGCCGGCGGTCGGCCTTTAATTCTTTTAGCATCAACATTACGAATATGTGTAACACTATTATCGAGATCTAATAAAAATAAACCATTCATCATAGGTGCATGACCATAAAAGATATCATTCATATAAATCAAACAACCATTGTTTTCGATTTGAACGAATAACCACATCGCATTAAACAAGATCCGGATATAATGTTCATGCTCAGTGCAGGCACCAAATATCAATTATTTAAGTTTATAACTAATCCCGATGGTAGGTGGAGAGGCAGTGTTCCGACGGTGATCACATCGACTCTTGATCCATTGCCGACGCGCATCTGGACCTCACCCCTTGCTAGTGGTTGCTTGTTCTGTAGCCCCTCATTCGAGTTACATATATTAGCAACTGATCCAGTATCAAATATCCAGGTGCTACTGTGAGTACTAGTCAAGTACACATCAATAATATTTATATCATATATACCTTTGTTTGCCTTGTCGGCCTTCTTGTCTTCCAAGTACATGGGGCAGTTGCGGTTCCAATGGCCATATCCCTTGCAATAGTAGCACTTGGTATCAGACTTAGGGCCAGCTCGGGATTTCTTTTCAGGTGCGGCAACAGATATGCCGCCCTTCTTTCCCTTTTGCTTACCCTTCCTGTCTTTCTTAAAACCGGTGGTCTTATTGATCATCAACACTTGATGTTCTATCTTGATCTCCACCTCTGCAGTCTTAAGCATTGACAGAAGCTCGGGAAGAGACTTCTTCATGCCCTGCATATTGTAGTTCATCACGAAGCTCTTTTTGCTAGGTGAGAGAGATTGGAGAACACGATGAATGCCTAAGTCAATGGGAATCGTCATACCTAAGGACACAAGCCTATTGGCATACCCATACATTTTGAGTACGTGCTTGCTAATGGAGTTGTTCTCTTCCATCATGCAGTTGAAGAACATTTCAGAAGCATATAACTCTCTACGGCAACATGGGTATCGAAAATCATTTTCAATTTGCCCATGGTATCAAAGGCATTGTCGTTTTCAAAATGCTTTCGAAGTTCTGGCTCTAGCCCATATAGTATGCCGCAATGAACTAATTTGTGGTCCTCTTGACGAGTCAGATAAACGTCTTTTCCTCGTCAGGGGCATCAGGAGCTGGTGGGGGCCTAGCGGTGCTTCTAGCACATATAGCTTGTGTGCAGCATTGAGGATAATCCTCAAGTTCATGGCCCAGTCGGTAAAGTTGCTACCAGTCATTGCAAGTTTCTCTTTCTTCATGGACATATTGAAATTAAAAGCATGTGGTGCCATCTGCAACAGAATTTGTAAAGTTTGGACTAAGTTTATGATAGATCGAGTTCAACTAATCCAAATTACAAATGAACTCCCACTCAAAAACAACATCCCTCGTGTCTTTTTGGTGATTACATGAACCAAATCCACTACACCAAGTCCAATCATCACCTGAGTCAGTGTAGTTTGAAAGGCGAGCATCAATATGGGCAACATATCAATTATATGACTCATGCCCCTTCGTATGTGTTCCGAGGCCATGTATGTACATGCTAGGCTCCCGAAGTAAGAACCTTAGTACTCGCGTGTGTAAAACTGTCTTACACCTCAAATATGATCGCGGATTCAAGTACACCCGATCATCACATAATGTCTTGAAGCGGCGAAACATAAACAGTGTGTACTTAAGGAAGAACACATTTTTATCTTGATATCTAAATGAGGGATCATCTTATAATGCTACTAAAAGCGCTAAACTAGCAATATAAGATGCGAACATCATATGTGTATTTGATCACCATCACATGCATCGTGGTATGATCTCTATCATTCCTTTGTGTGTAAGGCTAAGGTCTATGGAACTTACACGTTAAGTGTGTTGTAAGGGTATCTACCATACATCAACTTACAACATGACCATATCTTGACACTAGCCCCGCAACAATCTAAACTAGACGCCTCTAATTTATCCATTGCAAGTTTTATGTGGCTTAGGGCTTTCGGAGATAGAACCGGTCTTACCTAAGAACATGGAACCACAACTATGATAACTAAGTTATTAGCAACTTGTTGTAAATCAGATATTGACTATAGTAGGAGAGATAGACACCCTCTAGCCACTTATGCAAAACTAGTTGCATGTCAGTCGTGGAACCGGTCTCTTGTGCGATGACATGTAAACTTGGTCCGGGCCGCTTCATCCCACTATGTCACCAATATCCACAATACATGAAAGAGGAAATAACATGATCATCATCACGCACATATAACCATATATGTACTACCCATACAAAGCACCTACACATAGATCAAGCTTTGATACCACTGTTGGGTTCGCAACATAGAAAACAAAAAATTTCCTACGATGGGAACTATACGCCAAGATCTATCTACTAGATACAAGCAACGGGTGGATATACATCCATGGAGAACTTACACTCGAAGACAACAAACCATTGTTAAAAAGTTGGAACTCGTGGATGATGTAGTCGAATGCTTACCAATCTCAAGATCGTGTGGAAGTCCTAGCGCCACAAATCAACAGCGCATCCATCCTCGCACACACGTTCAGGCCACCGAACAACCTCCACCTCCTCGCTCTAGTGAATCAGTGGAAGCAGCAACTCCTTCCACACGAAAAGCTACCGGGAACATGTATCTCGCTAATCTGAGACCATGGGGAATATATCTAGAGGGGGAGAGAGATCCTTCACGAGGAGGTGTGCTTTGTGAGGAGGAGATGGGGGCCTTTTATAGGGAGAGGGGGTCATCCCCCTCCCATGGCTGGCACCATGGGGAGTTGCCCCCACCTCATCCCTCATTCATGTGGTGAACCTCCACTCATGTAAATCTAGCAACCACTCAAAATTCCACTGACATGCATTAAATTTCCACCAAATTTAATGAAACTCTCATTTAATAAAACTCTTTTATTTATTTTATTCAGAATTTTGTTAATTACTTTTATTAACAAACATTCACATAAAACCCCGTGCAACATTTCAATATCACATGCAGAACCAGTTTTTGCAATTTCACCCGAAACAATTCTTGTTTCCATTGAAATGATTCCAGTGCTTTGCAATTCTTTCGTCTAAAACATATATGCTCCAAATGGTGTTTGGCAACCCTTAAGTGTGTCACCCTATGGTTCGCGAATAATGCAGACATGATTGAGACTCCTCTCAGATCAATAATCAAAAGCGGGACCTGGAGATACATTCTGACTCCTACACATTCAACGGTGACTTATGTGACCGTGAGAACCTTTAACGCTAGTAACTTAATCCCTTTGTCTCACGATATATTACATGTACGAGATTCGATCATCGGTATCCAAATACCTAGTTTGATCATGTTACTGACATGCACTCTTTTCTCGTTCCCGTGATATAACATTCTAGTGATCACATCACTTGCTTGCAAGCTATTCTCAATGTGATATCACCGAGAGGGCCTAGAGTATATCTATCCGTCATCGGCATGCAAAAATCCCACTCTTGATCCATGAGCCTCTACATAACTCCTTTGTAGCACTGAACCCATCTTTATAGTCACCATTTTACGGTGTGATGTTTGATGTTATCAAGATACTCCTCTAGTATTAGTGATTAACATGATCTCATGGTCTAAGGACTATGATTACTTTGTATGTTGTTATATCAGTATAAAGTCAATGATTTTGATCGTAATGCTATACTTCAGATGAATATTTATCACATCATTTCCCCAATGTTGTGACCTTGTTATTAATGACATCCAATGTCCATGATCAGGAAACTTTGATCATCTTGTTAATCAATGAGCTGGTATAAAGAGAGGCATAACTAGGAACTTTCCATTTGTTTATTAAACACACATGTATTAACATCTCCGTATTAATACAATTATAGCATGGATAATAAACATCTATTATATACTTGGAATATACATAATAACAACTTTATTATTGCCTCTTAGGGCATATTCCCTTCATCTTCCTGATGTGCATTACATCGAGGCTATGGGGAGTGTGGAGGACCTTCCAGTATGGCAGGTCCCAGAAAACCGACCTTGCTTTCCATACACCCAGAAGCGGCTTTGTCCTCGGTCGTTTTTTCCCGATGCGGGGCAATCTACCCAATTATTCAAAATATCCTCGATTTCTTCACCACTCTTCGGACGCGGGGATCTTTCGTGCTCGTCCTTACCATTGAATAGGTCACCGTGTTTTCTCCATGGGTGATCAATGCGGAGCCACTTTCAAGTACCTTGGAACATGGTTTCCGAAGACCCGGGATCCCTTGGTAGCTGGACATGCGATGTCTCATCCATGCACTTGACACATGCATTGTGTCTGTGGTTCAGCTAGGCCAATACATATGCGTAACCAGGATGGTCCTGCACCGTCGTGAGCAACACGACTCTTAGAGGGACATATTCTTTATTGTAGGTGTCCCACGTATGAGCCGGCGTCTCCCACAAGCTAGATAACTCCTCTCTCAACAACCCGAGATAAAAATGCATATCGATACCTGGTTGTTTTGGCCCCTGAATAAGAATGCTCATGTGTACGTACCTTTTCTTCGTGCAGGTGCTATGCGTGCTACTCTGGTTTCCAAAAGGATTGAGTCCATCGGTGCTCATACCCAGCCTGATGTTCCTTGCATCGCCCCCAAACTTTTCGAACTCGATGTCTAATGCATTCCACTGGCTAGCGTCTGAAGGGTGTGTCAGGATCTTGCCCTTCTCTGGATCATGTTCGGGTTTCTACCTTTCCCCGTGCCATTGCATGAGCTTTGCTTCCTTAGGATCTACGAAATATCGCTATAGACGGGAGGTGATAGGAAAGTACCGTACCAATTTTCAAGGAACTTTCTTGTTCCCTCTCTTGTATCGTCCTTGGCCACACACCGGACATGTGGTTCTATCCGTGTACTCGTTCCGATAAAGTGCGCAATCATTGATGCATGCGTGATATTTAGTGTTTGGTAGGTCGACAGGGTACACGATTTTCTTGGCCTCCTCGATACTTGTTGACAATGTGTTCCCCATAGGAAGTCGGTCGTGCCAGTATTCCATATTCGCATTGAAGCTCACATCGGTCCATTTGTGTTTGGGCTTCATCTCTAGAACCTTGAGCATTACACTCAAACGTGTATCCTCGGGGCGACACCCAGGATACAATGGAGTCATCCCGTCTATCTCCATTTGGGCCAGCTTGGCTTTCTGTCTGGCTGCAGCTTTGGCGTTGCTCGTCTCCTTGAGGAGCAGTTCTTGAACATGAGGGTCCTGCAAGGCCGAAGTTAGCAGCGTCTGTGTGTTCGCATCTTCTCCTTCTTCATGATGATCATGCCCGTTAGCATCTCCTTCTTCATGATGATCATGCCTGTCGACATCTCCTTCTTCATGATGATCGTGTTGATCATGTCCGCTGGCATCTCCTTCGTCATGATGATCATGCCTGGTAGACTCTTCGTCTTCTCCCCCCGCCCACGTCTTCGTGACCACCATGTCATGTTGGCGCCTCATTGAGGTCACGCATGAAACCACGCCTGAGCAGGTGACCCTCCAATTGTCCAGAATCAGGGTCGATCCAGCGCTGGAGTTTGCATGTTCGACATGGAAATCTTATCATGGTCTTGTTGTTCAGAATCATGTCTTCCTTCGCATATTTCTTTTACCTAGCATTTCGGCCTTCACTCATTGTGACGACCATGGTTGCCTGAGAGGTCACAATAGAGAGTAGTTTAGAAGCATGCCACATGCACACACACATGCATGAATGCTAGCTGGAAAAATTCAGCATGACCTTTCCTAAAATTAGGACATATGGGTCGTGCAAAAATTTTCCGAAATGGAAATGAATCAACATTTCGGCAAACATCCATGCACCACATTGGACGGGTCAACAACAAGCAAGCAACAAAAACTTCCTCCCAATGCAAACATTCATGCACCACACAAGCATCGTCTCGCCATGGATCACACACACCGCTTGTGCGACAAGCTTCACCTACATGTCCATGGCCAAGTACTCACCTAGTAGACTCAATAATAGCGAGTCGAGACCGCACGATGAGAGAGTGTGGACAAATAGATCTAAAAGTTGGTGGAGAGGAAATTAGTAAACAAATAGAGATGTGAGAGAGAAAAGTAAGGAACTTTTAGATCTACAAGTTGGAGGGAGGCTTCCAATTACCAATCTATGGACTAAAGTAGGTTTAGTTACAAGAAAATGGAGAAACTATGGGCAAAATGGCGTGGGAGGGAGGAGGAAGACGAGCTGGGAGGAGGTAGAAAGGAAGAACATATGTGAAATGGGTGGTGGTGGGTAGAGGGGGCGAGCTTGCCACCTTTTTGCACATGGATCTAGACGCCTTGTTATGTGGCACATATTGCTGTTATGCGCCACAAATGTTCAAACTTTTGTGGCGCATATTTCAATATGCACCACAGAACAAGGTGGTTCACGTTAAAGTGGTGGGACCTAGGTCAACTCTTTGTGGCACATGTGTGGATATGCGCCACAGAAAGCAAATATTCCGATGGCACATATTCACCTATGCACCATAGAAAGTGGGTCAAAAAGATTCTATGGTGGGGCCCGCCTCCACTTTCTGTGGTGCATAAGGGAACATGCGCCACAGATCTTATCACTTCTATGGCGCATATCTAATTATGCACCATAGAAAGTGGATCGCCCCACCCCGGTTGGCGGGTCCCACATAACTTCTATGGCACATGGATACTGAAATGCCCCACAGAGTTATTTAGTTTATGTGGCACATTTTACCTAGTGCGCCACTAATACTTATCTGTGGCACATGGTTTTGCATATGCGCCACAGAATATCTTGTCTACCTATAGTTGTTTTCCTAGTAGTGACAACAAACCCAAGACGTGTTTCACCTACAAGAAAGCTCCAACTGCTACACCAACAACCTTCAATGGAAGTTCCTCATGTACCTCCGAGCTTCCCTTCAAGCCCAGACTTCCTCAAAGAAAACCACCCCAAGTCGCAAGTACAAAAAGGATACCATACCATTCAACAGAGCATGCTACATGTGTGGAGGTAAAGGACACAAGTCGTCCGAGTGTGGAAACAAGAAAGTATTGTTTATCCATGAAAATGGCGATGAAAAGTACTTGTGTGATGATGAATTTGATGGCTGAGTCAAGGAAGCAATGACAAGGCAACGTGTGGAAGATAACCAAGAACTCCTCATGTGTGAACATGACACAAGTCCATCGCTTGTCGTCACAAATATCTTGACTACTCAAGCACAATAGAATGAAGATCAAAGATCCAACATCTTCAAAACATGAGCCGCAATCAATGGGAAATCTATCAAAGTGATCATCAATGGAGGGAGTTCCCACAACCTTGCTAGCACCGAGTTGTGTGAGAAGCTCAACCTCACCCTCCATTCTCACAAGAACCCCTACCATGTCCAATAGCTAAGTGACTGATACATTGCAAATGTATCTATAATTTTTGATGTTCCATGCTTAGTTTTATCCACTTTCTTGAGTTTTGTTCCAACTTTGGAGTACTTTTATTATGATTTCTTGGACTAACCTATTAACAAGAGCCATAGTGCCAACTGCCTGTTTTCTGTTGTTTTTGGTTCCAGGAATGTCAGAAAATGAATATTCTCGGAATTGGACGGGACAAAAGCCAAAGTGCCTATTTTTCTGGAGGGGATCAAGTGTCAGAATACGAGACGGAGAGGGGCCAGGGGCCGGCCACACCACCTGGCCACGCGGCCAGGCTTGGCCCGCGCCAGGGGGTGGTCTGCCTGACCCCAGCACCCCCTCGGCCTCTCCTTCCGCCTATAAGTTGCCTTCCGGACGAAAACCCTAGGTACCCGATCAAGAATCCACGAAAGAGTCTGTAGCCGCCATCGTCTCTGTCCCTAGATCAGGGGGGATCTGAAGCTCTTCCCGGCACCCTGCCGGAGAGGGGAATTCACCCTGGAGGCCTTCTTCATTACCATGCAAGCCTCCGGTATGATGCGTCAGTAGTTCATCCTTAGAATACGGATCCATGTAGTAGCTAGATAGCTGGTCTCTCCTCCTTTGTGCTTTCATGTTTAGATCTTGTGAGCTCCGTTCATGATCAAGATCATCTATTTATAATTCATACATGTTGTGTTTGCGGGGATCTGATGGATATTGAGATGCTATTTCAGATTGATTATTGATTCTATCATGTCTATGTTATTTGAGATCTTGCATGCTTTCCGTTGTTAGTAGCTATCTTGGCCAAGTAGATGCTAGCAACTCCAAGAGTTAGTGTTTATGCTCGATAGTGGGTTCATGCTTCTGGTAATCTGGGGAAGTGACAGAAATCTCTAAGGTACTAGATGTGTTGTTGCTACTAGGGAGAAAACAACGATCCTTTGTTCATAGAACAATTGTATTGTTTACTTTACACGCAGTTCGTAAAGCAATAATGTGTTGCTTGCAACTTAATACTGGAGGGGGTTCGGATGATAACCTGAAGGTGGATTAGTAGTCATAGATGCAGTTGGATGGCGGTCTATGTATTATGTTGTAATGCCCAATCAAGTCTTAAAGGAGTCAAGATGATTAGTATATGCATGTATTGCTTTCTCGGTGTTTGTCAATTGCCCCGCTGTAATTTGTTCACCCAGCATGTTATCTATCTTAAGGAGAACCACCTCTAGTGAACTATGGATCCCGGTCCTTTTACTTTACATACAATCTACAACTGTTTACTGCTTTGTGTTTACTTTCTGCAAACTTTTACTTCTTTCCATTCGATACGTTTAATCCCTTGTTTTCCGCAAAACACGGTGAGATTGACAACCTCATCGCAAGTTGGGGACAAAGTTCTGTGGTTGTGTTGTGCAGGTCTCCACGTTGCTACTAGCACCGGTAGTGCGCCCTGCCAAAGATCACCTAGTAACACCTTTGGGGTGTTTCCTTGCTCCTACTGGTTCGATTAAACCTTGGTTTCATAACTGAGGGAAACTTGTTGCTGTGCTCATCATACCTTCCTCTTGGGGTTCCCAACGAGCTCTACATCAACACCGCCATCAAGCATTTTTCTGGGTGCCATGCATTGAGCCATCAAGCATTTTTCTGGCGCCGTTGCCGCGAAGTCAAGGACATCTTCACAAGGGGAGTCCCTCATAACCAATCTCTTTACTTTGTTGTTTTTGTTTTCTTAGTTTCTTTTTTCTTTGTTTGTTTGTTTTGTTCTTCAGAAAACACACAAAAAAAATTAGTTCCTTTCTTAAGTTGCCTTTATGACTAGCTCTACTCCAATCACTATTTCATTATGGATAGCTCACTCAGTTTCCTATTTGGGAACAGTTTTATGACTGCTAAGGTAATAGATGAACCACCACCTGCTAGAACCTCCATGGAAGAAGAAATTGCTGAACCTGAAAGCTCATTAGATGAAAAAGAGGAGGAGAGTGATGGACAAAAGGAGGAAGAATGGATCTACCCATGCCTACCTTCTAATGAGAGTAACTCTTTATCCCTTACACTATTTGATTGTCCCCCATGATTATCAAAGGAGGGTGAATGTTATGTTCCCGAGGATTCTTTTGAAAATATTTATATTAAAGCTCTAGTGCTTATAGATCATGAAAAGCATGCCTTATGTGATATTTATATTGTTGAGTTTATTCATGAGGCTACTGAAAATTATTATGATAGAGGAAAATATGGTTGTAGAAGTTTTTATGGTAATGAAACACCTCTCTATGTGTTGAAAGTTTTGAAGTTACTTTTGTTTTATCTTCCTATGCCTGTCACTTTGTTCTTTGTGCATTTATTTGCATACAAGATTCCTATGCATAGGAAGTGGGTTATACTTAAATGTGTTTTGAATTTGCTTCTTGATGCTCTCTTTTACTTCAATTCATATTTCCTATGAGAGCATCTTCTCGAATTTTTATGCCTAACTTAAAGGCGTTAAAGAAAAGTACTTGTTGGGAGATAACCCAAGAGTTTTAGTTGAGCCTTGGAAGTTATTGTCTCAGTAATAACCGCTCCTTATCCTTTTTATTTTCTTTTTGTGCCAAGAGTAACCTCTAATGAGAGTGAAGTAATGATTGGGAAAGTTGCTGTCCCGAAACAGATTTCTGTGCTTCATCGTAAAAATTCCTGAGAGAGCTCTGCACGTCGGATTGAGCTGTAGTATTTTTTCCTTCTGCTCCAGGTTGTTATCTAACTTTCATTAGTTCAACACTTTTTGATTTGAGCAACAGAAGGTCTTCGAAGAAATTAGTCTTTACCTACTGGTCTGTTTTGACAGATTTCTGCCATTTTCTGCATTTGCTTCTTGTTAGTTCCTTCTTGAGTTCCTTTGGGGAATTGAGCTTTTTGAGGGAAGTGCTACAGTATCTAGTGTTGTAATGGAAGTTTATTTGGTGTTAGAACTAAACCTTGAGACTTATTTATCTTAAAATTCACTAATGTTGCTAATGAGATTGTGTGAAGTTTTGTACGAAGGAAAAAATTCAGGTGTATAGAAGGAATGAGTAATGAGATGAAGGATGGACTAAAGCTCAAGCTTGGGGATGCCACGCGTGTCACCCCAAGAAATATCCAAGAAGTACAAATGTCAAAGCTTGGGGATGCCCAAGGCATCCCCTTCTTCATCAATAAAAATTCCAGGTTTCTTCCAAACGCTTCATTTTATTGTTTCATGCACAGTTGTGTTTTTCTTGGAGCGTCTTCTTTTTCGTTTTAGTTTTGGTTTTTAGTTTGCTTGGTTTGCTTAGTTTTCTGAATAAGTTGGTTGGACCCCCTCTTTCACACATTGGTTTACAAATAGTTTGGTTTGGTTTTGGAAAAAAGTAGGAAAGTTCATGCTTATGTGGTAAAAAGAGCTTGTTTTTTACTGTGGCCTATGCTTTGTCATGCCATGCTTGATATTGTTTTGGATTTATCCTTAGTATTCTTTGTTGTAGCATGACTTGTTATAAACAATTGAGATTGCTTAATGTGCCTTGGATGAATCATGCGTTGTTTTAGCATATTAAAGCATAGTATAGTGGTATTCTCCTTTGATGCTTTATTTGGGTTGACTTGGCACATGCTCACACCATGTTATGACTATCTCAAGTCACCATAGCCTTTATGATCCTTTAGTTTTCAACTTGTAGTATCACTTTATGCTTTGATCAATGATGTTTTGTCGCTCTACATGATTATGGCCATTATTTCTCTCTTAGTTTGTCACTCCCACTCTTTTGCTAGATTCCACAACAAAGTATGAGTTCCACTCATGCATCCAACTCCCTAAACCAAGTTATTCCAAAGAGTCCACCATACATACCTACTAGCTTATGCTATTCCAAGTATATTCATGCTTTTGTTTACCTTCCACTTGTTGTGAGAAAACTAGTGATTAAAGCTCTCACGAACTTGATGACACACTTTACTTTATTGCCTCTCATAAACTTGAACCATTGGGTCCTTCTTTGTTGCGTATATGCTTGTGCTTTATAAGTTGAAATTAGCAGAACCATGTTTCATGGGGAACACTTTCAACATTGCACTTGTACTTTGTACCCCGTTGATATTATGTTCTTTTGCTTACGGATCCCGGCGGTGTGAAATAAAAGTGGAACTTGTAAGATCATGGAGTTTGTATGTGTGTTAGAGAAACGCTTGGGCCGCTAACCTAAGCCATGCCTAATCATGGTGGAAACTTGCAGCATCACCACAATGAGCACTCTATGAAGCATCCTCAATAAAAACCTATGCAAATAGCAAATAAAAAGATCGCTGAGATGCTCATTGTCTGCTTGCCTTGTCATTTTGATTATGGGAAAGCTCCCGTATCATGTGCAAGGGGTACCCCGTTGGCGGTTCTTAATGATACACATATACTTACAATGACAAGATCTTACTCGTGACTGAAGTTGAGTAGCATGAGGACCGGTCTTCGTAAGTAAGGGGCATGAGATTTCGGTTTATAACTTGTCAAGCATATCCTCTTAGTTGTGTCACTTTAACCTTAATCACCTTCCAGATGCTTATGATAGGGGCAATGTGAGCTGAAAACTACAAGTACCATAATTTTTGGAAGCTCTTTATGAGACTTGAATCCCTACTTCCTTTTACAAAAGGCTTTTCTTCCACCATTATATTGAGTCTCCACCTTCTAACTTTATGCACCTACTTTGAGAGCATAGTGGCCATTCTTAGTTCTATGTGCATTGTCCCAAGACTAGTTGATTGATGCATAACTTGTTATTGCTTGTTTGAAACTATTGTATCTAGTCACTCTTATGAACTTTGAAGGTGTCCTATGCATTTATATTTGCTACTCTATTGAGGGACAAGCTGACTACTTTTATGCTATGTTTTCTTTATGTGAAACGAACAAACGTCTTGCAAAGCATTGTTATTCATGAATCTTTTGTTTGTGCCTTTTCATGTTGCATCTTAGTTTCTTTGCTTATTGCTAGATCTTTGTCTTTCATGTTATGATTGAAGTACTATGATCCCAGCTTTGAATGTTTTGAAAATATTTTGATCAAGTCTTTGATGGTGCATGTCACCTCAAAAATTCTTTCTTTTTATCACTTACCTACTCGAGGATGAGCAGCAGTTAAGCTTGGGGATGCTGATACATTGCAAATGTATCTATAATTTTTGATGTTCCATGCTTAGTTTTAGACACTTTCTTGTGTTTTGTTCCCACTTTGGAGTACTTTTATTATGATTTCTTGGACTAACCTATTAACAAGAGCCACAGTGCCAGCTGCCTGTTTTCTGCTATTTTTGGTTCCAGGAAAGTCAAAAAATGAATATTCTCGGAATTGCACGGGACAAAAGCCAAAGTGCCTATTTTTTGGAAGGGATCAAGTGCCAGAATACGAGATGGAGAGGGTCCAGGGGCCAGCCACACAACCTGGTCGCGCGGCCAGGCTTGGCCCGCTCCAGGGGGTGGTCTGGCCGACCCCAGCACCCCCTCGGCCTCTCCTTCCGACTATAAGTTGCCTTCGGGACGAAAACCCTCGGTACCCGATCAAAAATCCACGAAAGAGTCTGTAGCCGCCGTCGTCTCTGTCCCTAGATCGGGGGGTCTAAAGCTCTTCCTGGTACCCTTCCGGAGAGGGGAATTCACCCTGGAGGCCTTCTTCATCACCATGCAAACCTCCGGTGTGATGCGTGAGTAGTTCATCCTTGGACTACGGATCCATGTAGTAGCTAGATGGCTGGTCTCTCCTCCTTTGTGCTTTCATGTTTAGATCTTGTGAGCTCCGTTCATGATCAAGATCATCTATTTGTAATTCATACATGTTGTGTTTGCGGGGATCCGATGGATATTGAGATGCTATTTCAGATTGATTATTGATTCTATTATGTCTTTGTTATTTGAGATCTTGCATGCTTTCCGTTGTTAGCAGCTATCTTGGCCAAGTAGATGCTAGCAACTCCAAGAGTTAGTATTTATGCTCGATAGTGGGTTCATGCCTCTGGTAATCTTGGGAAGTGACAGAAATATCTAAGGTACTAGATGTGCTGTTCTTACTAGGGAGAAAACAACAATCCTTTGTTCATAGAACAATTCTATTGTTTACTTTACACGCAGTTCGTAAAGCAATTATCTGTTCCTTGCAACTTAATACTGGAGGGGGTTTGGATGATAACCTGAAGGTGGATTATTAGTCATAGATGCAGTTGGATGGCGGTCTATGTATTATGTTGTAATGCCCAATCAAGTCTCAAAGGAGTCAAGATGATTAGTATATGCATGTATTGCTTTCTCGGTGTTTGTCAATTGCCCCACTGTAATTTGTTCACCCACCATGTTATCTATCTTAAGGAGAACCACCTCTAGTGAACTATGGATCCCGGTGCTTTTACTTTACATACAATCTACAACTGTTTACTTTCTGCAAAATTTTACTTATTTCCATTCGATATGTTTAATCCTTTGTTTTCCGCAAAACACGGTGAGATTGACAACCTCATCGCAAGTTGGGGACAAATTTCTGTGGTTGTGTTGTGCAGGTCTCCACGTTGCTACTAGCACCGGTAGTGCGCCCTGCCAAAGCTCACATAGTAACACCTTTGGGGTGTTTCCTTGCTCCTACTGGTTCGATTAAACCTTGGTTTCATACCTGAGGGAAACTTGCGGCTGTGCTTATCATACCTTCCTCTTGAGGTTCCTAACGAGCTCTACATCAACAACGCCATCAAGCATTTTTTTGGGCGCCATGCATTGAGCCATCAGTGACCAAGGCTCCATGAAGATCAAGAACACCGTCTCGGTAACATCTTCTATTGGCCGATACAATGACATGGTGGAGTGTGATGTAGTTCCAATGACGGGTTGCCATATGTTTCTTGGTCGAGCATGGCAATTCGACAAAGGTGATCTACATGATGGTCGCATAAATGTTTACACCTTCAAGTGGCTTAACAAGACATGTGTTTTGTAACCGATGACTCCTAGCCAAATAATTGCGGACAATGCAAAGGCTTTAGCAAGGGTTCAAACCACAATACAAACTTGTGAGAAGAGTAGTGAGCGAGAGAACCACCTCATAGTGAGTGAGAGCCACAAGCCTAACTTGAGTGGAAAAACTAAGAGTGTTCTTCTTGCCACCAAAAGTGAGATGAGAGATGTGAGGAACAACCCATCCATCTTGCACTACGTCCTCATTTGCAAGGGCCTAGCGCAAGGAAGTAATGACTTGACAAATATTCCTCCATCTTTGATGATTTTTTTGCAGGAATTCAAGGATGTGTTCCCTGAAGAGCTCCCACATGGACTACCACCTCTTCACGGAATCGAGCATCGCATTGACCTCATACCTGCCACACCTCTTCCAAACCATGCCTCCTACCGCACGAACCCAGAGGAAACGAAGGAGATCAAATGTCAAATCAACCAACTCGTCTCCGAAGGTTTGATCCAAGTTATCACAAGTCCGAGTGCGGTACCCATGATTCTTGTGGCAAATACGGATGATACCTTGCGGTTATGCATTGGACTGTCGTCCAATAAATGCTATCACCGTGCGCTATCGACATCCAGTACAACGTCTCGATGACATGCCTGATGAGTTGTGTGGAGCCACTATTTTTTCTCAAAAATTGATCTCCATAGTGGTTACCATCAAATACGCATGGCAGAAGGTGATGAGTGGAAAACTCCCTTCAAGACCAAACTTGGTCTCTATGCATGGTTGGTCATTCCCTTTGGCTTATGTAATGCCCCATCCACCTTCATGCGCCTTATGAATTATATTTTGCATTCTCTCATTTGCAAGAGTGTCGGTGTCAATTTCGATGATATACTTGTTTATAGCAAGTCACTTGAGGAATATGGTACACATGTCAAGGAGGTTTTGCAAATCCTACGACATGAAAAGCTATCTCCTAATCTTCCCAAGTGCAATTTTGCTAACGACAAGTTGATTTTTCTTGGATTTGTCGTTTCTTCGAAGGGTATTTAAGTTGATGTGTCCAAGGTAAAGGTCATACAAGATTGGCCCATCCCCACAAATGTGAGTGAACTTCGAAGTTTTCATGGGTTTGCTGGCTTCGATCGTCGCTTTGTGAAAGCCTTTTACACCATTGCTTGCCATATCAACGAGTTGACCAAAAAGAATGCCACCTTCGTTTGGGGTAAAGAACAACAAAGAGATTTTGATGAACTCAAAAAGAGGCTTACTAAAGCACCTCTTCTCGCATTACCAGATTTTACAAAAACTTTCGAGATAGAGTGTGATGCTAGTGGTATTGGTATTGGAGGAGTCCTTATGCAAAACGGACGTCCTATTGCCTACCATAGTTAGAAACTTGATGGCGCATGCCTCAATTACCTGATTTATGACAACGAGATTTTTTCCTTAGTTTGTGTTCTTCAAATTTGGCAACACTATCTTTGGCCTAAGGAACTTATCATACATTCTGACCATAAGTCGTTGAAATATCCCAAAGGACAAGCCAACTTGATTAATCTACACTCTAAGTGGGTTGAGTTCATGGAGTCTTTTCTGTACATTGTCAAATACACGAAGGGCAAAGATAATGTAGTTATGTACGCTTTGTCTCGCAAGAACACAAGCCTTCTTACTCGACACAAAGTAAACATGTTGGGTCTTTCTTCTGACCCGTTGTTTGGAACAATTTTTGCAAAGTGCTCCATTGATAAAGGAATTGATGATTTCTATTTCCATAAAGGCTTTCTATTTAAACAAAACATGCTTTGCATTCCGAAGTCTTCTCTTCAACTTTTTCTTCTCCAAGAATCACATGGTGGAGGCCTCATGGTTCACTTTGGCCATGACAAGACGTTGGTCATGCTTTCCATTCATTACTATTAGCCCAAGATGAAGCGAGACGTGGAGCGCTACATTTAATGATGCACGACATGTGTTCAAGCTAAGTCTATGTCTAACCCATTTGGTCTATACCTCATGCACCTTGGTCCGACATAAGCATGGATTTCGTGTTAGAATTACCTAGGTCTAAGCATGGTCATGATTCTATATTTGTTGTCGTGGATCACTTCACAAAAATGGCACACTTCATACCGTGTCATAAGACCGACGGTGCTTCACATGTTGCCAACTTGTTTTTCAGGGAAATCGTTCGTCTTCACGGTGTTCCAAGAACAATCACCTCCAACCGCAACGTCAAAATTATGAGTTACTTGTGGAAGACCCTCATGGACAGGCTCGGCATCAAGCTACTCTTCTCTTCCGCATCGCACCCATATATCGATGGCTAAACCGAGGTCGTCAATCGAAGCCTCGAGACTCTCTTTCGTGTGTTGATCAAGAAGAACTTGAAGGATTGGGAGGAATGCATTCCCCACGTCGAGTTTGTTGGAAATATGCCCTAGAGACAAATAGTAATAAGGACTATTATCATATTTCATATAGTTTATGATTAAGTTTTATATCATGCTATAACTGTATTGAGTGGAAACATCAATACACGTGTGATATACAAACAACCAGGGGTTCCCACTGAAACTCTAGTCACTGGTTCATTGGTCAACAGATGATCATGTTTCCTGATCATGTGGCATTTATGACAGTTGGAAATGGAGTCATATCATTCCGAGAATGAGATGATGAAACAATACCCAACCTAAACATCATGACCCGATCATGTCATGAAGTTCAAGTTACGATGATTAGAAATGGATCCTCGTAGACTATTCCTTAGACCGTGAGGCTATATCAATCACTATCTCCCGAGAGTGCTTAGATAGCATCAAGCGCCACTTGGTAATACAGTGGTTATAAAGGTGTGTTCAGGTACTCGGAGGAAACCGTAGAGGCAATATATGTCAAGAGCAGGATTTGTCCTGCCATGTGACGGGAAGATACTCAAAGGGCCCACTCGGAGAAGTTATATCCAATAGATGGGCAGCGTGTGATTTGATCACGGGGATATCACTTGTCGGAACGACTCAAGTAGAGTTGTTCGGTAACGATAATGAACACGACATGGTGATGTCATTGATCAAATGTCGAGCAATGCAAGTATTGAGAGACAAAGAGAATAAGACACGACTGTCCCGGTTCAAATGACGAAAGATCTTCGTGGAACGCACAGGGGTCACATGGCCATCCAGGTCCCTCTATCGATCATTGGTGCAGGAGTGTCCCGACCATGTCTGGAGTGTTCCCGAACCATGGGTATCACGCTTAAGGGCTTGATGATGCTTAGAGAGTGTTTATAGGATCAGTAGAATCGCCGAAGATTTGTAGAGAGAAAACCAGAAGGGTTTCGGTAATTTCGAAGGATGTCCGGAGTGGAGGTGGAAGTGTTCCATAGCCACGAAGGTTGAATAATATGTGAATGAATGTTAAATATTGATTTAATTAAACATCCGCATTGAGCATCCTCGAATCAAACATAGCTTCTTTGAGCATCCTCGAATCAAACATCCGCTTACGTGCTATATGTATTTTCCACTAGACATCCTTGGGTTCACATGGAACGCCGTCCTGAGCCCGGATAGTCTTTTCCACCTTCGGAGCTGCCTGGCTAGGAGCCTTCTACTTCTTACTTATTTTCCGAACCTTCTTCTATTTTGTAGGGACCGCTAAGTCCTCACCGACCACCTGGTGTAGTTTGCTAGGGCTGAAAACCACGATTGGCTTGTGGACCATTGGTGATAGCTAGAGGTTGATCTGTGGGTTCCTGCAATTAACAATAGAGTTATTATAGTAGTTGTTGTAAAAAATATTTAATAGAATGTTTGTCCAATGGAAGCTTTGTAAATGGCAACAACACAACCCCACAGCCACATTGTCAGTGCGGCTATGTTCGACCCAAAATAGTGATTTTAAATAGTCTAATCTATATGTTACTAGAATGGAAATGAACGGGTGAGGTTTAATGTAACTAAAAGAAAAGTAAATAAAAAATATAAATAAATAAAGTGAGTGTCTATGAAGTGTTGTGTGATATAATTGAGGGGATCTCAAGGAGTGTAGGATTCACCACTAGCATGGGAGGATTATGTATGATTAGGGTAATCTATGTCTTCCACCATGACATGTGTGGAGAGAGCTCAAAAATAAGATGTTCACTACAAGGCTCGTGGGCAACCGCTTTCTTGAGCCAGGTAGTGAGGTCATCTCTAAATAAGGGGTTTCCCCATGGATATCGTAATAAGCTTAGTGAGTCCCTCTTAATTCCCCTTTGACCGTGTAGGTTATAACCCAATATTTACCGTCACCTCTTAGAACTGGATATAGTCCCATACACGTCCTAAGGGTATCACCCTCTATTTAGTCCCAAAGTCAAATGATATGTGGATGTCTACACATACCATATAAAGAGAGATATCAAACACAATATCATAGATCAATGGATCATGGACCAGAGTTATAGCTCATATTTATTTCAATACATAATAATAACAGGGTTTCACCATATCTCCCCAAGAACAAGGAAACTACTCATACATGAAGGGGATAAACAACATGGCAATAGTATGGATTAAATATGAAGGTACAATTGAATACAACCACAAATCCACAATAGAAATTGCGCTACAACATAGTAAATAAAGGGTATCAATGTTGAAGACGATGCGTATGAAGATGGTGATGAAGATCGATGCGTAGCCCTTCAAGATGCAAGTCTCCTCTTTCCCTTGAGTGGTGTGGTGGTGGATATCTTGTGTGCGGCGGTTATGTAGGCAGCAGGGCTTCACCCTTATGGCGTGGATGGATTCTCCCCATTTTGTGTAGGGTTTCGCCTCTTTAAATTCGCATTCTGGAGGTCAGTTTTGCGAACACACGGACCTCAGAGCCGAATATGCCCATAGGGCCTTCACAAATGTTATTCCGGTTAACGAAACAGAGCTGTCGGATGGCGATATGACTGTACGGTACTGGCGGGCTCTGCCCATATTGCTGGTCATTACGCCCACTGATTGTTGTAGTGTTTTGGCCGCCATTTCTACATATAGACTGTGATTGAGGTGTTCTTTGGCTCGTTGGATTTGTATGGAAGAGGGCTAAAACACCATGGCCTTGAATATTCGTTTGGAGTTGATGGAAGAATCCACTTTTTCCTCCTCTCAAATGGCTAAGTCAGGTGCTTGCAACTCCTCCATATTGAATCCTCTTGGCTCCTTTTATCCATGATTGTTCATAAGACCTACACACAAATGAAATACAAGGAAAAAGTAATAAAATCCTACTAAACTACTAGTTGTGCCGAGTCCATGTGATAATGAATGAGAACTATTAATCATACATAATAGGCATAGTTGTGGCTAGATATAGCATGTAATGAGTGTCAATTTGAGTCATTTGTATACTTAAATATGCATCATATTTGCACTCATCAACTTCCCCAAGCTAAATGTCGCTTGTTCGGGAGCAAGAGGGTTTCTAAAAACACATGCTATCATCTAGCTTACCATAGAATATCGATACCTTGTATCCTTATTTTACCTACAGGATCAAAGTAAGATTGAACATATTCGTACAAGGCAACACAATTTCAGTTATGTCAATCCATAAAGATTAATTAAAACTTCAATTCTCAATGTCAAAAGTAAATCTAACTTGAAACGAAATTTGTGATCGTCCTATTGCGCCTTTTATATTCTGTATCCTCACTTTTGTAAAGTAAAGGCTTATAAATTAAGAGTGAGAGATCATCTGATAAGAAGCATAGAATTAGAGTGTCTCATTACAACACCATATGAATAGATCAAGAATATCAAACACTACTATTCCATTCACTGTCTTTCAAGAAAATTCATGTAGTAGTAATGAGACCATGCCAAAAACATGTAGTGTGGATCTTCATTTTCAAGGGTAATTCTCAACAAGGATCATTGAGTGATTCTTCTAAACAATAGTTTGCACAGCCTTCAAGAGAGCCAATACTTTAGCCCATTATGGTGACAAGTGCCACCCATGTCTTCAACTCATAGCCAAAAATAGGGGTTGTACCATTGATCGTTTGTAGGATAGAGGAGTTGTTGGCATCCAAAGGTATGCATCAAAAACATAGAACTTTTAAAATAGTATCCCAATTTGATTCACAAGTTTTGTTTTGGCATGGATCCCAATTACCACTACACTTCATTTCAATCAAACAACTCCTTTTCAAGAGTGTTATCAAGTCTATCAATAAATCTGTGTGGTTGAGTATGTATAGGTAGAATCTTAAGATAATTAAACATCACTCGAAAAATTATTTAGAGGCTTCATCAATATACTTTTAATCATGTTAAGTGTAGAAATTATTGTAATATATTGTAGAGGATCACAATATTCTTCTCAAGCCGGATAAAGATTTTAGCATTGTGCATAAGAGTTGTAACTCAACTCTTATGAATCCTAACAAAAGCAAGTGCATCCATTATATAAACATGAAACACAACTTACCCAAGCAAACATTCAAAAACAGTGGGATAGATATTTGCTCAAGAACTTTATCAAAGAAGAACATTGCACAAGACTCTACACACGCAGAAATAACTTCCCCAATCTAAAACTTTTGGAACAACCAAACTTGAATTGATTACCAAAATAAAAGAAAAAATGCAATTATCAAAAGAGATTGTGAGAAGTAGTTACCTCCCCAAGCTTGTATAAAGCAAGGGTGACGCACTTTACCACCGAGGTATGAATAACCTCACTTCTTATGGACATGGACCTTTTCATTCAACGAATACTTCCTTGTTGAAGCGTTGAGTTCAAAGAACCAAGTGGCTTATGCATGTACTTGCACGATTGGTGCAAACCATGCACGTCATCACACAAGGTTTAAGTCCCTACAAAAATAACAAACGAAATAAAAGCAAACGATTTGGTGTATGAACAGAGTTCGTTCACCCAACCGTGAAAAAAGCAATAGGAAACACTATAGAGAATTATATGCTAGGGAGTTTTGAAGGTAGGTAAAAGAAAATGAAGTACAATGGAACATGTAGAAGGTAACCCACTAACCTGAGGTTGTCAAAATAAAAATATTGGAGGGGTTATAACCTTTTTGTATCCGTCCCTGCCCTTGCTGCGCGGTGCTGCTCCTTGGTACGGGCGCATGGTATGGTCGGGCTCCGCTCGTATTGAACCTCTCTATTTTTTTGAAGTCTCCCGTCGAAGTTGGTACGACCAAGTGGCGGGGACACATTGCGCCCGTACGGGTGGTCATTAAATCCTCTGGAAATTCTTCATGTTTTCTTTTCCTAGTAACGAGGTCGATACGAGCAGGTGGTACGGATGTGTCCCACCATACCGATGCTCGTTAAGCTTTGAGTAACTTTTTTGGAAAAAATTATGCTTCTTCCGATGTGCCACATGAATGGTACGGGAGCACTGTACGGCCGGATGGAACTGTACCGCTGCTCGTTCACTCAATGTAAGCTCCGGAACAAGTTATTTTCTACGAAAAATTTACTATGGACCTAAAATGTTAGTCCAACATCCAAACAAAGCATACATATATTTTTGTTAAGGAGATTTAACCAATATATTCAACACACTATTAGAGAAATAAATAATTCTACCTTTCCAAAATAGTCCAAAGATAACTCTAATAGGAAATCATGCAAAATAAATACAAGTGCCAATGCTACTAGACTCAAGACACAAAATTAAGAAGGGCACGTAAAATCTTCTGGGTTGCCTCCCAGGAAGCGCTTTATTTATAGACATAAAGCCAGGCTTAGATGCTGCATTAAATCACCCACCTTAATCCTAGGGGATATCAATTCGAGGTGTAATAGTACTTACCTCCAGCAAAGGATTGGAGCATCTCATAGTAGAGTACAGTCGAAGTCGTACCCTCTTGCGGTGCATCAACATCATATAGATGAATACATTCTCGCTTCCAAGTGAGCATGGGTGCACCAATTGTGGTGAGCATGCCTTCTTATGTAGCTACAATGAAAGGATTAGAGGTGAAAATATAATTATTAAACTTTTACCTTGGTTACTATTATAGGGGAACACTTCCTTTGCAACAGGGGGTAAATTAGGTCCCTACATATGAGCATCGAAAGATTCATAGCAAGGTTATATCTCTAGTTCATCATAGTAATGCGCTCCTCATGAGTGTGTAGGCACAAGGCCTCCGCAGATAAATCATAATCAGTTTTAGCATTATAAGGATCATTACTAGAGAGAGGAATCATAAAAATGTACTATTTGTAGAGTGCCAATCTTTTTCAACCTCGGATTTTTGTTGTTCCTCCTCTTGATCTTGTGGTTCTAGCAAATGGTTATCTTTAGGCACAATAGGTTGTGCCTTACTCTCTATCACAAGTGGATTATCACTAAGACATTCTTGGTAATAAGATTGTAACATTGGTAACAAGTTGGTAAGTTTCATATGAAGCATAATATCACTACTATTTCTCATGATTGAATCTCTTGAGAGTAGATCATGGACACCTTTATGACCCAAATACTCTAAGACTTCAACTCTAGAGTCATATACTAGGGATTCTTTAAGAGTAATGGAACATTGAAAACTAAGGTGGCCAACTACCATAGATTTATCACAAATCTCATGATATGAATTACAAAATGATTTTGCACAACCATCTAACAGATCATACAAGTTAAACAAACCCATACCAGTGGCAGTAGCATGTTCACTATGGTGTACATCCTTTTCTTCTTTCTTCTGTGAGTCCTGCAAAGTTAATAATGCATTACTCCTAAAGTTATAAAAACAATAAGAGTATATATGATGTACTACTCCGTAGATTTTAGGGATTTCTATTTTCGAGCCCTCTGTTCTTTAGATGTACTCAGTTTTCCCCACCCGCTTAGCTTTTCCTTACTTTTCCCCTACCTCTATTCTAAAACCCTCATAGGCGCTCAGACAGGGGGATGCCATCAGGTCAAAGGCTTGACCGTTAGATGTTGGCCGGTGGAACCGCGTTGGGGCGGGTCGTGCATTGACAGTTATGTTATGTCTCCTTGACCGTTACATACTGACGGGTTGGGCCGCGTTGGGACGGTTCTTGCATACGTGGTGAAGGGTGGGGCCGCGTTGGGACGGGTCTTGCAAACGTGGTGAATGGTGGGGCCACATGGAGACACGTTGGACCGGCCATTCTCGCTAAGCCAAAGCATTCGCTTCCCTCGAGCCTGGAACAGCTCCCACACCGCCCTGCCGCTCCCCCGCCGTCATGCCCTCCTACCTTATGTCGTCCTCGGCTACCGAGCTTCCCCCTCCCCCTAGCCACAGATCCCACTCCACCTCCCGCTCCGCTCCCGCCCCAGCTAGATCTACCCCTTTCGTGGAATAGTATGCAACGCCAGCTGGTGTATCGGTCCTCCCCATCGAGCACGAAGAAGATTGGGTGAAATCAGAGGGATCTAATGCATGGATTCCATCTGGGTAAGCATCATTTCCCTTTGTGGATTGATTATAGGAAGTAATTGAGTGCGAACCGCTGGTGCTCAACTAACTGCCTTGCTTTTCGAATAGGATTCATCCAGCACTGGCATTTCGGCTGGCAGTTAGACTAGATACTAGTGTAATTCGTGGTTGTGAATAGTATCTCTCTGGATTTTACTTCCCAGCGGTGGTTGCAACCTCCATAACTCTTAGAGACGTGAAAGATAAAATCTATTCTAAATTCCCCTGGAGCAATGGCGATTTAGTTGATTTGCAATATTTCAACATTAGCCAGCAAAGATTGCTCCCACTAACTTGCGAAGCTGATCTGGTAATGCTTTTCTCTTTGAATGTTGCAGAACGTTTTGGTCGAATTTTTCTCCATGTGCAACCTAAAGTTGAACATACGAGAAAGTGGGGTAAAGCATCATATGCTTGTCAGGCATCATCAGGTGGTCGGGCATCATGTGTCTCTGTTGTCTGTGTTAATAGTGTGCACCCCCGTGCTCCTTGTAGGTCCATAGCAGTACCATCTATTCGCACTGCGAGTGTAAGCCAAATCGCTCGTGCAGCCGATATGGAGGACGAAGCAGATCCTGGCGAGGGAGCGCCTCCACTAGATGATGAGGATGAGTTGATGTTTCCTGAATTAGTAGATATATTCAATAAACATGCACTAGATGATCAATACACGGAGGAAATGGCCCATGGTGCCAAATTTGATGACACTAATAACAAAGATAACAATGACAGTCTCGTCTTAGCCGAGTACGATGTTGAGGACTTGCCAGTAATTGAGTGGGACAGGAATGATCCTAAGATTTCAGAAGGTACCGTATTTGAAATGACGCGGGATTATCGTAATGCCCTTACTACATATTGCATCTACACCAATAATGATTATGATGTTATTAAGAGTGAGCCAGCAAGGTACACAATGAAGTTCCAATACAAGAGGTGTAGGTGGAGGATGCATGCATCCACTATGCTCAGGAGCAGTTTGGTTCAGTTTTAGAACATTGTGTAGAGTTTGTTATCTGTACCTAACATTTTCACTATGTTTCAGATAAAAAGTAACCGTTTCGGACATTCTTGTCCACCTCAAGGGGACAACCAAAGGACAAAACAAAACTATCAAATACTAGGTGGTTGGTAGAGGCAATAATGAATTGGATGAGAGCGAACCCATCACTTGGTGCAACAACACTCATAAAAGAAGTTTCTGAAAAGTTTAATATTATAGTACCTTACATGAGGATGTTCTATGCAAAGGAAATGGCTCTTGATATGGTCCATGGAATGAAAGTTTTCAGTTGCTTTACAGCTTAAAAGCTGAAGTGGAGATGGCTAGTCTAGGTAGTGTTATATAGATAGATATGCATAAAGTTCAGTACAAAATAAGAGGAAAGACAAAGGAGAAGGAGTGGTTTAGAAGGGCTTTCGTTTGTTTCAAAGCTTGCTACCAAGGGTTTCTGGATGGTTGCAGGCCTTATTTGGCAGTGGATCCGACAAATCTTCATGGTAGATTTAAAGAATAGCTAGTAGATGCTACTGTAGTTGATGGCCACAATTGGATGTTCCCTGTTGCTTTTGGAGTTTTGGAGATTGTGTCAGACGAATTTTGGACTTGGTTTCTGGAGAATTTGCGCGACCTTATAGGTCATCCACCAGGACTTACTATCCACACGGACGCTTGCTGTAGAAGCAGTATTGCCCGGAGTGGAGAATGGGGAATGTATGCGACAGTTAGTGTAGAATTTTAGAAAGAAATTCATACACATGCAATTTGAGGAAGCGTCTGTATCATTTGCAAGTGTTGTATAAACAAAAACCTGCGATGAAGGAGTATTTGGATGCACATCATGGAATGGTGTGGTCAAGAAGCCAATTAAATTAAATTTGCAAGGTAAACTATGTAACAAGTAACCTTGCAGAGAGTTTCAGTGCAAAGGTCAAGTCATTGAAAGGGCTTATGCTATGGCAAATATTTGATAAGATAAGGAAGATGATCATGATAAAGATTCATTTGCATCAAAGAATTGCATCAATAGTATATGTTGTCCATCTCATCCTCCCATCTTTGAATAAGGCTTTGAATTCCAGGGTAAAACCATTGAAGATGAAATGCATTAGAAGTGGAATGGAGGCTGAGGTTATGTACACTGATAGTAAAGATAGGGAATAGAGGTATCCAGTGAGTTTGGTTGATAGTACATGCCATTGCGGGCAATGGCAACTCCGTGGGAAACCCTGCATACATCCATTGTATTTCATGGGTGTTCTAGGAGCTGAAGAGGTTCAAGTTGATCATTATGTGTCAGAGTATTTCTCCATTGCCAAATTTAGGGCAACATATGCTCAGAATGTTCTAGCCTTGTTGGGAAAAGACCAATGGATGGAAGTGGATCCAGTCATCAAGCTATACCCTCCAGTTTTTTACTAGACTAGCAGGTAGGCCAAGGAAGAATAGGATGAGAGGTAGTGCAGAGGGTGGTGCACAACCTCGATGATGTAGCACATTGCTAGGCTTTGTAAAAATGCAGTGGACCTAGCTTATGGAATGGATGATCAGGCGGGAGTAGCAAATGCAGATGAGAATGAAGTATTTGAACGAGAGGAGAATGAAGCAATGGATACATTGCAGATTGAACCAATAGATGGAGAGGAGATTGAACCAAATGAAGATGCGATTGAACCAAATGCAGGGGAGATTGAACCAAATGTAGATGAGATTGAACCAAATGCAGGGGAGATTGAACCAATGGATCTAGAGGAGATTGAACCAATGGATCTAGAGGAGATTGAACCAAATGCAGGGGAGATTGAACCAATGGATCGAGAGGAGATTGAACCAAATGCAGAGGAGATTGAACCAAATGCAGGGGAGATTGAACCAATGGATCGAGAGGAGTTTGAACAAATGGATCGATAGGAGAATAAAGCAATTTATCCATTGGATGCAAAGTTCAAAAGTAAAGGAATTACACAAGAGGATATTGAAGAAATGATGCCAACGCATTTTGAACCGCATGAACGAATGAATCGAAACGTGATTGAACCAATTCTACGACATACTGAAGCACTTGATTCATTAGATGCAGAAAAAAAACAAAGGGAAGAAATAGAAGAAGCTGATGATGGAATCCGCGGATATTCCAGCTAGGATCACCCAGAGCAAGGTGGTGAACCTAGCGAAAAACACTAGGAGCAAGACAAAAATGAATTTGAATTATTAATTTGAATTTGTATGATGAATTTGAACTACTATCAATGTTTGTATTGAATTCAAACTAGTGTGACGCTCCCAACTTTGTATATTGGATAATCCCATAATGGTATTGCAAGTTTCTATGGTCATCCACCTAGTTTCTTAGCAGTACCCAGTTTTGCCCTCGACATGTTGGGTTTTAACTAGTTTATGGCTTAAACCATAGCAAATGTTGACCAATTGATCCAAAATTTGGCACACTTGTGTATCTTTGATTGATTTACCATATGAAATTTGAAATTTTGGATTTACTCGTAATCAAGAACTTTTTCTTTTTCGAAGTGATTAAATTCAAAAAATGGTTGTAGGGTTAGTTTAATTAAAAAAATTAAAAACATAGTGCAACCTTCGCATGGAGTCTTGTTATGTTACCTATAACCTAGCAATAATAAGAAAGGAAATGGAAATAAAGAGAAATGGACTTATCCCCTAACCACTTCTTAAACCCTTCCTGGAATGAGCTACTAGCTATGAAGATGCATGGCTTTCTACTCAATCAACTTCCAAAATAACCCATCCCAAAACATACTTTCTCTAAATGAGGCCAAATTCGGAACACTTGTGTATCTTTGAGTTGCAAACAATATAATGTCGGCCAAGATGGATTATTTTGTTAAAATAACACATTCGCCATTTGTTATTCTGAAAGCTTGAATTTCCCTTACTCATGTTTTTATCTAAGTGCCCATGTTTTCCTTACCTCTACTCAGTTTACCCCTCCTGCTAATGTATTCCTTAGTTTTTCCCTCCCGCTAAAGTTTTCCTCACTTTTCCCCTCCCTCTAAAGTTTTCCTCACTTTCCCCTCTCTCATGTCTCAGTTTGGTCGTGCTCTGATTGGTCGAGATGTATGTCACACGGATCATGGCCAATCACCATTGGCTACATAATGATCCGATGGGCTGGAGGTCTCTCTCTCCCGATGGGAGCACCTAACCTTGTATGACGAGGAGAGCCCGACGCGCTGGATGCCTCTCCCTCCCTTTCCCTGTCGCACGTATACCAGCCGCATCTTCCTCCCCTCCTATCGATGTATGGTGGCACGATAGTCCGAACGGCGTGCAGCGACACATATCTAAGCATGGCGGTCTGAATGGCGTGCCGAAGTGTGGATCTAAGTTTGGTGGTCCGAACGGCATGCGGTGGCGCGGACCTAAGCATGGCGGTCAGAACAGTCTGTTGTGGCATGGGCCTACACGTGGGGGTCAGAACGGCTTGCGGCGGCACGGATCTAAGCATGGCGGCTGGAACGGCGTGCAACGGTGAGGATCTAACCGTCTGAAATTTCTGTCTCTGTCTATCTCACTTCTATTCACATCCTCCGATCAGTTGTTAATGAAAGACACCGGTGGAAGCCATCATCCGCAACATCAGTGCGATAGCGGTCGTGCCGACAGTGGTCATCGACGAGAAGACGATTGAAGCTATCCTAAACCGAAGCTGGGGGAGGCAGGCCGTGGCCACGGCTGGCACGTCGAGGTGCACTTCGGCGGTGAAGGCCGGATGCACCTCGTGGCCGGATGGGAGCACTTTGCCCATACTTCTTGGAGTACACATATGGCGGGGAGGGCGTCTAGCTCACCGTCCACTTAAAATTCGGACAAATTTGAATCAACTAACTTAAATTTGAATAAATCTGATATGTATTTGAGCTGTGAGACTGGTGGATATGCTCTAAAGCTGATTCATAAGTAGTAGTACTTGATTTGACAATCTCGGGTGGGCTTGTATAAGTATGATCGAAATATGTATGATTTGAATCAAAACTGATATATATTTAAGCTGTGAGGATGGTGGATATGCTCTAAAGCTGATTCATAAGTAGTACTCCCTCCAACCCAAATTAGTTGATTTAGATTTGTTTAGATTCGATTGTATCTTGATGAATTTGAGTTAACTAACTTGGAATGACAATCTTAGCCACTAAGTTGGAATAGGGAATGGATGTTGCCACCAACACTTCAAGTCTACATGGCAGCCATGATGGCAGCGGCATAATGGTCAAAAAAAAGAGGGCCCCAACTTAACCCTCTAGGCATTTGGCACGCCAGCTATGGGCAGCTAGATCCAATAGCAAGCAACCCAGGCCCCGTAATGCATTCTCTGGACAACTTTGGGACCGCTAAATCCAACGGCAAGCAACTCGAGCCCCGCAATGCAATCTCTTGGCCACTTTGGGATCGCTAGATCCAATGGCAAGGAACTCGGGCCCCGCAATGCATTCTCTCGATAACTTTGGAACCACAAAGTGACTAAATTAGCAGGAACTCACAACCATCCATTGAATAAAAATTCTATTCTCTAAATTAGCTATCTATTCAACTAATCATTACACGTGTCACCCTTCACTAAAAACGCATACTGTAACTGCTAGGATGCGGATGACAACTACTGAAAATGCCCACATGAATCTACTATTCTCCTCCCCGTACATTTGAAGTTCATGTTTTAGATTTTCTACCACTTGATCAGATATGGCAAGATTTGCCTCAATTGTCAACTTCTCTTTATGAATAAGCTCTGAATTCTTCCTCGACAGTACGCTTCAGCTTAAATATCAACAGGTTTTACGGGCCAATTCATCAACTAAGTTGGCAACCATCTCCTCCAAATCCATCCTCTGGCTAGACCACTAGGTTGATTCATCTTGTTATGAAATGTACCATGGATCATCGGCCTGCATAACACACTGTAACAATACCAATACAAACCCAATTGAAATCAGTCTGACAGGCCATGGCACCACTTCAAATCCAACAGTAGTACAGAGAAAAGGAGCTACATGCACTTCCGATGTGGTAGGAGAAGGAGAATGTGGCCATGATATGATCGATTCCCCACCCTCACCGGTGTACCCGCTACGACCAGACATTGAGGACTAATTTGCACCTAAAATATCGAGAAAATTACTTGAACTGAATTGATAAGGGTGGGCGGAGCAGGATCGAAGGTCTTACCAAGAACTACTAGCAATTGCTGCGACTATTCGTCGAGCTATGGCAGCAGAACCAAATCCCGGTCGTCGTGGGCGATGGACATGCCGGCGGTCGGTAATGCCTCAAAGTACAATGCGTCCGGACGAAACAAGTGTTGGAGCCGTGGTTGAGGTGCAACGCCACAGTCCGTCCCATACCATTGTAGGACGGATCCGTTGACGCGCCGATGTGCCGACGATGGCTGCTCTGTCCGCCGGTGGGATAGGAGCTGCTAGGGGCTAGGGGCTAGCTGCTAGGGGCTAGGGGCTTTAAAAATTCGTTAACTAATTTGGTACCTTAATATGGTTTTGTGACCTAGCTACCTATCATGCACTAGTAGTTCAAATTTGGTATTGATTTGAAAATCAACATAATAAATTAGTTTGATTGGCCATGTCCGTGTCGTTGCTAAAGTCGCTCGTGACTGGAGTTTCAACGAACAAGGCTGAGATGGTGCTGGACCTGGACTCGATTGTTTTTCCATTTTCTTTGGTCTTTATTGTAGTCTCCTTTTGTTAGGAGTTCCTACTTATATTCTTTAGACCACTATTCTATTTCAGTGCATCAGATAGGTGTTATTGGGAAGGAAGATTTCCCAATAGTTGCCAAAACTCGTGTTCATAAATTTTCCATGGCAACTAGCTAGTAGACGCAATAGGACACAATGCACAAGATTAGCATTTTTTATTATTCCTATTTTTCTTGGATTTTTACCATGGTTGATATTTGTCGGCTTGTCAATTCCATGCGGAAAGTTGAATATTTCAAACCTTTTGGTGGTTTTTGATATATTGACTACTTAAGTACCTTAAAAAGATTTGTTTTCAAAGAATGAGTACTAGTAACCTATCATGCATGTGTAGTTCATTTGATATCTAATTTTGGTAAATTGACACATAAAGTGGTTTAAGTGCGTGAACTTAGCAAGAGATTGAAAACACGTGTAATTTAAGAACTATCAACAAAACAAGGCCCGCTTTGCCTGAAAACATACGTATGGCTGGCATGGGATTTTTTTAAAGTAGGAAAATAAGATGGTTCTTGAACATAGTTGACGCATCTCTAGCCAATATTTTGTTTTTTATTTTCCATTATTATCTTTGGTTGTTTTCAAAAAATACCTAATTTTTTTGGCATGCAAATTCTTGGATAAGGGAACATCAGCATAAAGTATGATGTAGATATGGCCATGATCTTGGTCGTTCGACGTGAAATCGAAGAATTTTCATACTCATATTTATTTCAAAATGTTGTCAAACTTCATGTTTATATTCATCGAAAGTAGTATATGTAAGAGGATGTCGTGTCAATTCTTTTATTATTTTTATTATTTTGGTTTAGATGTTATTAAAATAAGGTCAAATTTTTCTACATGCAAATTATTTGCAATAAGTTAAATATTTCAAAAAAATTGGTGGTTTTTGATATATTGACTGCCTGGTGGGTACCGTCAAATGATATTTGTAGAACTTTGAGAGAAATCTACCACTTAGTTTTAGGTTTAAATTTTACCTAACATTTACAACTGAGCTTAAATTCATTTAAATGGGTGAAGTTAGCTAGTAAGCTTAAGAACTCGTAAAACTTAGTAATAAGTGAAACATGGTCCAAACTTTGTATGGGAACTTGGCTTGTGGTATTCTACATACTTTTCGTACTTGCTTGAATTTAAAGGAAAACATTATTTTCACTTTGAATATTTAAAATATTGTTGGTTCCTAAAAGTTGGAAACTCCTAGTATTGACACAATTATTGTTCACCATGCCAAGATGCATCCATCTACCAAATATGGGACCATAAAGTATGATGTACATATGCCCATTTACCCTCGTTGTTAGGCTTGAAGCCTAAAAAATTTCATACACTGTTTGCCATATTGCGAAGTAGTTTTTCTTCAAAAGTTGCGAACACTCTTGATTATCATTTCTCATAGCAAGTAGTTCAAGTCATAGGATATCGTGCAAGGTCTCTTTTAATTTTTATTTTATCATTTTAAAATCAAGGTCAAATTTGTTTACATGCAAATTCTTAGCAAGAAATTGATTTTTTTTTAAAATCTTGTTGGTTTTTGGTATATTGACTGCCTAGTGAGTACCTTCAAAGGATATTAGTAGGACTTTAAGATTAATATACCACTTACTCAAAGTTCATGTTTTACCTAATATTTACAAATCGACTTAAATTCATTTAAGTGGGTGAAGTTAGTTAGGAAGCTTGAGAACTCATAAAACTTGGTAATTAATTAGTGAGTCATGGTCCACACTTTGTGTGAAACCTAGGCTCTTGGCATTGTAAGCCATTTGTCTTCATGCTTGCTTTAAAGAAAAATCATTCTTGTCTCTTAAAAAATTGAAAAAGTTTTTTGTTCCTATAAGTTGGAAAATCCCATTAGAAGCGTTATCATTCACCATGCCAAGAAGAACCCTTTTACTAATTATTGGAATATCACCATGCCAACTTCTTGCATAGCAAGTGCTTGAAGTTTTTAGAAATCTTGGTGGTTTTGCTATACTAAATTCCTAGTTAGCTTTGAAAAAATTATGGTAAAATTTAAAACCAATATATTGTGTTTATTTGTAGTTAAAATTTTACATAGACGGTGGGAGTACTATTTGAATCAAGATCCTCAGAAAAAGATTACATCGAGGTCCATACATTGAGCACAAAGGACCCTAAAATTAAGAAAGGAAAAGCAGTTCAGTTCAGACATATGTACACTGTACTTTTCAGTGGGTTTCAAACCTAGTGACTTCTTTTTGGTGGAAATACAATTTACATCAAGGAATTCAAAAAAGAGAAAATTACATCAAGGTCCACACATTTAGAACAAAGGACCCTAAGATTAAGCAAGGAAAAGAAGACGGGTTTTCCCCTATTTACATCATACTTTTCGGTGGGTTGCAAGCCAAACGAGATATTTTCAGTGGGAGTATAGTTTACATCAAGTACCTCAAAAAAAAGAAAATATAGCACAAAGTACCCTAAAACTAAGGAAGGAAAAGAAGTCAGGTCCGGCCATATATACATCATACTTTTTGGTGGGTGTCAAGCAAAATGAGTGCTTTGTGGTAGGAGTTCATTTTACATCAAGTACCTCAAAAAAAGTGAAAAATACATCGAGGTCCACATATTTATCACAAAGGACCCTAAAATAAGAAAGGAAAGTAGTTGGGTCCGACTCCTTCCTCAACAACCAGCTGAGCTAGCTTTTTGTAGTTGTGCTTGGTGCTTCAAGGTGTGAAATGGAATGAATGGATTAGTAAGGAGTAGCAAGGCTGACCAAATTATAATGAAGTGTGTCCAATGGATGGTACATATCAACAATCCCTTTCCTACCACTTATGTAATGTCAATGACGATCTTTTGAATATCATTCCCTCTGGATGTTTGGGAAGGAAGTGAAAATTTTGACACCAAAAAGTTTGAAATGTTACTCTACTAGTACATTTTGCTGCCAACACCCAAAGAAACTAACGAGCACGCCAGACATAGACATGAAGCCGCCGACACACGTGCGTAGCGCCATATTGCGTACGCGGGAGATATCAACCCGTTGGGGTGTGGATGGTTATTGTAACTACCTCGGTGAATTACGCTCTTAGTTACATGCCTGGATGAACGAAAGTGGTTAAAATAGTACGGTGGGGCCCAGGGCCACTCACGGCAGACCTTTCGGCCGTCCTAACCACTTTCAGATATCAGGACAAGAACGAGCGGCGTAATCGCCAGGCGAAGGGATCAACTACATACACAAATGAGTATGTATGCAAGCCACATACAACAGTCCTTAGAGCCATTCCATCTAAAAGAAATAGAAATATTGCAACGCCATACGGCAAGATTCAAATGTCCTAGATATAGATAATAATTTAGGATATCTCCTCATACATCACACATCAGAGTATTAGGCGGAAGCGGAAAACAAGATCCGAGTACGGATAAGAAGCAAATCGGCATAAGATGCCCCATAAATAAACACATCCCGCCCACAAATCTCATGGATCCCCGTTCCCGGAATCTCTACACCGAATGATCGTTGCCAACATCATCTGTCTCCCCCACCCAGTATCCATCTTGCGGGTACACCTGTTCATCTGAATCAAACAATTTATCATGTGAGACCCTAGGGGTACTCAGCAAGTCTTTATGCCACTAAAGGGGACACAACCTGGGGTGACGCAATTGCAGCAAAAGATAATACCTAACAATTCTATAGAGACTCGCTAACCTTCCGCCTAACCAATGATAGACGGAAGTCCGTGAATTAAGATCAACAGTTATAACAGTATAATTAACAGATCCATCCTCCTCCTCGCTTACCAACGAGGAAGCGGACGAACAACCCCCATCATCCGTTGGCAGTTTTATTAACCATTCCATGAGTATTGTACTATTTACTAGTCCAGTAATTAGTCAATTTAAAAGCGGTACTTTAGTTATACTTGTCTATGATCGAGAAACTGTGCTCCAAGTCGTCCATAACCGCGGACACGGCTTTCAGAAAAATTTACCCTGCAGGGGTGCACGAATAGCAACACACACTCGATCAACCTCGGAAAAACCAAATCAAAACCCAACGAGGCATTCACGACAAAGCAATCACAGGATTCAGAAATATTTCAGGGGGCCACCCCATTAAGCTACTCGCAACGAAGTTGGCCGGCTCCGAGACGGACCCAAGGTTTGTGTCAATGGCTATAAACGACTGGGAACCCGAAAATGTGACTGGGCTTGTCGATACCGCGAAAACATTCCATGATCCAAAACAGTACAGGTGCTCCTCGCACAATCTTAAATAAAGCAGTAACATGGCATAAGTACAGGATAGTAATAAAGCCCCAAACTAATTATGGCCCCAAGAAATAAGAATGAATCAAGCTCTGACTCAGGGGGGTCCATAAGGCCTCCCGGATGTGGATAGTGCCAATAGTCAAGGAACAGGAATCAAATACTCGGGGTCCTACGGGACACAAGTGAGCATGAAAAACCAAATAGCAGATATTGCTCACCGGTGCCTCTTTCATTAGTTATCCCATTACTACTCAGGTTATGTTGTTTAGGTACCTCATTATCCATCAGACACTCACATACCCTACTCATGCTTTTCTATGACTCGCATGGCTCAAACAACTCCTGTAGTAATGGCTCATGGGATGGAGGAACAAGCTTCGGTGGGGTTTAAAAGTAAAGGCTATGCAGTAGTTGGGATTCAATTTAATGCAATCGCGACTCAATGATGCAAGAATAAGATAGAGGCAATAGGTACTGTATGTATGCAAGCATGTGGTAGTGCTTGCCTGGTAGCTCAGTTGAAGCGAGAGATGGATCTGGGTAGTACTCCTGTGATTCCTCGTAATTCTCCTGCTGGACGTCTATCGGACGAAGAACCAAACAAACAAGGGCCAACATAAATAAAGTGCACAAGCATATGAATTAAAATGCGACAAGCAAACAAGCATGCCATGATGAATGATGCACAATTTGCATGGCATTAAAGTAGCATGGAAAAGGTGAGGTGTGGATACAAGAAATAAAGCATTTTAATATTTATTTAACCAAGTTTTATTGTCATAAACAGTTCAGATTTTAATGATAACAGGATGCATGCTTCAAATCAGAACAAGGACTGCATAGATAGAACGGGCTCGTCGCGCTGATCGACTTAGACATATTATTTGTCAAATTTGGAGTTGTAGAATTAAAGTTATTAATTTATTAAGGAAAAGGGCATTTTATTGTAATTTTAATCCTCTCGAAAATTTAAAGTGTTCAAACATTTTTTTGAATGGCATATTTGAATTCCTCATATTTTTTTGATTCCAAAACATATATCATTTGTATTATTTGGATTTATATTTGAAAATTATTTAAATCTGATTTGAATTTGAATTTAAATAATTTTGAATTTGGTTTAAATTAAACAGGCAACAGGAAAAGCTTTTGTCACCTAGCTTGAGCTAGCCCGAGTCGCTGACGAGTGGGACCAACGGACTAGGCCACGCACTCAGGAAAAACCTTTTCTCACCGGGCTCTGGCTAGCCCAAGCGGTTGACAAGCGGGACCAGCGGCTACGGCCCACGCGACAGTGATGGGGAATTGCAAAGACTGACAGGTGGGTCTAGCTGGACCGCGGGTTAAGAGTGATGAAAAGACGGGGGCCTATTTGCAGAAAGAGCACAGCGGCTGGCAGGTGGGGTAGGCTGGACCGCGGGTTTAGGAAATAAAAAGGTTGGGGGGTTTTCTGAAAGACGGCCACGGCCCCACTGTTCATCTGTTTCCTCTGAACTATCTGACGGAAAAGCAGAGCGCGGCGACAGAGTGGCGTGACGGGGGCTCGATCCCGCGAGGCGGGCGCGCGCGCAGAGAAGCGATACCAGTGCGGTAGTGCGGGGGTAGTTGTCAGGGAGTAGCTACGCGACCAGTTGAGGCACTACGCGGCGCGAGAGCGTGCAGACAACGGCGAGCTGCGGCGCACTGAGGGCGTTCGGCACAACTCCTGGCGCGGCTAGGGCTTTACGGCGGAGCGGATGTTGTCTAGGAGGTGGAGGGGCTTACCGCGGGGAGGTTGCCGGTGTCAGATCAGGGTGAGGCACGGTGGATCGTCGACGAGGCTGGCGAGCCGGGAATCTAGGGTTTCCGCAGGGCGTCGACATACTGGCGGTGCTGGCGCTCCTCCTCCACGATGACGCATCCAGGGCGAAGCAGGGGAATGTCCTTGGCCTCCTCGAACACCTCCAAGTGGTGCTGGCCGACCGGAACGAGGGGACGACGAGGTACTGGTGGCGGTCGGCGAGAGACGGTGGCGTGGGAGAAGAAGAAGGGGAGGCGAGGGCACGGACCTGGGGTAGATCTGGGAGAGGCGGGAGCCGTGAAGAAGGAGGAAAGCGAGGGAGAGGGAAGAGGGGCGTGTGGGTGCGGGGTAGATGGAAAAGTGGCTTCGGCCCTTTTTCCCTTCTCCTCGATCACGTGGTCGAGCTAGGGCTCGACCTGGGTAGCCAGGGCAGGGCAGGGCAGGGAGAGGGGCTGCAGGTGGGGACGGCGTGGAGTAGCAGCTGGGGCCAGCATTGCAGGTAGAAAGAAAGAGAGAGGAGAGGAGGGTTCGGGTGAGCTAGGGTGTAGCTAGGGCATGGGCTAGGGTTTGGGGTGGTTGGATGGGTAGATGGGGTGTGGGCCAGGGAGAGAGAGTGGCCAGGTGGGGCCAGCATGATAGAGAGAGAGGTGAGAGAGGTGTGGTAGGGTTAGGGTTTAAGTAGAACTAGGGTTAGAGGAAAAATTAGAGAGAGAGAAAAATAGGTTAGGTTTTGATTAGGGTTTTAGGTTCTTGAAATAGTTTAAGAGATCATACCAAGAGGAAAGTGGGGCTTGATCTAGCATAAGCTAAGGTGAAGGAGAAACCAAGAAAAAGAGAGAGAAAAGAGATATGTAGAATGAGCCTCATTTGATCATGCATGAAGAAATTAAAATGGGATTGAGGAGAATATGGGGATGGTGGAGAGAGGGATGGAGATGATCCACAAAGAAAAGACCCAATAAAACCAAGAGGACTCAAATGGGATAAAGGTGGTGGTACTCTTGCATGGCCCATGCAAAAATAATAAAGGCCATGATTTATTTTGTGAAAACAATAATAATAATATGGCATTATTCTTATGCATCCCAAAGAAGTGGAATAAGGATAAGCAAAATAATTTAGATTAGATCCACCCCATCCACATGAGCTAGAATAAAATCAAAAGAAAAGAAAAACAAGCTCATGGGTAATAGGATGGTGGAATTATAAGGTGGTGAAAGAAAGGTGATGGAGTGGAATAAAAGATATGCCCCCAACTCAACTTGGGCATTTAAACAATATATCAATAGCCAAATACAATATCAAGAGGCAAATACAATTAATAATGCATATGAGAGAAGAACCAAAAGAAAAGGGTTTTATATGATGCTCAAATGCAAGGTGGCATGATGACATGAGCATGATATAATTATGATGCACAATTATATATAGGAAGTAGCCAATATCTTACTAGACCAAGTAGCATTACAATTGTTAGACAATTGGGATGCTACAGTTATGATGAGAGAAGGAGAGAGAAACATAATTTTTTGCGTGCATATATAGCAGGTCCTGAAATTTACTACTCACCCTACCCTGTACCATGTGTTACGAACCCATCACAGCTTTGCTCTAACATTGCACCGTCTTCAACTCCTCCTCTTTGCTTCTCTCATGCTGCCTCATTTGTGCTAATAGTATCCTCTCACATTTGTTTTTTCCTAAGAAAATACATATTCTTCGTACTTGTTTTATAGAAAATACATTCTTGTCAACTAGAAAATTGAATTTGTTTCTTTTCCTAATGGTTGGAACTCCCAATTGTTTTTTGACAAGGGGGAACTCCTAGTGGCAACATTGTTTACCATGGAAAGATTCACCCATTTACCAAGTATGAGACATTAGCATAAACTATGATGTGTATATGGCCATGATCATGTTCGTCTAGATTTTAACCCAAGAAAGTTCAAAAGTTTTCAAAACTCAAGTTTATCATTTTTCATGACAAGTAATACATGCAGAAGGGTAACATGCATAACTCTTTTGTTTTTTGTTCTTTCATTATAATATTTGATTGTTGTAAAAACATGGTTAGATTTGCTGATGTGCAAATTCTTGGATATGGAAACATTAGCATAAAGTATGATGTAGATATGTCCAGGACCTTGGTCATTTAACTTTAAATCCAAGAATATTCATACTCATGTTTATTTTCAAAAAGTTGTCTAAACTCATGTCTTGATTGAAAGTATAAGGGTGGCATTAAGAGCCTTATTTATTCTTCATGAACTTTCTAAGTATTCTAGAATGTAAACATTGTATACCATCCACAGATGCATGTCTACCGAATATGGGCAAACTGTCACATAAGCCTGGCCAATTTATGAATTTTCTAGCTCTGGAGGTAATTAATCTCATCCACTCAAATGATTTTATGTTGAATTAACTAAAGTGGGTTAAATATCAACTTAAACTACATGTGATAGCTTGCTCTTCATTTTTCTAAGAAATCATTTTAAAGTTCTCAAGTAGCCATTATACATGGGAGGACAACTGAGAGGTTTGTGAAAGGTTCGAATATTTCCATGAATGGTGATACCGAGAAATTTCACCAAGTTTGAAAAAAAGTAATCATAGAAATGTAAATAAAATTAATCATGCATGGCATCTTGTTATGTGTAATGATTTTTGGCAACCTTTGAAAAAACATGTTTCTTAATATGTCCCACTATGTAAGAACATTCTTTGGTTTCAAGCAAAATGACTGAGACCAAATGCCACATATATTTCGTAGTTTATGATAATTTTCCCATATTTGGTAGATAGGGTAATCTTGGAATGGTAACCAATGTTTCTAGTGTAATGTTGGACCTTTTATGTCCAAAAAATAACAAGTTCAATTCCTAGGTGCCAAAAAATGTGTTGTTTTGCGAAGCAAGTAGTACACGTATACCACATACTTTCTATGGTGTTTCGGTACGTATATATATATGGAAATCTTTTTTTAAATTCGCATGGACATCGATTTGACTAGAAATTACATAAGTGTTTTTTTAAACTACACAAAAGCTTGAGACCAAAGAAATTATTATAACAAGTGGATCTTTACTCCTACAACTACCCCTACATTCTATTATTCTTTAGGGAACTAGAGCATAGGAGCATGCACGCATCCGTTTTCATTTTATTCCAAATCCCATGTACTCTCTATCCCTAGTTCCCCATTCCCATACCTCTACGCTGAGCGCTACCGTTCCCCTCCTCCACCATGCTGCTCTCCTATCCTATTCACCATAAAGTTTGAGTGTCTTTGTTCTTTTTCCTACCATGCTTGCTACCATCGATCTTCCCTATTTCCTAGAAAACCAAATCAAGCCATCATCCCCACTTGCACCGTATCCCTTGGCGATGGTAGGACTGAGCAAGGATAGTGATGGTTCTTAGCTATTCTAGGAAGTTTTTACCAAAGGCTCGCTTGAAGAACTCATAACCATATGCGACATTATCCGCGAGCCTCATTGGTTTGTCCAAACATTTTTTTACTCGGCAAAATATAGTGCAAATTTACATGCTTCTTAGCTATTTGTCCTCTCCTGTGTTCTTCATTCTCACCCGACTAAGAAACCACGGTAATGTAACAAGTACTTTGTGGGAAAGGGCATGCCATGCAAGCTGATGCTGCTGGAAAGGTTCTCCTCTGGCGCTGTGTTTCCGAATTGTATGGGTAAGCTATGGGTAGTTGCCAACGGAGTTTGGATAGCCACTATTGGGTGATGTGCAAGTGTTACCTTTTCAATGTGGACACTCATCAACACATTCCTCTCCCACAAGTTAGGGAGTTTGTACCCACCAACAATCCGTTTACATTCATGCATAATGATCGCCCTATTCTCCTCTATAAGATTGCTATTTCCCGAGATCCCATTATTGCTACGGTGTTGGGACAACATACAGTGAGCCTGATTGGTGAGCTAGACGAACATACATAGAGAGAGATACATGATTTTTTACCAAAGTTCAGGTTCACGACATGCGGACCCCTACATCCTACAACTATCTACTATCTGGTGGATTATCACAATTACAATAGTTCCTTCCCTGGGAATGTTGTAGCTAAAGAATCCTCCCTGCCTTTGATCGACCCGGGACTCCTTTTATAATGGAAAGGAGACACCACAAGGGTTAGTCACCACGTGGCGTGTGCACAGAGTGCATACCCTCAACGTGGATGTGCGTTCCTGCCACCATGCCACCTGTCTCTCGTTGCCTACACCGACCAGTTTGACACTAGCGCCTATCCTATCGGTCTGGAGCTTGCCGGGGGATGGTTCCCCAGGTGCACAACCCCCGTGCTCTCAGCCAGGACCCCGGATAAGGTCACGACTAGGACCCCGCGAGTCAGACACCTTGCAACATGGCGCATTGGTGTCGTCTATCTCCATGGTGGGCTAGACGAAACATGGCCAAAGGGTAGTCTGTCCCCCTAGGTTAGGCATCATCAGCTAGCTATCCTATCCATCTTTGGCCCCTATTCTCAGCATGCCCAACACCTGGGGAAAAAGGTCGGTGCCCTGCCTATGGTGCATCACCGGGCTAGTTTGTTGGGGGTGCGTATCACATGGAGTGTTTGCGTGGTGTTCCTGTGGTGACCCCTTGCTCCATGGGACCGATAGTAGCCCCTGGCACAGGTCCAGTTCCCAACAGAACCGGTTATATGCCCAGGCATCATGAGCGAGCCCGCTTCTACCACGTAACGGATGGTCGCTTCTTGTAGAGCCAGGCAGTTGACAAAGCGCGCCCTTGCCCTCTAACCAATGGGCTATGGGCCACCTAGTCGCCACGAGAATCGAGGCAATGCTGACCGTGGGCATGTCTCGAGGTAGAGAGGCAGTAACTACATCGGCGCTAGACCACGCCGTCCCATATTCCCTTATAAAGGGGACTCGGGAGGGCTGGCGCCTGGGCTCCTTCAAACTTCCTTTGTCCTTCTCATTCTTCTTAGATAGCGAGGTATTCTTTTGGATGTATATCCACTACCTCTTCTAGTGTCCCTGACACCGGCTGGTGGGCCGAAAGTTCATAGGGTCATCGGGTGCGTCCCTCGCTAGGGTTCACCAACAGCCCAGACATCAGCGTTGTCTGCTGGCTTGCCACCAATGAGGGTCATGCTGGAGGAGCGATTATCGTGAATCCTGCTGATTCCGAGGACAGAGATGGCCTCAAACTGCCTATCTTCATCGAATTCATCACAGCTGAAGTTTTTCTACCGCTCTCACTGTTTTTTCATACAGTGAAGGCGGCGTACGGGCTGTTCATGGCCCAGATTCATCCTCATGCCATCGTCACCATGTCTGCATTCCATCACCCGTGCGAGAGCTTCATCGGAGTAGGCCATCGCTAGCATTGTTCCTCCACTTATTTGTGGTAAGGGTGGTGGACACCGCGGCACTTGTGGCTGGATTGGACTTCTCCTTGCGGGAAGGGCTCCCTGACGAGTACCTTTTGAACAACCTTCAAAAAAACTGGGGAGAGTGGTGCTACAGTTAGTGTTCTGTTCGCTTCCCTGAGCTTTTAGATCAGCTCAAGGATCCTGTAGACCAAGCGGTGTTGACTCCCTCCTAGGACTTGCTTGATCCCCGTGATGACGACCAGACCCTAATTCTAAACTGAATCGAGATCCTCCGCAGCTGGGCAATATCGGTTCGTCATGTGGTGACGAACTATCTCTTGGAGTGTGTGGAGATGCTACACCGGCGCCTTCACGTGATGTGGTTATACGAAGGCCCCGACGATGTGACCAGGCTTCGTCCCGATAGGCCGCTAGACCCGGTCATGCTGTATAGGCAGGCGGGGCTCGTATGCGGGGGAGGACTAGTAGTCGGGCTTCCTTCGAGGGTGCGGCCACTCTAGGCGGACAAGGACCAAGATGCCCTACTAGCTTTGTCTTCCCGACTGCAACGAGTGGGGGATCAAGGATAAATGGAAGCCACCGGTCACCATATGCATCTTGGAAACACCACCTTCGTGGCTCCCTGCGGCTCCCCCCGCAGTGGCTACACCGCTGGACTTCGCTACAGGGAAGCGAGTCCCCCGCGTCTGACCCTTCCGGGTTTGGCTATTTCCTTACGCCAGATCAAGTGGCCCACTTCCTCGGTGAGGACCTTCTAGGGGAGCAGCTCGTTTGCTACGTCTTGGATGACACTACAGGAGGATGCAGACGGGAGGGCTTCTAGCTTGGCGACCCCTTTTCCCGAACCATCTCTGACACCTTCCGCCTGCAAGTGCTCAGCCGGGGAGACGTTGCTCTCCGGGGAAGGCTCACGCTTCAGTAAAGGAAGGTGGCCCTGGTCGGGGATCTTCACGAGGTTATACACTTTAACCTCCTGAACCCATCTGAGCCCCCTTGAGTGTGTCCCTTCTAACACCAAATTCGTATTGTGTAGTTATGGCGCCTCTCCACTCCCGCTGGTGGCTCTCCCAACGATCGCTCCCAATTTAGCCGGAGGGTCACCCACCTAGGGAGGCGCAACGATTTCTCCTCCGGGGTCCCTGCGGAGAGAGATGCTTGCTTCGAGTTAGCTTCAGAGCAAGCTCACCTTGCTCTATTTTCACGTGCGGTTTCTGGGTGAGGTTCCTATTTGGCAGGTGTCAACAGAGCAACCCCAGGGACGGGGAGCACAACACCTTCTCCAGTGAGCGCGCTAAGCTCCTGCCTAGATCCTTAGGCGAGACGGGGTATTTCCTCCTTAGAGCCCTCTACCGGGCCCTACTCCTGGTCCCCTTGATACGTCCATTTTGCATCACTATTCTATGTCTTAATTCACTATTATTCATTGATATATTTCATATTGAGAGGTGATACTTATGTTATTTCATATATTTTTGCATGGTTGATGACTTTTGGACCATGGACTGCTGTAGTCAGGATTCTGATGGAAAAGGTGTTGTTTTGAGGCAAAATTCGCGAAGATCAGAAAATCCGGGAAAATATACGGAAAATCCTATTTTTCCAGAAGACTAAGGATGCCAGAAGATGGAGTGGAGGTGGGCTACAGGGGGCCCACACCACCCCATGGCGCGGGCAGGCCTAGGCCGCGCCTGGAGGTGGTGTGGCCGCCCTAGCCCACTCTAGCCTCTCCCCTCTAGCGTATATCATCCTCTCGAAACCCTAAGACTCGGGGAGCAACCACAGAAAGATTCCGCCGCCTCTGCGGGGCGGAAAACAGCGAGAGATAAAGATCTCTCCGGCAGACAAATTTCTAGCGGGGGAATTCCTTCCTGGAGAGGAGAGATCATCGCCATCAACACGGCCATCAAGCTAGACTTCATTGGGATCATCATCATCATCATCATCATCATCATCACCACCATCATCACCATCAGCACCCTCATCACCATCTCCATATTGCCGTAACAATTGGTTGAATCTTGCTATAGTTCATAGGGGAAACTTTCCCGGTGTTGATTACTCTTTGTATTTGATGCTATTGAGTGAACCATTGAATTATTGTTTATGTTCAGATTGGTATACATCATTATTTCATCTCTAATCATGATCCATATGATGTCTTGTGAGCAGTTCATTTTGTTCTTGAGGACATGGGAGAAGTCTTGTTGTTAGTAGTGGAGTTGCGTTGAGAAAGATTCAATAGATTGTTATTTAAGTTGTGGTGTACTTCTTCTAGTGGTGTCATGTTAACGTAGACTACATGACACTTCACCTATATGGGCCTAGGGGAATGCATTGTGTATTTGGCTACTAATCGTAGGGGTTGCTGGAGTGACAGAAACCTAAACCCCGGTTAGGAAACCATTGCACAAGGGACGTAAGGGTCTTAAAGTTTAAAGTTGTGGTTAGGTTTCTACCTTAATTACTTTCTTGTACTTACGGATGTTTTCAAGGGGTATAATCACAAGTATGTATTAGTCTTGGATGGGGCAGTACATTAGCACAGGTTCACCCACACAACACTTAGCAAGCTAAACAAGATTAATCGACTATATGAAGCGAAAGCACTTGACAGTCTTCCCATGTGTCCTTGAGAATGTTTGGTCATCTTAAGAAATACAACCGGCTTGTCCTTTGCTGCATAAAGGATTGGGCCAGTTGCTGCATTTATTCCTACTGTCTTTTATTTACTCGTACTTTGTTTACTTCCTATATCAAAAACCCCTAAAAATCCGTTTGCTAAGTATTTGCAGAGAATTCCTGATCCATACCGCTAGCCACCACCTTATGCTCCTCGTTGGGTTCGACACTCTTATCGAAAATACTACGATACACCCCTATACTTGTGGGTCATCAAGACTATTTTCGGGCGCCGTTGCCGGGGAGTGAAGGGCTATTGGAGAGTGGAACTGGTAAAGGAAACTTCTACTATGAGTATTATTTACTTCTTCTAGTTGCTTTATTTTCGTTATCGATAATTCGCTGAGTTTCTTATTTGGTAATGCTACTACCACTGCTAAGGTAGTAGATAGGCCACCACCTGCTGAGAAAGATGTTTTCAAAATACCTACAAGAATTATTGATCGTGTTATGGATAACTACTATGTTGGGGATGGAACTGTCCATCCCGGTGATCATTTACTCTTTATACACGAATTATGCGGGTTGTTCAAGTGTGCAGGTATTAGTACAAATCAAGTTAAGAAGAAGTTATTCTCATTGTCTCTGAAAGGAAGAGCTGAGGAATGGTATAAGCTGCTGAAGAATGGTCAAGCTCTGGAATGGGAGGAAATAGTGCCTCTCTTTTATTCAAAGTTTTATCCTCCTAGTGAGATCCATAAAGATCGGAATCAAATATACATTTTTTGGCCTCTTGATGGAGAGAGTAGAGCTCAAGCTTGGGGGAGATTGAAGTTACTAATGCTCAAATGTCCCATTCATGAGCTCCCCAATAATATTATTATCAACTACTTTTATGCAAGACTCCCTCTACATGACAAGGATTTATTGGATGCTTCTTGTGCTGGATCATTCACTCGTATGGAAGAAGAAGCTAAATGGGACCTTCTAGATCATATTCAAGACAATACTGAATCTTGGGAGAAAGTCAGGTATAAATTATGATTATGAATGCATTGAATCTTTTATGGGAACTGATGACTTCCAAAATATTAAAGATGCTTATGGTCTAGACTCTCAAGCTATTGCTTCTTATTTTAAGGCTTTTGCTTCCTACATTGAAGTGCCTAAAAAGAAGTGGAATAAGTATCATGAACCTTATAAAGATGTTGCTAAGAGTGTTCCTGCAAGAAATACTGAAGTTTATACTGCTAATCATGTTTTACCTAAACCTTATATTGAGAAAATACCTTTCCCAGTTAAGGTAAAGGAACATTCTATGATGGCTAGTATGGTAGATGAAAGTATGAATAAAGCTGTTGAACCTAATAAACAAATGGTTGATGAACCTATTGTAGCAAATGTGAAATTCTTTGTTGCTAAATATGAAAAAGAGGGACACACTATCATTTGTAAGGATACCTCTAATATTGTTTCACATAGTAGTGTTATGAGAGCTAGTATTCCTGTGTTTTCTGTTAGAATAAGTGATCATTGTTATGATGGTCCTTGTGATAGATATATTGTTAAGTTTATGCATGATACCGAAAGTTATTATGAGAGAGGAAAAAGTGTTCTTATGCATCTCAATAATATCAAGTTTCCTCGTTTTATGCTGAAAGTTTTTATGTTGCACTTCTTTTGCCTTCTTATGCAAGTTGCCTCTGGTTTCAATAACTTGTTTCTTTACAAAATTCCCTTGCATAGGAAGTGGGTTAGACTTAAATGTGTGTGTGTGTTTTTTCTTCTTAATGCTCTCTTTCACTTCAATTCATATCCCTATGAGAGCTTCTTTAAAATTATCATGCCCATCTTAATGGCTATAAAGAAAGAGCTTTATGGGAGACAACCCAATTTGTTTTTGCTTTTAGTTTGTTTTTGTTTCTTTGAGTCTTGGAAGTTATTACTTCGGTAATAACCGCTCCTTATCCGTTTTGTTTGGTTTTGTGTCAAGATCAACCTCTAATGAGAGAGAAGTATGAATTGGGGAAGTTGCTGTCCCGAAACAGATTTTTGTGCTTCACCGTAAAAATTCGTGAGAGATCTCTGTATGCCAGATTGAGCTGTAATTTTTTGTGCTTCTGCCCCAGGTTGTTATTTAACTTTCGTTAGATTTGCACTTTTTGATTTGAGCAACAGAAGATTTTCGAAAACATTGACCTTTACCTGCTGGTCTGTTTTGACAGATTTTGCCAATCTTGCACTTGCTTCTTTATTCGATTTCCTTCTTCAATTCTTTTTGGGTCTTCAGAAGGATTTGATACAGTAGCTTTTGTTTTGATGGTTTTCAGTTGAAGTTGGACTCAAAAGGTTTTATCACTTCACTTATACTAATGTTGCTAATGACAACTATGTGAAGTTTTGTGTGAAAGAAATTTCCAGCAAGTGGAGACAATGGTGTAATAAGGGAGAGAAAGGTTTTATGACTCCAATAATAAGTGTATGAAGATGAATATATTGATGATTCAAGTGGTGACTCCGGAAGAATCCACTAATTACCAAACTCAGAGACCTGCAGAGTCCGTGTTCAAATAGTCAATAAGGAAAGCTACGAAGCGAAAAAGGGACGGAAACGGAGCCAAGGTGGCTCACACCACCCTGTGGCGCGGGCCCACCCCTGGCCACGCAACCAGGTGGTGAGTCCACCCAGGACTCCGCCTCCGACTCATTTTCTCCCAGTACCCTCCTTTTGATACGAAACTTCGTAATATATAACACCCCGGACCCCCCGAGGTCCGCATATCGTGTTTTCGTTGTGTTTTTGTTTCGATATGTTTCTATCAGGACATACTCTTTGAAGGTTTAGAAGCACAATGGTATCTGCCAAGGATAAAGGGAAGGAACCTATGGAGGAAGACCTTCAAGACCCCGGGAAGGAGAAGGAGATCAAGAGTGAGGGTGAAGAGGAGCAAGGCCAACACCCGCATACCGGCACTACCGTTGCAAGCATTGGAGTGGGGGTGAACCCTGCCAGGATCAGAAGGACTGCACGGATGTCAGCTGGAGCGAAGCCTTCGCATCACTGCTTGGCACCATGGACACCTTCTCTGAACACCAAGAATACCTTCCATACCTTTATCCATAACCATGCAGGAAAAGAAGACTCAAAGTGGGAAGAATGTAAAAAGAATCACAAGAGCTAGGATCCACAAACTGAAATGATTATGGGCCGTACTGAGCACAACTCGGAGTTGATTCGTACTCTCACCTTTGAGATTGAGGACTTTGGGAAATTGATCAAAGATCTCATCAAGAGGATACCACCACCACCGAAGGAGTAATTCGTCATCAGGTTTGGCATCCCCTTGGTTTGTTCCAAGCTTGGGGGAGTGCTGCGGTATCATATCACTATCTTCTGTCTTTTTACCTTATTAGTAGAGTCATATCATGAATAGAGGAGTTATTATGTAGTATGGTTTGCATTATGGAAGTGTCCCCTCTCTCGTTAGATATGTATCCCTTGGTGTGAGTTTCCGTGATGGAATATTAATGAGAAGTTCTATCATTCACTCTTTTGCATGGCTTATGTTAGTTTTCAATTCGTGGTTATATGATTGATCTTGTTGTAAGTATTGTTATCACTTTGGGATCATTGAGTTAATTTAGTTTGTTTTGGCAAACCTGGCTCGGTCAGTAGCAACACCTTTTTGAGAGTTGAAAAGAAAAAGATAGAAGTACTCTAAAGAAAAATAATTTCATCATCATTCTTTCTTGATTTGCTCATAAGTCTAGTATTCTCTAGTTAAGATCTTTTGTTCTTCCAAGGAAGATTCCATGTTTGTTTTTATCACTTGTATGTTTGTTTGTTTCCTTCAACTCTTGTACTTGCTACCCAGCCTTGCTAGCCAAAAACCTGTACTGAGAGGGAATTCTTCTCGTGCATCCACTCCTTTAAACCAAAACCTTTGCCATTTGCGTCCACCATACCTACCTAGTAGCATTATTACTATTCCAAGTAAATTCTTGTTTTATCTACCTCCCAAATTAAACTTGTTATGTGAAAATTAGTGATTAAAGCTCTCACAAACTCTATGGCACACTTTACTTTCTCGCATCTAATAAACTTGAACCATTGTGCTCACCTATGTTGCGTATATGCTTGCGCTTTGTAAGTTGTGAATTAGCAGAACCATGTTGTCATGGGGAACGCTTTCAACATTGCACTGGTACTTTGTACCAAGTTGATATCATGTTCTTTTGTCTATGGATGTCATCGGTGTGAAATGAAAGGGGAGCTTGTAAGTCCATGGAGTTATGCATGTGTGTTAGAGAAATGACTGGGTCGCTGGTCTAATCCATGTTGACATGGTGGAAACCTGCAGCGTAACCATAACGAGTATCTATGAAGCATTCTTCTTAAAACAAGAGATTGAGAAAAAAAAGAGAAAAAGAAAAGAAAAAAGACATTATGAAAAGAGGAAAGAGAGAAAAAAGCACCATATTCCCATGGTAAATAGAAGATTGCTGAGATACTTGTTGTCTGCTTGCCGTGTCATTTTGATATGGGGATTCTTCTGTATCATCGGGCAAGGGGTACCCCATTGGCGGTTCTCGATGATACACATATGCTTACGATGACAAGAAATTACCGGTGACTAAACTTGAGTAGCATGAGGAGCGGCCCTCGTATTCAAGGGACATGAGATTCTCAACTTACAACTTGTCAATGCATATCCTCATTTTTGATCACTTTAACCTTAATCACCTAAAGATGCCTATGATAGGGGCAATGAGAGCTGAAAGCTAGTAAGTATCATAATTTTTGGGAGCCCTTTATGAGACTTGCAATCCCTACTTCCCTCTTTGATGGCCCTTTCTTTTACTTTGTAGTTGAGTCAGTAAACCTATTCCCTTCTATCTCAGCAAGTATTTTGAGTTGATGTGTTTCATTCATTCATATGATGATTTATTCATTCATGTCTCTTATATTCCTTGTTTTGCACATTGCTCTTATCTTGATGTTTACTACTTTGAAAGCTTTGATTGAAAAACCAGCTATTTTTGAACTTCAACAAATTATCAACTATTCTTCAACCAAGAGCTAAGTTTGCCATTACCAATTATGATTCACTTTATGTATCTTTATTGTGTTTCCTTTACTCATTACAAGTTGAGTTATATAATAGTGAGTTGTCTTCTATTATGATCTATGTATTTGATGAATGTGATGCTTCTTGTCCGTATTTCTTTTATCGACTCTTCATTCCATAAACCTGAGGTCATGTTTATTGAGCTCAGTTTCACTTGGGGACAAGCGAAGTCTAAGCTTGGGGGAGTTGTACGTCCATCTTGCAACACTATTCTATGTCTTAATTCACTATTATGCATTGATATATTTCATACTGAGAGGTGATACTTATGTTATTTCATCTATTTTTGCATGGTTGATGACTTTTGGAGCATGGACTGCTGTAGTCAGGATTCTGATGGAAAAGGTGCTGTTTGGAGGAAAAATTCGCGAAGATCAGAAAATCCGGGAAAATATACGGAAAATCCTATTTTTCCAGAAGACTAAGGATGCGAGAAGATGGAGTGGAGGTGGGCCACAAGGGGCCCACACCACCCCATGGCGCGGGCAGGCCTAGGCCGCGCCTGGAGGTGGTGTGGCCGCCCTGGCCCACTCCAGCCTCTCCCCTCTAGCATATATCATCCTCCCGAAACCATAAGACTCGGAGAGCGACCACAGAAAGATTCCGCTACCTCTGCGGGGCGGAAAACACCGAGAGAGAAAGATCTCTCCGGCAGACAGATTTCTGCCAGGGGAATTCCTTCCCGGAGAGGGGAGATCGTCGCCATCAACACCACCATCAAGCTAGACTTCATCGGGATCATCATCATCATCATCACCACCACCATCATCACCATTAGCACCCTCATCACCATCTCCATATTGCTGTAACAATTGGTTGAATCTTGCTATAGTTCATAGGGGAAACTTGCCCGGTGTTGATTACTCTTTGTAGTTGATGCTATTGAGTGAACCATTGAATTATTGTTTATGTTCAGATTGTTATACATCAGTATTCCATCTCTGATCATGATCCATATGATGTCTTGTGAGTAGTTCGTTTTGTTCTTGAGGACATGGGAGAAGTCTTGTTGTTAGTAGTGGAGTTGCGTTGAGAAAGATTCAATAGATTGTTATTTAAGTTGTGGTGTACTTCTTCTAGTGGTGTCATGTGAACGTCGACTACATGACACTTCACCTATATGGTCCTAGGGGAATGCATTGTGTATTTGGCTACTAATCGTAGGGGTTGGCGGAGTGACAGAAACCTGAACCCCCGTTAGGAAACCATTGCACAAGGGACGTAAGGGTCTTAAAGTTTAAAGTTGTGGTTAGGTTTCTACCTTAATTACTTTCTTGTACTTACGGATGTTTGCAAGGGGTATAATCACAAGTATGTATTAGTCTTGGATGGGGCGGTACATTAGCACAGGTTCACCCACACAACACTTAGCAAGCTAAAGAAGATTAATCGACTATATGAAGCGAAATCACTTGACAGTCTTCCCATGTGTCCTCGAGAACATTTGGTCATCTTAACAAATAGAACCGGCTTGTCCTTTGCTGCATAAAGGATTGGGCCACTTGCTGCATTTATTACTACTATCTTTTATTTACTTGTACTTTGTTTACTTGCTATATCAAAAACCCCTAAAATCCGTTTGCTAAGTATTTGCAGAGAATTCCTGATCCATACCGCTAGCCAGCACCTTCCGCTCCTCGTTGGGTTCGACACTCTTACTTATCGAAAATACTGCGATACACCCCCTATACTTGTGGGTCATCACCCCTCAGGCCCGAGACCCACCTTCTCACTTGTTCCCTTGCCTTAGAAGGGATAGAGCGGGAGGTGGCCTGCCGCGAGCAAGAGGCATCCCGTCTAGATGACGTTTGCGAGCACTTTGCCGTGGCCAACTGTAACACCTCATTTTCAGTAACCTTGACTAGTTGTCCTAAATGAAAAAAAATCGGGGCAAACAAAAACTTTATTTTCTTGTTTTGTGGTGTGGTTGTTGTTTTCATGATTGATAATACTTAGTTATGCTTATGTATGCTCAAGAAACTTCTCTTCCTCACCATCAATCGGCAAAATCTATTTAAGAGAAGACAGTGTCTTTGCTCACTTTACATATTCTCAAATGTTCTGGCATTTCAGAAACATGAGACAATATGACTTTACAAAAACAAATGGTTTAGTATCTTCTATTGAAAAAATTATGGAGATCTATATGATATCATCTCCTTATGTTTTCATGACAGAACCTTCAAATTATCCTTATCTCTAGTCTTTCCAAAATCATTTTAAGGCTATTTCTGTTTTCTCATTCTTGGTAGAAGTACCAAGAGACTCTCACCTTCTTCAAAACTCAAACCCTTAAAAATTCTTCCATAGACCTCGAGTAAGGCTTGGTTGTGTTTGTAGTAGTAATAGTCTGGAGATGTTTGTATGAATTGCCTTTATCTGCTGCTGAAAGCAGACCAGTTTGGCTTGTTTGCTAGATGTTTGAATGAGATACCCTAGGATATCCTCCTCTAATAACTAAACCATACCAACATACAAACCTATAATATCGGGGAGAAACCATTAAACCCTAGTAGGAAGACAATGTCCCTCCCTATTATGAGGATCACTTCTTGGAAAGCTACTTAAAACCCCTAACTCTTGGTCTAAGGCCATGTGCCTCTTCTATACTCATCCTTGTGATGTGATAATCTATCCCCAATGCTTTCTCTTGATTTAAGAACCATCTACCAAGCTTCCCAAGCTAGTCTTTCCGTGTAGTCATTTATTTGACCATTTAGTTTCCCTATTAGACTCCATTTGGAGTCACTTCTCTTTTGTAGTTTCTAAGGTAATGGAGACCAACAAAAGACATGGATTCCTTCTACCTAACATACTCCTCAAAATAATTCACCTAATGATGAGTTCTTAACCTTGCATCCTATCAAAACCATTAAATCTTGTACCCTAGTCAAAAACCATAAACCAGTCGAAATTTGACAAAGATTGAAACTGTCATCAAGATCCCATCTTTAATATCCGATCTATATTAAACCATGGGAATTTTTGATAATGCACTTGGACCATCTTGTAAAATATTATATGTACTTTCAAACCAGACTCTTTCCCTTGGCTAGACCCCTCTAGGACCGACTTTTCCTTGATGGTTTTGTAGTCAAGAAAATAATCTGTTTCTGTCAACAACATCAACATGCCTATTTTGGGAGAAGATCCCAACTGCACCTCAACCTTTCCTGGTCAACTATATGTATGGTTGTGATCTACCCAACACTTTCTATCCACCCATACTTTCCTTGTTAGAATTGGATCCTTGTACTTCTTAAACCATCCCGATTCTTAAGGCAAGATGATAATCTGTATTGACACCCTTATAATCAACAAAGTTTGGCTTTAATATTTGGTGCACAAACATGATCAAGACCAACCTTATTTAACATGATGATTTATATCACTTGGTCTATCCATCCATCTTCCCCATGAACCAAATGAAGCTTTGAGCCACCTTTTGTACCATGATAAAGTTTGTATGATGATAATAAAACCGTACATCACACTAACCTCACTCAAACTTCCTATTTCTCAATTTTAATTCTTTTAAAATTCAACTAGTGATTTTTCTAACCTTCCCACTCACCCTTGATCATGCCCTACCACCTCATCCATTAACCATCATCACAAGACAATGAGAGACTTTGGAAAAAGAAATAATTAATCGAATAGTATCTACCCTAATCCCACTTTGCAAAATCATCAAAACTTCACTAATCCTTGGATTAATCATCACAACACTATCACACCTCTTCTCTCGTCATTCTACTGTAGCACAACATGGTAGCTTCCAACCCTTTTGTCCTCTAGTGTTTGAAGGAAGGTAGAAGGGCTCACTCAGAAAATTCATCACATCATGCCATATCTTCTCCATCACTGCCATAGTAGCCACCACCCCTCCCTGGTGACCGTATGTCGTGTACCATGCCTAAACCCAATACTACCCACCAACCCTCTCCCCCAATCCTTGCCCAAGCTCCCCTATCTCCTCCATTTATTTTCTTGGACACATAAAGAAAAGGAGAAGGAAATTTGCAGCACCAGCCATCTCTCTACCCTCCTACACTCTCACACGAGCTCCCACCACCCTATTCGACCAACTAGGAGCTCTGCCTCCTCCCCTAGCTCCCCCATGGACATGGGTCACCATACACCACTCCTACTTGGATAAGAAATAACCAGGCGACCCCATCCCCTCACTTCTACCCCATTTTCCTCCCTGGCCACCAGAGCACCACCACACAAACCCTTGTGCCATCCCTAGCTCTCCCTTGCCATGTAAGACATGTAATGAGATCAGGCATTTGCAAGCAGGAGGAAGACTGTGCCATCACTTTATAGCCCCTTTCCCTCTAATTTTTGTTCGAGCGTGACCCCCTCATCAAGCCCGGGCTCACCTCTCCTTTTTCCGTTCCAAAGAACATCCCCTTCATCTCGACAAACTCCCGTGGTGCCCGTCGCTGGTGTTACTGCTCGAGACTCCTTGTGGGGTCAAATCTCCCTTTTCCGCCCTCATTCTAGTCGCCATCATCGACCGAGCCACCTCTGCATCCTGTCGTCGCCTCTCTAGCCCATGGTAAGCCTCGTCGTTCTTCTCCGCACTTCTATTGTTGTAGACAGTTGTTGGGCCTCCAAGTGCAGAGGTTTATAGAATAACAGCAAGTTTTCCCTTAAGTGGATCACCCAAGGTTTATCGAACTCAGGGAGGAAGTGGTCAAAGGTATCCCCTCTCAAGCAACCCGGCAATCAAGATACAATAAGTCTCTTGTGTCCCCAACACACCCAATACACTTGTCAGGTGTATAGGTGCACTAGTTCGGCGAAGAGATAGTGAAATACAAGTGGTATGGATAATTATAAGTGGTAACGGTGATAGAAAATAGCTTGACGGCATGGAAAAGACTAAAGTAAAACTGAAATAAAGATGGAAGCAAGCAAACATGTAACATATCTAGTTGCAAACGGTGTTTCAATGTTTAGAAATAAGGCCTAGGGATCATACTTTCACTAGTGAACACTCTCATATAGATATATTCTTCTTTATGATACTACGCTGAACTACTCTCTGGTTGAACACTCTAATCGATGGTAGGGCAATAACAGCACACCTCAAAGTAAGTCTTTCCCATGTAGAAAACCCACACTATCACCTTGAGCACTAGATGGTTCAAACAAACACCACAATTTCATAAAGACATCCAACTCCAAATATAACTCATAACAAGTATTTGTAATCTCTAGCCTAAGTGCCACCATGGTGCGCACGCTGTCACTTTCACACACATGGAGAGAGCAGAGATCTATTAAAGCACTTGAGTAGCAAGGTAGATCTAATTGATTACAAAGCTCATGATCACAATATGATCATGCATAGAGAGAGATGAACACATAGCTACCGGTAGAACCCTTAGCCTCGAGAGAGAACTACTCCCTCCTCATCATGGGAATCAGCAATGGTGATGGAGATGGTGGTGGAGATCAATGGAGATGGCTCCGGGGGCACTTCCCCGTCCCGGCAGGGTGCCGGAATAGAGACTTTCTGTCCCCCGAATCTCCCCTTCGGTGGCGGCGGCGTAGCCGAACTTTTCGTGGATTTCTGATTGACCACCTAGGGTTTTTGCCTCGGGGGGAATATATAGGCGAAGGAGGCAAGGTCGGTGGCCAGCCAGGGGGCCCACACCATGCCCTGGCGCGGCCTAGGGGTACCCGTGCCTGGGGGGTTGTGGACACCCTGTGGCCCCTCTCCGACTCTCCTTCTGGCTCCATGAGTCTTCCAGGAAAATAGGAATTTGGCTTTTGTCCCATCCAATTCTGGGAATATTGATTTTCTGACTTTCCTGGAACCAAAAACAGCAGAAAACAGGCAACTGGCACTTCGGCATCTTGTTAATAGGTTAGTCCAGGAAAGTGTATAAAAAGTACTCCAAAGTGTGGACAAAACATAAGAAAGTAGATAAAACCAAGCATGGAAACATCAAAAATTATAGATACATTTGCAATGTATCATATACAGGTTTTCTCCAACATGCAAAACAAAATTTTGACCAAAATATTACCTACATCTTTTCTAGTTAGAATGTTAATCTAGGCCCTTCTGACTAAATAAGATAGAATCATTGGAAGGTATATGTGATACGCTGCATGTCACCTTGTCCCACTTGAAAAAGCCACACAGTTTTACTGTAGTAAAAAAACTATTCAAATCAATATTTAAGAATTTCTGTATGTCAAAATATAATTTGTTTTCACTTGATTCCAACTCCCAGTACACATGCACCACAAGATATACCCATTCCAAGATTTAACATATTTATTGAGCCTCTAATGATTTTTAGTGAATTAAACTCTTCTACATGTGATTGTTAGATAATAAAATGATAACAGGAATTTTGCAACTCAAATAGTAAACAAAAATTCGACTAGAAGGTGTCCATAATGCCTACACTATGCCCTTGAGTCCATACCAAAAGAATTTGAAGAATAAAAATGGTAAAAAGACAAATTGCATGCAAAGGTACCTTTGGGAGTTTTCCAAGGGCATTCTAGTAATTCTTTTGAAGTAAAACATACTCCTAGTGAACCAATGGTCTAGTATCTTCCTAAGCCTAAGAGGAAACATTTATTGGAGTTACATATAACTCTTGGTAATTTATTCACCAAAACAAAGGTTAATCTCACTAGAAAAGTCATAGCTAAATCAATAAAAATGATAAAATGACGAGACCACTTCTGGTGGCTTTGTTATTTCAATACCTATCAATTGATATCATTTTTGTACAATGGTATCATAAAGAACATGGCCTTGGTATAAAACCCCTTAATTAAGTAGTATTTGACAATTAAATCAGAAAATAAGTTCCACAAATGCAAACAAGATAATTCCAATTGTTTTGAACCCAAATTATCAAAACCTACTAAAACATATTGATGTATGGTATACTTGTTTGTTTTATTGTATTGGTGCTTGTTGCTGGTGTTGGTTATGGTATCTTGTTTAATTGCATATGTACTCTGTGGTGACGATACTTGCGATTGTGTTGATGCCGAGAAGAAGGAGGCATTATATTATTGTTCATTATCTAAGAAGAAGTCTAGGACATATCGCTAACCATAGGCAAGCCACCCTTCCTCAACTCGGATACCTTTCCTACTCCTTTTTATGTATATGTTTATTATCTTCTTTATAAAATGCATTACTACTTGCATGTTTTGTTTTATTACTCCCTAATAGTAACTTGGCTCCTCCAAGTAATGATATGGTGTCCAACAGGACACACATCCTTATTGATACCTACTATCCTCCCTTGGACTAAGAGTATGATTGTTAGAATCCTTTCTCATTAGATACTTCAGATTTTGGAAACAAAATTTATTTGGGGATTACCTACGATAAAGGTTTGGAAATGTTTTGGTAAAACCCTTGGGAAGGGCATAATTTCCAAGTGGATGGTTTTGAAAAGGAGAAACAGAGTTGTTGAGAAGTGAGTATGAGGGACATGATGAAGAGGAGGGATGTTCTTTGCCTTTACCAGAACTACTTACCCATGCAACCACATTACCCATGTGATATGGGGATTATCTCGTAGTTTCTTCTCTGTAGCATGGGCAGACCCTACCAAGTGCTATCAGGGAGAAATCCCCCAAAATAGGGTCTTCCCCTATAAAGGTCTAAGGATATGTGTTTATGGATGTCTCTGGAAAGGGTCGGACACAACAATTGGGTCTCCCGTGGATGGTACAATTTAGGAAGTGCAGAAGGAAGGATTGTAAATGACAGTCTAATCTGGGGTTTCCTATCATGGTAATATAGAAGTAAGTATGGCATTTACGCCATGGTGTACTCGTTCCGGGGAGAGCAAACAAAAGAGAGATATGTGTCCTTGCTAGGGTCGAAAAAAGAAAGGTTATGTTTGATTATCCAAACCCCCGTATACCATGTGTAGAGGGACGTGGTTGAATCCCGGCAGATGTATTGATTCCTATGGGGAAAGTGCACAAACTCTGTAGAGTATAATCTATTCGAATAGCCCTATCATCGGTCAAGGATGGTTAGAAAGGTGATTGCTAGGAGAACCCAAGTTATGGTTTTGGAAAGATAAAAGGATGTCTTTTGGTCATCAGATGGCGAGAGATAAAAGTTTTGTTTGGGCCTGTGTTGGTCAAAAGTGTTTTAAAAAGGGTTTCTATTATAAAGTTTTTACTCCAAAAAGGTTTTCAAAAAGGGTTTTATCAAAGAAATGGATATGTCGAGCTTTTAAAAAGAAGACATGTTTACAAAAGTATTTTTCAAAAAAAGATTTAGAGATGTCATATTTATATGAGAAACTAGGCTTTTCAAATGAACCATAGATATATCCTTACTTCACCACTTCCATACTACACTATGTTATTATCTTATCTTAGTGGTCTTGACATACATTCAAAACTACTCACGGCATTGTTCCTGGCTATTTACTTGGTCAGACTTTCAGAAGCTTGAAGAATAAAGGGATATGGTGATGTCTATGCCAGCTAGGACGCTCTGTTAGTCAGTTGCCAGTAGGGTTAAGGCATGACATGGGCTCTACGATGGATGAAGTCCCACTGCTAATTTTTATAGCCATAATAGCATGAATGTATGTCTTGTTCTTGTTATATATTGGATTTTGCAATGATACTTGCCAGTTATGTTCCATGTCTCACTGGTCATGGGAACATGGATATATGCATAACATGTCTTTTTTAGACTACTGGTCTAGGAGCCCCATACTGAGGCACAACCAGCCTTGGGCGTGACGTTCCTGGCGTCGAAACTCCCCTCCTAGAGCCCCTGGACGAGGTTGTCCATCCCACAAAGACGAGGCTCCGTTCCATTATCTCATCGGTCTTGGAGAGGCATCAGGAGAAACCCCAGTTGTTGTGGGAGGTGGAGGCGTGTCACACCAGGAAACTACCGGAAATGTCCCAAGCCTTGGATAGGGCTCACGCTTAGGCCATGGATGCCCTGGATCAAACGCACATCCGTGCCATGCGGAGCCATGAGAAAATGGTACAGTCCTTGCGCTAAGGTTTGGCAAACTTTCACCATACGGTGGCCGACCTTTACGCAGCTGCCTAGCATGCGGAGGAGTTGGAGGCCGCTACCGCTGCCTATGAGACATGTTTAGCAGTGTAAGAGTCTGCTCACCAGGACCATCTCAGCGAGGCCCGACAACAACTCCAAACCTGCGAGCTGCTTCTACGAAGTGTGAGAGAGAGGGGCCGCCTTGCATGGGGTGCGAGGTGTGGGCTACCCCTAGCTACCGACTTGCCTTGGGACGCACACCTAGGGCCAACCCCGGCTGGCCCTCCTCCCACCTCCCTTTGGTTTAGTCCCACCCCGGGACTTGGGTAGTTGGGAGTGCCCTCCCTTATCCGATATAAGAAGAGGCATATGGGAGGTAGAGAGACACCAATATTTTTCTAAGGCATTTTCCTTTGGAAATTTCTCTCCCATTGCTTTTTGCAATGATACGATCCCTTGAAGGACTGTACATGCAAGGTATGACGTCACTGTGGCACAAGTTGTGCTACAAGGATTCCAGCTAGAAGATCTACTTCCACACTCTCGGCAAGGATCGGAGAGCTGGAGGTTTTCATCATACACCTTATGTGTGCAAAACCATAGAGGTTCTACCACTAGTGGCACTTGGACTATCGTGCAATGACCAAGGGGTGCCTTGCAAGGAGCTTCACGACATTCAGGTATTCTACGAGTACAACTAAATCAACCATGTTCCCCGCAGAATGTTAACAACTTTCGGTTTAGAAGGTTGTGTTACCGAAACCTCCTTCATTATAACATTACTCCTAGATAGATCTTGGCATATGGTGTGTTATGCCATAAAATTTTTTTTGTGTTTTCTGCTACGAACCGCTTGAGTGGTATCAAAGCCGATCTATGCGTAGTGATGCTTGTATAGTTAAAACACACGTTGATTGTGTGAGAATTGATCCTATAGTTGTTACCCTCTCACGTGTGCTTGCTTATATCATGACACTATTTGATGAAGTAGCTTGGACTGACCTTACACCTAATATTACGCGAGACTGGTTCCACGCTCAACATATGGCTTGTACTGTATAAGTGGCTAGCGGGTGTCTATCTCTATTTTAGTGTAGTTGATATGGCATTTACAACGGAGAGCCACAAAAGGGGTGTAGTAGAGACATTTGTTTTATCCATATTGTGGTTCAAAGTTCATAGGTAAGAAACAGTTCTATCACAAAAGCCCTAGCAGCCACGTAAAACATACAAAAGATAAAGTAGAGGCGTCTAACTTTATTTTGCAGGAGGACATGTAATCTGATATGGTCTAGGCCGTGGCTAAGGTAAACTAGTTTACTTTTCTATTATTAAGTAGTATAGTAATAGTCATCATATCGATGGATGACCTACTGGTGCCGTCGTGGACTTGGATACATATCGGTGGCAAGATGGAGATCATGCCGGAGCGCTCGATGGAGATCATGGCACAAGAAGAAGGACCATATCATAACACTAAATATATATGTGATGTTGATACCTTTAAGACACCTTATGTTTTCTAGTATTGGATACCGACGGTAGCATTATATAAGATGATCCCTATTAATACAAATAATAGTGTTCTCCCTTTAGTGCGCACCACCAAGAAAGTCCATCGGTATGAAGCAGGCCGTGACGATCGGGTGCTAGACATATCGATGTCTGAATACAGTGGGATCAAGACATGTAGGCACTACGAATAAATTAAGGTTGAATTGGCGAGCGTAGCATGTATAAACATGGCCTCTAAACACGAGATATCAAAATATCAAGCACGAGTCTGATGAATGATGTGATCGACGGGTTTTGTCCACCATGGGCGCTCTATCAAAGGCCACGACGATCGGGGATGATATACTGTAAAGGGATCATGTGATCACTAAAATCATCCAAGGGATGACCATTTTAGTTGGAGATCAATTAATAATTTAATTATTAATTGAACTCGTATTATGAACTTAGTCTATATGTCTTTGCAAATATCCTTGTAGATCATAGCCTATCCTAGTGAGTTTTTCAAATATTGAATTTTTTTGCATGTTGTGAAACTTAAGGTAGACGGTGAAACTTCATAGATTACTACCTATGCCTGAGGGATGACCTTGATATAGATTATCTTATCTTCCTAATACAGGAACCATTAGGATATATTTTGATGACTCCGCAATGTTTTTTGTTTTCTCCATTGTTGTCCAATGAGCCATGCTCCATTTGATGGAGGCTGAGCTGCGACTGCATTTTTTTAACACTCATACATACGAGATGGTCAATGAAGAAGGTACTCTTTGCAAGTCAGGCTCATGAAAAATTTGAGTTGTTGGATGAGGTTCTCCCAAACAAGATGGAAGAAAACGGATGCTTGGAGAATTACTTAGCGATCATGCGTGAGCTTCATGAATGCCACACTTATGATGTGAACTACTTAATGATGGACAACTTTGCGAGAGATTGGGATGTTGCACTTGCTTCCTCCCAACTACAAAAAATTCGTTAGGGACTATATCATGAGAGATGAATCGTTCACCAGTCATGTGTGCATGATAGAGTTGAGAACTCTCAAAGTAGGATCAATCAAAGTGGATGTCATCAATGAAGAAAGTATATATTGGATATACAAGTTATAAATATTATTATTACAAAACTCGCTACATTTTACAAAGTACTACCTCCGTTCCACAATGTAAGCATTTTTAGTAAGTTGTTTTAGCATTCAAAAAATGGCTTATATTATGGAACAGATGGAGTATTATGTACTTGTTCTGTTTTATTTAAAATAGTACCGTTTGCTTGAGAATTGGCTGAAGAAATGATGCAACATTGAATGATGACGACAATCAAGATAGTTTATGGCCGAGATCACTCCTTCCCTTGATGTTTATCATTTGGATTAGTGGATATGAATAAAGTTTATATTCATTGTGTGTGAACTTTATTAGTGTGTCTTGCTTTTAGTGAGACGATTATTCATATGGGTTTGTGACAAGCCAGGTGTACAAATCTCTATGAATGATATCTTTTATGGTCACATTACGATTGTAAATGGATTATTCTTATTGTTAATCTCGATGGTAATAATTTAAGAATTTATAAATAATTAGAAGGCTAGAAAATATCCAAAGTTGAATAATGATATCATTAATAAATGACACTATTGTTTAAGTCTTGTTGGTGTTAAATGCATGTAATATTTTCATTAAACGTGAAGTCTTTAGATATTCGATCTTTTGACCCATGCAAAAGCATTCCTCAATGTGCAAAATGACTAAAAGTCTGCATTCTGGTAAAAAATTTCTATGCGAAGAATTGTTGGATATCATACATAATGACGTGTTGTATTTCAACAAGAATAGTGGAAATCATTATTTCATAAACTTCATCGTGGATTTAAGAGAATATATGTATTTACAAAATGAAACACAAACACTACACGGAACGTGCTAAGTAGTGACCTCAAATATTGGTCATAGAAAGGTCACGATAATTCATCTATTACCTTTCTATGACCAAAAGCAGTAGGTCACATAGCAAGGATCACTATAGACAGCTAACGAACTTTTTTTTGAATTGGTCATGGGAAACTACGACCAAAATAGATGATCATGGTGTATGACCAAAAAATTTGGTCATAGGCTATTTGCCCAGTCCACATCAGCTAATCCTATGTGGCAGATTTCTGTGACCAAATTAATTGGTCATGGATCAGATTCAGCCCAGTCCAACCCAACCTTCTAAATGGGCCGAGCCCAATAATTCAGCCTGTGTAATTGTATTTTTTTCTACCTGACTATTTTAATTCTCTAAGTTGTGGCCATTTTACAGTGCATTTCCTTTTGGGACGTAGCCTTTGTATATGTTTGGGCCTTGGCCATTTTACAGCCTGGTGGTATTTTGAATCGTGGCCCTTTTATTGTCCAATTGATTGATTATTTTCGAATTTATATGAATTGGTTTTCAAAACATGTCCATTATTTCTTGGGCCATGGCCTTTTTACAACCCACTTATTTGTCTAGCATTTGGGCTGTTTCAATTCTACAGTAGAAGTATGTACATTTATATAATTATTTTCCTTCACATAACAACAATAATAATAAAAGCGGATATTATTTCAGCAGATAATATTTTCAGCACAACACATATCTTTTTAGCACATAATAAATATCATTCTCACTAGACTCACAATGGCATAGTCAGCCAATAACATCTAAAATGACAGCCACTCACGACATCCAAAATGCAGCCAAAAAATGACCAAAGTGCAGCCACACATGGCATCGAAAATGACAGCCAAAAAATGACCAACGTACAGCCACACATGGCACCGAAAATGACAGCCAACACAGAAGTTGTTCACAATTCATAACTAGTCTAAGCAAAAAACAGAACTAGCTCACAGAACTAGTCATCATACTAAAGATGAGCTCCTAGTAGCCTTAGCTCCAAGCAGTGCCATCAAGTGGGAGAACTTCTCATCCTGTTCTTGATGCTTCTTTAGAAGCAGTTCATACTTATCGTCTCGTGCAGCTTGTAAGGCTTCAACTTTTTCGGACTTCTTCCTCAATGCAGCAACTTCTTCTCGTATAAGTTCACCTTTCAGTTCGGACCTTGCCAGCTGCTCCTTGAGGCCATGAACATGGGCAGCTATAGCAGCAGACTTAGTACCAGAGGACTTTGACTGCAGCCCATCAATGATCAAGAATGTGCTTGACAGGCATTCCTTTCTGAGCACTTCAGCAAAAATTTGGACATCGCATATTGGTTCTTCACCATCAGGTACTTCGGCATCCATCCTCTTCTCCATCTCAGCCTGCCATGAATGGATATAAGATGCAAATAAGATGAATCAAACAACAAAGGTATTCTATGAGAAGAGAACACAGCAGTTCGAATGACTTACAATAGTGTTCTTAGCTGACTCTGAAAAGCCATTCTTTGAGCTATTGTGTGTGGCCTTGAACAAGTCAACCGCATTCAGTTCCTCACCATTGCGCTCCTCCTTCTGAAATGTCATTCAATCAAGAATCAAACTACAAGCTTTCGAGACAAAAGTTATTTGGTCCTAATAAAGAGAAAACGTGGTTTGTTCTTACAGTGGCATAGATATGAGCCGCGTAGGACCTCAAACCGGTCTACTGCTGAAACTTCACCTTCATTCTGTTCTCTTTGTTTGATTCACAGGTTTTCTACAAAAAACATAGACTATTATCATGGGCTAGCACTACCAATATAGACCAGAAACTACATGTTCAAAATATGCCACACATATACATCAATGAAGAACAGATGGTCGCATACATGTAAACAAAAGCGGAGAGCATGTGCATGCAAACAGCAGCAGATACCATGCAAAGAGCAGCAAATACACGCAAACAGCAGCAGATACATCAACGACGGTACATGTAATGAGACCAAGATATACCAATATAGAGACATACCTTGTGTCTTCCTATGGACCACAACTTCACCAGCGATTGCCATTCATCATCCGGCATGCCTTTCACAGGAGACTTGATGCTAACTTCATTAGCATTTAAATTGTCAAAAAAAAGCTTCTTGATCTGGTGCCGCCTATTCTTTGTTATTCTTTGCAGCTTAGCGGTGCATGCTTCTTGAATGGTCCACGAGTTGGTGTCCATATCAAAATTTGACTACAAAGAAAGCAAGCAAGGAAAGAGACATGATTAGCGATCATATGAAAGTTGTATCAGAAAGAAAGAAAGAAAAATTCAACAAACAGCAAGTTAACTTACAGCAACTTTGCCAACAAAGTCCTTAATTAGGTTGGCGTATTTTTTGTATTCTTTGGAGTGGGGAAGAACTGGTGCATGAGTTCTTGTAGTGAATCCACACTCTGAAGCAAACTTTGCAGCCAGCAAAGGATTCTCAAGACCCTTCATCCCTTCAGCAATTTCGACTGTCACCTTAGTACCCAGCGACTTAGTAATCCTCTCCAGCCCTACACCTTTTCTTGTACGCTTAACAGCCACAATTGCATTGCCTGAATAGAACACAAACTTTGATTAGGACCAAACATTTCACATTCTTTATCAAACAATACAATGTTATGTAAATATTCAAAATAAATGCAACTCCTTTAGGAGAAGAAATTGTAGTGCATATTGCACCCAACCACATTAGCTGCTGCAGATATACCAAGAAGAATAATAGCCAACTTGCAGTGCATTTTGAACAGGTTCAGATATACAACATAGTAGCAACGACAAAGATTGTGAAATAATATGGGTACGAAGATGTAGATATATCAGCAAAAACCACTACTGTGGTAATGACATGGCATTCATGTGGCATTTAATCCAATAGAAGCAAATGCAAGAGTAAGAAAAATAGTAGAAGACGAACTTGCCTTCATCGCATGTAGCTTGCTCACTACCTTGCTCAGTTTCTTCAGGAAAGACACCATTTTTTTCCACCAAAGGTACAACATGGCCAAGGTCCATGCGAACGGGGCTAAGGTCCATGCAGACACGACTGAGGCCTATGTGGACAGTGCTTTCTTCATCGAGGAACACAGACCCATCGTCATCCCTGTGCGGTGAGATTTGTTGATCATTGTGAAGCGGGTTTTCTTCATGGTTGGCTACAGCAACCACCTTCGCTTTCTTCCTAGTAACTCTAACATGAACTTCATCAAGTTCCAACAATCTTTTTGATGCTTCCTGGAGCCATTTGCGTAGATGCTTCTGGGCTACTGAAATTCCTGCTCTTCTTCTAAATAGCAGACTTCTTTCTCCTCCTAGAAACCTTTACGAGTTGGTAAAAACAGCAAGGACAATGGCATTAGATCACAAGAAAACTATGCAAGAACAAAATGAAGGAAAAAACAACAAACAAGACTGTTAAAAGCATGCACCTTAATAGTCTTCTCCACTACTACACTATCATCAACTTCTTCATCTCTAGGATTTTAGTCCGAGCTATCCCCTTGTGTTATGCCAGATGCGGAAGGGGATTCAGCAGTAACTGCCCTATGTTCTTTACCAGCATTCGACTTCCTAATCATCAACACTATTGCAGAAATCCCAAGAGACTGGAACACGCGGTTGTTCCTCATGATTGTCCTAGCCCTAAACTTCTCTATTTCGGTGAGGGGCGCTTCATTACATGAATAAAAAAACACAACCATTAGATGAATGGTTGAAATGCATGGGGGAGCAAGACAACTCAAACAGCTAAGGTTATACTTCATTTAATGCAAGTAGATTAACTAGGAGGATAACCATGAGCTAGGTAGATTACACATGAGGAGCTAGGCAGATTATAGAGTGAATTAAGGCTCCGTTCGGAGCATGGGTATGAAAAACATAGCAACAGAAAACCGTGTAGGAACAGGAAATCATCGTTGATGTAAAACTACAGGATTTAGAACCAGAGGAAAGGTGCATGCATAGGCGTTTGGACGAGCAATATAAAAACATAGGAAACAGTGTACGTCCAGGTTTTTTTAACTCTGTTGCACACGGCAGAGCCATGGCAGATGAATAATAAGCATATTTTATTCGACTACAAGACGCATAGATGAGTATTCTAATTGGCTAACATATCTGCACGCCTCGGGCATCCACAAAAACAAGAGATCAGACCAGATGTTCAAATTTCCATGGAATGTTGTGAGAATAGTAGGAAAGGCACAGTTCAATAAGCAGATTACAAGTATAAGCCATGCACATTTCTATACTAAGCACATACACACAAAAGACAAACATGCATCATACACATGAGGACAATTTGCATACCAGCCGACTGCATCTTACTTGCCATTGCTGATCTAGAGGTGGTGGAACTAGTACTGCTGGGTAGCTGATGTCCACTTGCCTTATGTGCTTGCAAAAAAGAATAAATATTAATTAGATAAAATAGGGATAAAGAAGAATGTTGCTTGCAAAATAGAATGAAGAAACTATGTTGATCAAGCATCCATGCCAATGGTTGTTCATGTATGAGCAATAAAAAATGCAGTGGTACACTAAGCACACACAAAGAGGCAATGATGCATGCCCATAGTGGTGATGCATGGTAACAAACTTGCCAGGACACAAGTAAGCAGGAATGGCTAGTCCATTATAAAGCATGGTTGTACTTAGGATATAAATACACAAGTAAACATGAATGGCTAAGTAAAAGGTAGTAATGAGCAAGCATGCCTTGATATCTTCACTAGATTAATCAGGAGGTAGTAATGAACAAAAGGAATATGCCTAGTAATAAACAGCAAGCATGTGGTTGGAACAAGCAAGCTACACTTAATATCTGCCTTGATGAACAACATGAAATCCATACATTAGAGGCAGTAGCAAACTGCCCATCTTCACTACAGCAACACATATTTCTATCTCACTGCTTTCCCTTGGTTGTTGAACTTCGTTTCGCTTATTCTAACTTGCAAAATCCCTTGCCACTTTCCTGTGATGAACTTGTGGATAGATAGCAGTACCAAATACACACAGAATTAGAGCATATATATAATTAGATAGAAGTACCATCTTATAACTAAACAAATAAATTAGCTTCTATATAATTTACCGCTCCTTATCCATCATGCATATTAAATAAATCAAGATTGAAGCACAGAGTTCAACCATACTAGTTCTACTGCAAGAATGGATACCTAGCTGAACCATATCCAATAACTGTAACAAAAATTACATATCACATAAGCAAGGAACATAAATGCTGTTTAAGAAACAAGAAAAAGAAAAACTAAAGCACACATAATAAGAGGTAAATATCACTAAGGGGACAAGATAATACTTCAGTGTTCTTGCAAAGGATTAGTAATTGATGCTTATAGTTCACCCCTAATAAAAATTCACCAAAAATCTTCATGCAGTTACAAAAGAAACCATTAAAGGTATCTGAATAGAGAAGGCAAGTCCCACTCCACACTGATTAATCCATTATACAGTTGACTACTCAATTTTAGGTTGACACAGATCACACATCATCTCCACCTAAATTCACTAAAACAATTTATGATGGTGCATATTTGGATATCATGAACAGCATCACATCTAAGCAGTCCTAACATGGGAACATGAACAACAGATATCATGAAAGCATATCAGAATATCATACACACCAACCAGACTTGTATAGAATCCCCTGTTTGCAACTTGAACACCTATTCCCTAATACAACAGGAGGCCTAGCCTAACAACAGGTATTAGCCTAATATAATCATCATCAAAACACCAACACATCATCTAGAGCGAGCACGGTTCCAACCCTGGCTAATCTAGCATGGTGCAGGAGGAGAAACTGTAACGCAAACCCTAACCTTAGCATGGCGCGCAAGCCCTATCCCTAGCCATGGCAAGCACGCCCTAACCCTAGCCATGTCAAGCAAACCCTAACCCTATCCATAGCGTGTGACCTAGCAGGACAATCGTGTGGCAGAACTCGAACTGGAGGGCAAGATCCAAAAGAAATTGAAGAGGAGGGGCCGACGAAAATAACTTGCCTGAGCCGACCTGAGAGGAGGAATGTCGTGCGTCGTCACAAAGTTGTTGTCGTCGTCGCCGACCGTCTCCTGCCTCCAGCTAGGTCGTCGTCGTTGCTGAGCGTCTCCTCCCTCCCGTGTGGCCATCGGTGAAGTTTGGCTTGGTGGCATGGTTCGGGGGTGGGGATTGGAGATCTGGGGATGGGTGGGTGGGGTAGGGTTTGGGTGTGTGCGGTGGGGTGGGGTGGGGTTTGGTTGTGTGTGGTGCGGTGGAGCGGGCATTTTGTCCAAAATATCATGCGGGAAACCTGGGAGACGAGAACAGCGGCGGGAAATTATTTCGGGGAGGAAACCGGGAGGCGAGAAGAGTGGGGGCGGGAAAAATTCCAGGGAGAAAAGTGAGGGAAATTTTAGCAATATTTTTTATATGTTGTTTCCTTTGTAAAATAAATACAATTACATGTCCAACTATTTAAATTGTACCAGTTTAAATCGGTTTTAAACTTTAAAAAATAGACCATAAACTAAAATTCATTCAAATTATATCAGCATGACACACAACAATGTTATAGGAGTAGGTTTCCAACTTTATTGTAAAAAACCTATTTTTTATTTTCCATGCATCACGAAACGGGTGTTTTGTGAAGCAGCTACTGGGAATATGTTGCAAAATTGGGCCGACGCATTTTTATAAAATATTAGACCCTAGGTGTACAATTGATCAATCATTGGCAACCCATCCTTTTTAGACACTCCTCGAAAAAAGACAAATTCGCGTCGATTCAGCATGAACTCTGACACATTTGAACCGGGGGTGATTCAAATATTGCTCGTGATTTTTTCTAAAAATAAAAAATCATTTTTAGCTTCACAACATGTGATTTCATGGGAAATACAATAATAAATTTGCAAGGTTGCACACCTAGCAAAGAATGGTCATGTCTGCCGTTTTCGAGGTGATTTCATGGGTGATTCAAAGGTTATACCCTAGTTTCCTCCCACATGTGCAGGAATTTTCTACGTGTTATCATATGGGTTTCAACATGCTTATCCCCCGGTGCTATAAGCTTCCTAGCTAGGCCTCCCACCACACTTGTGAATATACGATATGGACACACGCAAGTTTTCGAGGCATTCTGGTGCTCCAGCGTCCTTTTCCAGAGAAACCCTAATCGGAGGGGTTGTAGATCTACAGCACTAGCATTCTGCGTGCGAGGGTCGACCGGTAAACTTTTCTATTTCCTTTGCATTGTTTTTTCCATACCAACATGGTAAACAAAGGTTGATCCCAAGTGTTCACCAGTTCCCCATCCGAAGAGACATAGTGGGAGTTTCCTCTCACAGCTGCAGGAAATTTCTACGTGTTATCGCATGGGTGTGAACAGGCTCACCCGGGGTGCAATAAACTGTCTCTCTAGGCCTCTCACCACACTTGTGGACATATGATATGGACACATGCAAGTTTTTGAGGTGTTGGGTATAGAGTAGGAGTAATAATGGCTTGCAGGTTGAATGTGTTGGCTTACAGGTTGAATGTGTTCGGTATAGAGTAGGAGTAATAACGTGTTGGGTATACAGTAGGAGTAATAATGTATAGAGTAGGTTGAATGTGTTGGCTTGCAGGTTAGCTAGTCGATGGTTTCAAATAGTAGGCTAGTTGCAAATATAGTAGGAGTAATAATGTGGTTTCCCCAGCAAATCTATCTGTCTATTTTACCAAAAATCTAATCCATATAGAAACATGGTTCTTATTTAAAGGACGACTGCACTCTGCTATTTTTTCAGTTGTTTCTTCTTGCTGTTTGTTAGCCCTGCGTTCAGTTGTTCAGTTGTTTAAAAATCTTTTGAGTTAATATAAGCTAGTGACCTCTGCTCCCCATCGCGGTTCTCTTCTCCTAGTCACCAGATTAGTCCGCCATCGATGGAGGCTACGGCGGCGGTGAATTTGAATGTGGCGGCGGTGGCAGAATAGGAGAGGAATATTGAGCACCGGTGCTACCTGCAGCGGTGGTCGAAAGAGCGCAGGAGATTGAGGATGTTGCCAATGCGCTGTTGAATTTGGTGCAGGCGCTGGTAGCGGAGTTGAACTCACCTCGCTGTTACAGGGATTTGCTCCCGATGGGTGTGATGTGCAGGCGCAGAGGGGCGAGCTGGTACTTATGTGGGATGCCCAGTTCAGGTTCAAGGGTCTGCTCGAGGTGACGGCTTCCAACATGGCATCGTATAGGGCTCGCGCGACAGCAGCTGGATCGTCGTCACAAGAGATGTCTCAGGTGATCAAAATCACCAAATATGCTGGAGAGATGTCCTTCACTATTGAGTATGTTAGTAAGTTGGAGCTGCGCCAGTTGATGCTGCAAGCTGCAGAACACCGGCTCCCTGCTTGGTGTCCTTGTTGGCTTAATCGCTAGAAGATGAAGTGAAGTTTAGGGATAATGGTTCTATGTTAGCAACCTTTTGGTGCAAGTTAGCAACCTTTTGGTGCAAGTGTAGTAGTTGTTTAGTGTAGTGTAGCTGTATAGTGTAGCTATGTGGTGTAGCAAATTAGTAGAAATATTTTGGCATAACATGGCAATGAAGAAGAAAAAGATGGGCATGAAGAAGAAGAACTTGGTATGTAGTAATGATCCTAGCTATGTAATCCTTGCATCCTTTTGGTGTGAATATATGGGAAATGTTATGTTAGATGAACCATGCTATGTTTCTTGAATTTATGTTCTATGTACATAGCACTTACATGATGTTTATGCACTAAAAGTTGATAGTAGTAACAGGTTTACATATCAATCCCACTTAATTTAATACATCAAAAGTTCATAGGTTTGCACTACTTTCACACATACTACTGGCAGTAACAAGTTTGTCCCCTTTTCATTTATAGATCTACACCATGGATGTCGAGATTGTCCCCCACCAGAATGCACAAAATGTCAAAGTCATCGACATTAGTTTCGATGATGAAGCGACTGCCCACGAAGCTGCTTCCCGTGAAGCTGCTGCTATGCGGCGCGCTCTCCGTGAAGCTGCGGCTGCTAGGAAGCATGTTGCTCGTGAAGCCGCCGCTGCTAGCAAGCATGCTGCTGCTAGCAGCAGCATGTTGCTACTCGTGAAGCTAGAGTTGTTGCCATTCGAGGTAATCTTCTATGTATATGTTGTTGCTAAGTTTGTCTCTTCTATGTATATGCTGTTGCTAAGTTTCTCTCTTCTAAGCATGCCATTTTTTCTTACATGTAGGCCTGAAAATAAAGGGAAGGAGACTCACCTTTGATGAATGTTGTGTGTTTGCGAACCGTGTGGCTTTGGACGGTTCACAAGTTGAGTTTCTGAAGGAGGTAGCTCGTGAGAGGCCAACAAGACACATCTATGTTTGCACTATTCAGGGTGCTCACATAGATAGGCAGAGAGCAAAATTGGTATGCATTTTTGTCAATTAGTGGTCTGTTTGTTGCTTTCATGCCCTCTATTTCTATGAATTAATGTTCTTTTTGTTGCTTTTATGCAGTACTTTGTAAGGAAGTACAACTATTCCTTCATCAAGAAATACCTGGACTTGCCAACATACATCAATGTTTTTTGGCATGGGAGAGAAATTTCTACAGTGAAAGTTATATTTGGCAAAAGGAAGCAATGTAGGTGTCCATATCACCTCCAACTAGAAGAAGGTGATGAGGAAGACCAAGATGAAAGAGGGTGAAGTCTTCCTATTCTGGTTCCATGGGTTCTCGGAGAACGGTCTCAAGCTGATCCTTAAAAGGGTCGAGTAGCTATCTTCCATGTTGGACTTCCTGTAATATGCTAGTCAGACGTAGTGAACTTAGTTGAAGTTGTGTCTGGTTGCTTTTGATCAAGTGGATAAGTGGTCCAGGTTGTTAACTTAGTTCCAGGTTGCTTTTGGTGTTGTATGTATAGATGCTACTATTCCAGGATATATATGCTACATGTCCAGGTTGCTTTTGCTATTGCTATTCGAGGTTCGAGCTAGAGCTATCATATATACAATTCCAGGTTCGAGCATCTTTGCTTTTGCTTGGTGATATATATACTATTCCAGGTTCGAGCTAGAGCTATCATGTCTAGGTTGCTTTTGCTGCTTCGAGCATGTATTATACCAGTATGTTGTTTGAGCACAAGACTTGTGCTGTTGTCGTGTTTAGGAGCACAAGATAAAAGGCAATTTGACAAACTAAAGGTCAGTGTTCTGGCACTCCATTACAATTTGACAAACTAAAGATCAGTTCGGGCACACCATTCTATCACATTGCTCTATTACAATTTGACAAACTAAAGATGAAAAGAAAAAAAGATCAGTTGTGGCACTCCTCACTTCTTGAAGCAACACACCAGGACTCCTCACTTCTGGCAGCAGCAAGACTGCAAAACACACCAGCAATCCTCACTTCTGGCAGCAACAGGAGTTCAAAACACAAGGACTCCAACACCATTAGCAATAGTCCAGCAGTTTGCATTGAGCAAGCAGATAAAAAAAGATAATGGAGGACAAAATTTACCTTCCAGATTTAAACTAATCATCACCGTCGTCCTGCATATTATCTTTACCATCGTCATAGTACTGGTACATTGTCTCATCAACTCCGTTCTCGTTTTTAGGTTCATCATCCACCAGCTCCATCCTACGTTTCTTTATTCTTTCCGCAAACACAGCATCAACTAACACTCGTTCATGGCGCCTTTGCGATCTGGTTTCCACATTGGATTCATTAGCTAGCACCGGAACTTCTGGCGTGTCATCATCTTGGTATGATAAGACACCACCAGCACAGGGACCCTTTTCCACTTCACTTTCTTCACGCTCCACAAATGTCTGTGCTGGAACTTTTGCACAACGCGCCAATGCCCACCCAAAAGGGTGTCTAGCACATAGAAGACCTTTGTTGCTTGTGTTGTTAGAAGAAAAGGATCATTCTTGTACCAGAACCTTGCAGTGTTAATGCTTATAAAGTGTCGATCCTCTCGAACTTGGCTCGCCTTCTTGCCACCAAGATCAAACCAATCACAGCAGAACAAGACGACCGAGTGATGAACACTTTCACTAGAATTGTATTGCATCTTGATGATGCTTTTGAGCTGACCGTAGAAGTCAATAAGGGTCGACTCATGGTCTCCCTCTATTATGCGTGTTTCTATTTTTCTCGCGGTCAACAGTGTGGTAGAGGACACCATCAACAACACATACTGAATAGAGTCTCATTCGTGTATCCGGTGCACATGCCGAACAAATTAGTTCATCACTGACCTCATTCTTCTCGTACAATTTTCCAATCTGCAAAAAATAGGAAAAGAGTGAATTCCATCATAGTACTACTCCAAATTCAAGTAATTCCATCATAGTACTACTCCAAATTCGAAGTACTCACATGATTCTTAAACCATCTAGCAAATCCCTTCGCAAGCCATTTGTCAACATTAATGTGGCTATCTTGACCAATCAGCTCTTCCTTGCACAAACTGCAATGCCAACAAAAATATATAGTTAATTAAATGTATATCAGGGTAAAATGTACCAGGAAAAAAGATATCGAGTGCACAAGAGAGATGACATACTTTATATATGGTAGAACATTAGGGCAACTTCTGAGCACATACCAGTGCATATTGTCATAGTCATCACCACTAGCCTTCAAATATTGTGACCCTCGAAGGAAGTTGACACCATGGTTGAAAACTGAGACATCGGCACTTTGCGAATCGTTCCGCTCTCTATTTCTGCATAGCCGATTAAATCTTGTTTCCACATCATCAAAGTACCACGAGCAAAACGTCAGGCACTCATCAACAACATATGCCTCGGCTATTGACCCCTCAGGCCTCGCCGTGTGTTGCACATAACGCTTAAATGTAAGCATCATTCTTTCGATGGGGTACATCCAACCGTATTGTACGGGACCTCTAAGTCTTGCCTCTTTGGGTAAATGGAGCTCCAAATGGACCATGATAGTGAAGAAGGCTGGAGGAAAGATCTTTTGGAGTTTGCAGAGGATAACCGGAATTTCTTTTTCGAGTCTTTTAAGAACAGATAGCTTAAGTGTTTTGCAGCATAGCTCTCAGAAGAAATTCCCCAACTCAGCAACAGCTTCATATATTTATTTATCCATTATTCCACATAGTCCAGCAGGTAAAATACTTTGGAGGAGGATGTGACAATCATGAGTTTTCAGACCTTGGAGATTGCATCCATCAGGAGACACACATTTTGCAAGATTAGCGGCATATCCATCTGGAAATATGACCGCTCTGATAAATTCACAGAAAGCAAGCTTTTCTTCTTTAGTCATTGTATACCATGCATGTGGCATCTCAAACGACTCACCACCTTCAACAGGTTGTAGATGCAAATCTTCTCTTCTGCCCATATCTTCAAAATCAAGCCTCGAGTTAAGTGTATCCTTTGATTTCCCATCAATGTTCATAAATGTCCTAAGAAGATTATCATATATGTTTTTCTCGATGTGCATTACATCGAGATTATGCCTCAACTTGAGATCTTCCCAATACAGGAGGTCCAACAAGATACACATCCGGTCCCAACATTGACCGTCCTCCCGCTTCCTTTTTCTTTGACCCTTTCCCGATCTCACATCTTTCACCTTGTCAAGTTGCTGCTCGAGCTCTTCTTGACTGAACTCCACAGGTGCGTCGCAGTTTTCAGTCTTCCCATTGAAATCTCTGCTTCTTCGCCAATGATGGTTGCGAGGAAGAAAACGTCGGTTCCCTATCCAGCACAGCTTGTTCCTTATTCTTTCTGAGCATGGGCTCTTGTGACACCGAACACATGCTTGATAACCTGCCGTGAGCCTGCACGACAGAGTGTGCAGTGCAGGGAAATCATGGATGCACCATATTACCGCAGCCCGCAAATCAAACTTATCAGGACTCAGAGCATTGTAGGTACGCACACCCTCCCATAGCTTCATCAGATCTTCAACGAGGGGCTCCATAAAGACATCAAAATCCTTTCCTGGAGAAGATGGACCCGGGATCAACAAAGCCATCATGAAGTTGGATTGATCCATACATGCCCAAGGTGGAAGGATGTATGGCACAACAAATACAGGTCACATGCTATATTTCTTGCTCATTCCAAAAGGGTTAAAACCATCTGCGGCAAGGCCAAGTCTTATGTTCCTCGCATCGGCGACAAACTCTTTATGTTTGTCATCAACGTCTTTCCATGCCTCTCCATCAGCTGGATGGCTAAGCTCATTATCCATAGATTGCCGCTTTAGCTTATGCCATTGTACCTCCTCAAATTGCTTCTTTGAAAAAAAATATCCTCTGCAACCTTGGAATAATAGGAAAGTACCTCAACACCTTCTCCGGAATCTACCTCCTCCCATCTGCATCTTTCCACCTAGAGGCATCCCATTTCGGGCACTTGTCAAGGTTGGAATATGTCTTCCGAAACAAGACACAGTTGTTTGGGCAGACATGGATTGAATCATAACCAAGCCCAGTCAGCGGATTACACTCAATGCTTCTTCATAATTTTTGGGAATTGAGCTTTTAGGGTACTGGATGGTCAAGATACGGAGTATTCCGTTGATGGCAACGTTGCTTAACCGGTAGAAGGACTTGACGTGGAGTAACTTCACAGTGAAAGAAAATATAGAGATTGTACCACCATCACTACCTAGACGTTTCGCCTCCTCTATAAGCTCGACATAGATTGTATTCATTCCCTCACCTTGTGGTTCAGATTGGTATAGATCCTTAAACAGATCAGGAATTCTATCATCTTCATCCCCATCCTCCTCCTCCAAAACAACATCCTCTTGCTGATCATCATCTTGTACAAAATCACCACCTTGTTGTGCATCAGGTTCATGATGTTCAGGTTCATCTCTAGGTTCTGCATGTAAAGCCTCTCCATGATGGATCCATCTATCATACGTGGATGCCATCCCACACATCAGCAGATGAGCCTCTGCATCATGTAGAGTCTGGTGATCATGGTTATTAGAGCTGGGGCACGGGCAAAGAACTTGAGCACCCTCGGCAACACTTCTGTGAATAAACTACATGAACTCGTTCACTCCCCTTATATGCTCATAAGAAAGCCTTCTAACTCCTTTCGTAATCCAGCGTCTATCCATGTGCATGCAAAATACCAAAGAATTGTTAGCATGTAGAATTGCTAAACTTAGAGTAACATCAAATCAAACCAAACCAGAAAATTCCATAGCTAATATTAGAGTAACATCATAGTAAAATTGCTACAGGGAGCATTTGACTGAATTGCTACAGGGAGCATTTGACTGAATTGCTACATGGAGCATGTGACTGAATTGCTACAGGGAGCATTTGACTGAAAATTTCATAGCTACAGGGGGAATTTGACCAAACAATTGCAATAGGGACACAAACTATTCCATAGCAACAGGGACACAAACTATTCCAAGCATTTCACCAAACAATTCTATGGACACAAACTGAAGAACAGACCTAGACCTAGAGGGGAGAGAGGAGAGGGGAGAGGACAGGGGCATAGACCTGGAGGTGCTCGGCCGCGGCTCCTTGTTCGGCCGCTTCCTCTGCCCCTTGCTCGGTCGTGGCTTCGGCAGCACCGCCGATGACGGGGAGTCGCGGAAGGGGCCTCGTGGTGACGGGGAGTCACAGAAGGGAGCCACTTCCTCCTGTCCTGGTAGCAAGAAGAAAGCGGAAGGGGCTCCGTCGAGCAGCAGCACCGCCAACGGGGAGTCTGGCAGCACCACCGCCCCAGCCCTCGCTGGATGCCTACACCGGTAGCAAAGAGGAAGACCCGTTTTTTCTACTAGGTTCCCCGCAGGTCGCTGTGTACAGTCAGATACAAATAAAGTCTATTCATATACATAACGAAGGCCACAGTATCAACAATACTAGCCTAGTTGAGTGGTAGGGGGCTATCTGAAACAACGCCCGGTCGTGGGTTCGAGTCCCCGGTGCGCTATTTTTTGCCAATTAACTGGGCGTGGGTGCTATCCATAGTATGGGACTAACTGGGCCACCATCCGGTGTAGCAGGTTTATTCAGGCCCAATATGCTAAATGGTTGAGCGGGCTGGTCCAGTCCAGCAAAGCTTGCTAAATGGTTTGCAGAGAAGATATGGCCCAACATGCTAAATGCACCTGTCCCACCTGCGAGAATAGTTAAAATCATTGGGTCCCACTTGTCAGATGGGTCAAATGACACCTAGATACTGCCATGTAGATGCAACTGCTGATGTGGCGACCCAGTCATGTCAATACATCCTAGTTAAGGACGTTATAGTATGATAATAGATGTTATGACCATTTAAATTGGACCTAATCTGCTAAAGAAAGGTCGTGGACCACTACTCTTTAGGCTATGACCAATTCATGTTAGAATATTATGACCTTTATTGCTAAGTTGGTCATAAAATTTATGGCTTTGGACCCTCCCAAATGGCCTAAGACCATTTTGAACCAAATGGTCATAGAAATATGATAAAAAAACCATGGTTGTTAAGAAAAGGTCACTAGTCAACACATTTCTTGTAGTGAAACCTAAAACTATTTGATTTGTTCAAATGATTTAAGAATGAAGAAGGTATTGAATTAACAAGAATACAAAGTCTCTCAGATTTGATCAACATGACTAAGTATTTAAGTTAATTTTTGGCATAAAATACTTGTGAAAGAAGTTCCATCAATTACAATGATTAGACACTTCAAAGTGTATCGCCATGTCTAAACATCATAATTATATTGTATTGAATACATACGGTAAAAAATTATCTCTTACCAGGTTACCATTTATGTTTAGAGTTAGAGATCAAATAGAAAACACTCATTTTCAACATAAGGAACATCTAAATATTCATGGAAACAACACCATAAGAGTTATGGCATGTTCAAGTTTCTGGCGATTTCAATAATCAGAAGTCGGGGCAAATAAAAAATTCTTTGTAGAGTATTCTTAGGAAACTGTGAATACATCTTCCAAACTAAAAACCAAAAAGGCAAAAATTATATTGCCTGGTGTGGTACTTCCTCGAGAAAATGTTTTCTCGTAGAGGTATTAGAGTAAGAAAGTGTAATGATAAACAAAGTATTTTACCTTACATCCTAAATATCGAGTAGTACAACAGAATATGCTCCAGGAATTCAGCTCTACATTAGGAGAAACTAATGATAATGGTCATGAGGTTTCAACTAACACTTTTACTGAAGAAAGTAGGATTCAAGAATACATTCTGCAAGTTGCGGAAATATATTGATGATTCACTTGCCTTGTTGATTAAGAACAAACATACCTATGAACTACGAAGAAGATGAAGGTCCTAAATACGAGAAATGACTAGAGTCATAAAATCCTATATTAAGTTACATTTGAGATTAGAAAGTAATATGTTACTTGATCTCATCAAGTGAAGATGTTTACATGATATTTCCAAATGACTACAAAGTCATAAGTAAGAAATGAAACTGAAATAAAGACTTAAAAGCTCGATTTGGCACAAAGTATGTCTTTGACAAATTCAAAGGATTGACTACAATATGTAGCAATGCTTGAGTCAAAACTGCGTGTTCTTCAATGACAAGATTGAAGAAGCTTTGTAATTGATACAACAAAGCAGATTTTGCCAAATATATGGCTTATAGTGTCTCGTAGCTAGAAATTATCGATTTGATGGATGATCAAATAATTTTAGAATTACCAAAATTGTTGATAAGACATGCATTTATATGAATTTGAGTGGGAACTAAATATCTTGCCTAAATCTTAATGTGTAGACGACATATTTTGAGTCGGAGCTTAGTGATTATCATAATCTCATATATGGATAACATATTTGAGTGGGAGTGTGACACCATTCTTATATATGTGAATGAATTAAGTAATTTATATTAATGATATTTAGTTAGTAAATATTCTATGGATGAAGTTGAACAAAGTTATTAAACATTGGAATCTATTGATATAGATTAATACATTCCATAAACATTATAGTCAAAATGCTTCCTATATTTGATTATGAAGATGTTCAAAACATCCTAGAAGATTCTAAAGAAGTTCAGAATGGAACAAGCAAGAAAAGGGTCTTACTTGTATGTCTAGATGAAGCATTGAGTTTACAACCATGGTTAAAAGAAATAAAATATATGTGCTGCATCTCTTATGCCTCAGTCATAGGTTCTTCCATATAACCGTATTGTACACTCAACGTAATGTGACCCAAGTATTTTGTTAGAAAACAAGTTCTTAGTTACAAGAACATGTCTTCAAGTGATTCCTGAGTAAATCACTAGAACAGACTTATGTTTATCCTTAAACTGTAAGGAGAGAGCTTAGGCGTCATAGTTGCATTTTATGCACTATCGATTAGGATCTACATATATATAGAAGTATATGGCTTCTTCTAAAGTGGCTCGTATAGTTGTTATGGCTTAAGAAGTTTGACTTCTACTAAGTGTGTTTCTAGAATTTATGTGACAACATTGAAAGTTCAATTGACTAATAGATCGTCATTGTAACCATTAGTAAACAAAGTCTCAATCTGTCGCCAAACTAATATTTTGACACATTGTGTGATAATGGTGAAAATTTCAAAATTAGGAGGCATTAACAATTTGCAAAAGAGATATGGATCTCGTAAAACAGATCAAGGACATGACGTTTCCCATGACCATGAATGACCAATAAACACATATGTGATATGGATTATGATTAGTAACAAATGAAATCTAGATTACTTGTACTCTAGTGCAAGTGGGAGTTCGGAGGAGATATGCCCTAGAGGCAAATAATAAATGGATTTTATTATCATATCTCAGTTAGTTCGTAATAGTTTCATAATGTGTTATAACTGTATCAAGTGGAAACATTGATACAGGTGTGATATGTAAACAAACAAAAGTCCCTAGTAGCGTCTATTTATACTAGTTCATTGGGAAACCGATGATGAAGGTTTCCTGATCATGGAGCATTTATGCTAGTTGATAATGAAGTCATATCATTAGTGAATGATGTGATGTACATTACCCAATATAAGTATTGTAACATGATCAAGTCACAAGGTTCATCATTGCAATAGTTAGAAACAAAGTATCATTCTCATTTGACCATGAGATCATATTAATCATTATCACTAGAGGCTGCTTTGATTGCATAAAATGTCATGACTGTAACTAGGTGATCATAACGGTGCATGTTGGGTATTTCAGAGGGATATGTTGAGGCCAATGTATCAAGATAGGGATTTGTTCATCCACATGATAGGAACATACACAAGGTTGACTCGGTGAGGTTACATCCATAATGCTGCAACATGTGACTATGTGACAAGGATGGAATACCACAGGAACGAGTAAAACAAAACTCATCAGTAACGATATTGAACAAGTCAGTATCAAAGTAACAAAGGGAATCGGAATCGACGCTTACGGTTCAAACATCATTAAACTTCATGGAATGCGTAGGGGTCATTATGGGCATCCAAATCCCGCTAATGATCATTGGTTCGAGAGGTGTCGCGATCATGTTTGTGATGTTCCTGAACCGTTGGGGTTACATGCTTAAGGGTACTATGACGCTTGGAGATCATTATGGAATCATGGTATGAAAGAGAAGAGAAAACCGAAAGTGTTCTGTGAGAGAACCAGAATCACTATGGGAGGATCCGAAAGTGTTCGGAGTGAATCGAAAGGAGTTTCGGGTCAAAAGGAATTTAATGATATGTTTTTTATATTAATTATTGGAATTAATATAAAACTAAATGGGCAAACTTAACTAATGGGACAAAATCCACAAAGTGAAAAAGGCCCAATAGGGCAGTTGCCCATGGCAAGTGCCAAAGGGGCCACCGCTGCGACCTCGCATGGGACCCATGGGGTGGGGCCATCCTAGCCACTAGCCTTCCTTGGACCGTGTACCTAGGCCCCGCCCTGACCTTCTCTCCTCCCTTGTGTGCCTCCTCCTACCATATACCTTTGGTTTAGTCCCACCCTGGGACATGGCTAGTTGGGAATGCCCTCCCTTAGCCTATATAAGGAGGGGCATATGGGAGGGAGAGTCACACCAATATTTATATAAGGCATTTTCCTTAGTAAATATCTCTCTCTCTTGTTTCTTTTTGTGATGGCACGGTTCCTTGAAGGATTTTACACGCAAGAGACGACATCACTACGGAAATTTGTTGTCCTGTAGGGATTCCAGCCATAAGATCTACTTTTGCACTCTTCATAGGGACCAGATAACCAGAGGTTGTCATCATACACCATATATGTGCAAAACCACGAGGGTTATTCCACTAGTGCCACCCAGACTATTGTGCAAGGACCAAGGGGTGACTTGCAAGGAGCTTCGTGACCTTGAGGTCAGCGACGAGTACGACTACATCATCCATGTTCCCTGTGGAAAATTAACCACTTTCGGTCTGTAGTGGTATGTTACTGAAATCTCATCCGTTACAGCATTACTCCTAGCTAGATCCTGGCATATGGTGTGTTCTGCCATAGAAACTTTTGTGTTTTCTCCTATGAACCCCTACATTGAGGTCGAAATGATGTCGCTAGAATGAAGATGGACAGCATCGGAGTTCCAATGTTCTAGATGGACTAGATGGCATGGTCCCACCTTGTAACCACGACACCTGGGCCCTTATCGGCCTCGTGTGTCTCACGTGAGGTTCAAGTGCTCCACGTGCTTGTCCTGATGAAAAACTACTCCAAACAAATCCTAGGTCCTTTTTGAGTTTGTGAAGGTCCTTGAAACATCAAACACACAGAACGGGGTTTTCCTGTCCTGCAGGGTTATAAACAAAATAAAACAGATCAGTGGTAAGTCCCCATAAATATATGCAATACATGTTTATAATAGTAAATAACATTCAAATATGTTGTAATAAGTCGCACCGCTCCCTCTTGCAAGAAGGGTCGTGCTAGGTTTTCCACTTCCCTCTTTCTGTTGTGCTAGACATCATATGATCTTACCCACAAGAGTGTTGAGATAAGCTGGGAACTAGAGGACGCACATTGATTCTCTTGAGGAGAGAGGGATGTGAGTTCTTGATGATGGCACTGTCTTTGTATTGGTTCACTATGTGAACAATGTGATGCCTCCCATTGACGACAATATGTTCCAAGGGTATGACTTCTCTCTATTTGCCGCTAGATTTCAGCATCACCAAGCTCCAGCCCCTGGGACTCAAGAAGGATATGATTATGAGGATGATGCTAATGATGAGGATGGTAATGGTGATGACAATGAGGACCAATATGAAGAAGAGCCTCAGACCGATGCCGATCATACTCGTGATCGTTCGATACTCACTTTGTTCTTTGAGCACTAGCATCCTCTACTCTTTTGTCTCTTTTTGGTGTTCCGATGCCAAAGGGGGAGAAGAGAGTAGAGTTTACTTAGGTTCCGGGTTCCTTGGTGGGGTTTTTCTAGGTTTACCATTCGGACATGCCTTCCTAATTTATTTGGTTCTTATGGCTTGTGTGACCATTTGGTATTTTTATCGAACCTTCTAAATTTGCATTATGTGTAAGACAGGTTTGTATTATTATTTCAGTACTTGGATATCCTTATATTATCATGTTTAATTATTGTTAGATATCCATGCCTTTAACTTGTGTATGCCATGCTTGTTTCCTAAAGATATGGGGGAGATCTCCATATTCCCATTGTTGAACTTTGCATTAAATATAAAATTCGACCAAATGCATACATTGTGGGGGATCTTATCTTATTTTCCATGGAAACATTTTTATAAGCTTATAATAATATCTTATTATTACTCTAGCTCGATTTGTCATCGTTAACCAAAAAGGGGGAGATTATAAGGGAAAAATGCCCTTATCCATTATTTTGGTTAATGTTGACACCAAAGCTAAAGTGTGAACTAATGTTACCTACTAGTGTTTACACAGGTTTTAGTCCACAAGTGATGATGAGGGGTGGTGTGACACCTCTCATTCGCTAATAATGAGAAGAGTCGGTGTTTTTGTCGCATTTCTCTTTTATTATTATTTGAGTCGGTTAGTAAACACTGCACTATTAAGAGGGCCAGTGTTTCAAAGGACACATATGCCGCCTAGAGGGGGGAATAGGCGGTTTAAAACTTTTACGAGATGGGCTTAACAAAGGCGGAATAAAACTAGAGTTTACTTTTTCAAGCACAAAGCCTATAGATACTATGGTTCACCTATGTGCACCAACAACTTATGCTAAGCAAGACAAGAAACTATGTGATGGCAAGATATAATACTTCAAGCACGGAGATTATCACAAAGTGAAGGGCATAATTAAGAGCTCGGGTATAGAGATAACTGAGGCATGCAAAGACAACGATGTTTTACGGAGTTCCTCCAAACAAATGAGTACGTCTTATTTGGAGAGGGGATGGTTTCAAACCAACAATGCCACAAAAGGCCTCCCTTGTTCTCTGGTGAAACTCCACTATCGGTGCACTTGTTGGTGGAAATCCATAACCTCGCACAAAGTTTGGGTCACTTATCCATAACCCTATTGGAGGATCCCAACAAACAAGCTTGGGGAAAGATTCACAACTTAGTTGGAGGCCCCAAGTAATCCACAAACCTGCAGTACAGCTAAACCGTCTAGGGTTCCAAGAACCCAAGAGTAAAAAGCTTCTCACCTTTCACCCAATCGAATCCTCACCGAGAACTCAAACCGATGCACCAAATGCAATGGCAAGAATACAAGAAGTGCTCAAGTTCTTCACTCCCAAATTCCACCAAAGCTACAAAAGCCTATGGGGGAATAAGAGAGGAAGAACAATGGAGGAAATCCACAAAAGACTCCACGATCTAGAGCCCAAGATTTCCCCCTCACTTAGAGGAGAGATTGATTGGTGGAGTTGGAGATCTAGATCTCATATTTCAAATCCCTCAAGAATATACAAGAAACCATAGGAGTAATTGAGGAATAGAAAGCTAAAAAAGGTTAACAATGGAGGGGGAAAATTGCAAAACTGTGTAGGTAACCGTTGGGGAAGAAGGGCCCTTACATAGGTCCTACAAAATCCAACTGTTACAGCTCTCGAGCGCGCGGTCTAGATATTCCGGCCAGTTTCCGGGTGGTATCTGGTTTGGCCATCTGAATGGAACTGTACCACCGAAATCTAAGATTTCTGCACGACGCCAGAGTCTCTGGTTTTTGACTCGTTCTGGTCAATGCAAAAACTGACAGAAACAAAAATACGAAAACATCTATAACTTTTGGATCCGGACTCTAGTGTTGATGATCCTGGGCTTGTTTTAAAGAGGACAAAAAGTTCTACAATATCATTCAGGGAACCATCATAGTTGAGAAAGGGAGGATAGAACCTAATTACGAAAGGTTTAACCTATCTATAAAATGAAAACCAGTAAAACCTCCAATATTGGAAATGCAATAGAGAATGCATATGAAATCCATTTTCGATGAACTTGAGCTCTTCATGAAGATTAACACAAGCTCTAAATCCTCTCATGGATAAGAACCAAATAACAAACCAAGAAAGATGATGCCAAGTATGCAAAGGTTCTAGATCTCTCTGAAGGATTTTATCAAGTTACTCACTCGAGAGCCCCTTTTGATAGTACGTCAATCTATCCTATAAACCGGTCTTTCCAACTAACACCACGAGACCGGTAAGAAATAAACCATATCAAGAACATACCTTTTCCTTGCACATATTCCACTTGAGCTTGATGACGACGATCTTGTCTACCTCAAGATGGAACACCTTTCTTGATTGCGCTAGCTTGGTGAAGCCTTGCAAACTCCTCCCTCATATTCCACTATGGTAGAGCTTATATTTTGGGCACATCTTAACATATCCATGAGCACAATAGGATAGCAAACTTCAAGCAAATGAATATTCGAGATGGCTCATATTGAACTTGCACTTCATTTCTTCTTTCTTCATCATGTTAGTGTCTTGAACGTAAACAAAAGATATCAGACCATCTTATTCTTCAAGACACACTTGCCATAGGCTCAACTCTCACATGACCAATCTTTGGATCACTCCTCAAATATCTTGGTCATCACTTGCTCTTCTTGACTTTCTTGTTCTCCCAACCTTGAAGCCAACATATGGTTCAAGCATTGCCTATGGACAAATCCTACATGTAAAAATCAATGCAAACATAAGTCCATAAATATTGTCATCAATTACCAAAACGACGCATGGGTGTACACATGCACTTTCAGTGTTGATGAGCTCTTTTGGGATACCAAACATCATATACACATCCTAACAAAAAATAGCCATCGAACCAACCTAAGAAGGGCCAAAAGTTAAAGTGAAAATAGCTCGTGAAGGGGTTGTATGAAATAAACGAGATTCCCAGCACCGCTAGAAATGCTGTCAGAGTGCTTCGTCTACCACCAGAAATTCCTGGCACCTAACGAAACCTATTACCGACTAGTGTTCAAGCCGGCCGCTGGAATTCTCGGCTGACGCCGGAAGATTCTGGCTCACAAGGACGCGTGCTAGAACATTCTTGCCTAGAATCTGACCCGGCTGAACATATCACCAATTATGTCATTGGCTCCCCCAAACGATAAGTTTTCCACCCGTACTATAGTTAACCCTCTCTTCTCCACTAAGAATCTAGGTAAATCATTCATTTCCATTCTTTGATCTCTCTCTCTCCATTGTTGAAACAATAAAGCTTGAGGATCTCTCATTCTACAGACCCAAATCAAAACCCATTTGTAGAAAGCAAGAGGAGGTCCCGATCTACGTTTCCACCAAGCCATATTTCATTCCCCCTTGGGATCATCGAGTTTTCTTGTTACTCTTGGGTTCGTGGGAAACCCTAGGAGGCTAGGGTTGACTAGAGGCTTTCGGTTCGTGATTTTCCCTATTGAAAGTTTGTGATGGTTTGAAGACTACCTTAAAGTCTACATGAGTAATTGAGCTATTCCTTCATCAGCATAGGCTCAGCAAGAAGTTGCTCTTCATGGCTTGGAGAAATCGTTCGTAGTATCCCACACCTCTCCAAACGTGATGTAGCTTCCTCCCAAACTTCTTACTTGTGTTGTATACTTTGTGATAGTCTCCGTGCTTGAAGTACCTTGTATCATCATCTAGGTTGCCTCACCTAATTTGCATTTAGGCAGACATAAATTCTGAAAATCCGAAAACTTCCAAAAGTTTATAAAGAAATTTGTAGAAACCTAGTCACCCCCTTCTAGGTTAACCATCTTTAGCCTTTCACACGGAGTGCTAGAACTATAAAGGAAGGTATAGGTGATAGATGATCGTGTGTGATGCCTGGGGAAAGTGAAGGAAACCCTTATGTGTCCAAGGTTTCTCTTTGAGGGAATGTTCGCATCATAGTCAAAAATGATATCCCTAAACCATTGATGAGATTTATCTCATTATATTTGCCAGATGATCAACATAGACTTCCTGTTAAGTATGAGAAGTTTTTGTAATTCTGTAAGAGGTGTGTAGGTCATGACAATGAGGAGTGTAGAGATGGTGATTTGGAAAAGAAACATTTATACAATGGTTCTTGGTTGCTAGCTAATCGCTGTGTCAACTAGCCTCCCCCGACAACTCGCCAATTTGAACCACATGTGCCTACATGTGGTGGATGTTCTAGTAGAGGATGTGGGTCGTCCAAAGCCCCAATGGAGATATCATCACACATAGATGCTCTGGATAAGGAGCCTAAATGAAAGGATTCAACTGCAAGCCCTCTCAAAAATATTGTTGTGGCGCTGTCGGTAGGGATAGAGGATGATCCCACTGCCCACAAACAATTGGATATGAGAAGAATGGATGTGATCATGGACAAGGTTGGATATTTGCTAAATTCAAACAAAGATGATCCCACTTTTCTTCCCCCAACCTTAATACGTTAAATCAAAAGGCAGAACTAAGTTGAGGAAAACTACTAGTAATGGTTTGGTAAAGTCTACTAACTCATCAGTGGCATCCTTCGAGGATGATCGCTGGGACCAATGAATTGGTGTAGCTTGAACTGTCACGGGGTTGGAAACTTAGTGACAGTTCATGAGCTTTGTGTACTTAAAAGGGCACACCGTTTCTAGTTGATCTTCTTATGTGAAACTTGGCAAAGTGGGGATCATGTTTTTCGTCTTTAGAGTTGTCTTGGCCTCAGAGATTTCTCGAGTGTTGATAGTAATGGCATGAGTGTTAGCTATCTCTGTTTTGGAATAAAAGCTAATATGTAGATATGCAGGAAGCTAGTCAAAGATATATTGACGCATTAATCTACAGATCGCTCAGTGAACCACTATTCTATGCAACTATTGTCTATGGCAAACCTATGGTGGAACACCGTCATCATATGTGGGATCATATATCAGCGATCAAGGCTACATCAAACCTTCCTTTGGTTGTTCTAGGAGACTTCCATGAGGCTTTATGGTAATATGATAACCTATCCGCCTGCCAATATCCTGAGCGACAAATGGCAGCCTTTTGGGACTATTTATGTCTTTGTCAACTAAATGACTTGGGCTTCTCCAGTATCCCCTTTACATACGATAATAAAAGATCAGGCATGCACAATTTCCAGGTAAGGCTAGACTCTGTGGTCGCATATGATTCTTTGCGAGACTATTTTCAGTAGTTACAATGCTTCATATGGTCTCACCCTGCTCGTATCATGCACCTATATTGCTCTCACTAGAGACGCAAGTACAGAAGCGAGCTTGCCAGAAAGTGTTACAATATGTAACATTCTGGGATACTGTCCCTACGTTGAGAGAGACTATAGATCGATAGTGGAGGAGTCTTGTACACATGCTAGAATTGGGCTCCATGAATAAAGGGATACGTCCTCTGTTCAGAAAACTACAGGCTTTGGGCCATGGGAAGTTTGGCAACATAACACGTGAGTTGGCACATCTACATGCTAAGATTGAACAACCCCACGTTGATGGAGCGCCAAGAGACAAGATTAGGATCACTATGGATCTTATGAATGAAATGCTATACCGAGAAGAGATGATATGGTTACAGAGATCGAGAATTTAATGGTTAAAAGAGGAAGACCACAATACAAAATCCTTTCATAATCATGTAGTGTGGTGATCTTGGAGGAACAAGATCTCTAAACTTTGTTATGATATGGGGTTGCTCAAATCATGCCAAAATACATGCAGTGCATGACGGTCTCGTATTTTAAATCTCTATATTATAGAGATCCATCTTTTAACGTTGATGTACTCATCAACCTAACACCAACCTAGATTACTCAGGATATTAATGAACAACTATGTAAAGAATTCTCGGTGGAGGAGATTACCACAACTTTTTTCAGTTGCCCAATCAAGGCACCTGGGCTAGATGGAATTCACGCTAGACTTTATCAGCATAATTGGTTGGTGTTGAGAGAGGAAACTATTCATGCGGTTCTAATATTTTTTAGCCTGGAATTATGCCTGAAGGTGTGAATAATACGTCAGTCGTCCTAATTCTGAAGGTGGACAATCCAGACTCTCTCAAGGATTATAGAACGAGTTTCCTCTGTAATGTCCTCTATAAGGTGGTATTCAACTGTTTGGTCAACCGTCTTCACACATTCTTGGGTGAGGTTATACTAGAAAATAAAAGCGCATTTTCCCTAGGCATATGATTACCGATAATGCACTCATGGCATTTGAGTCTATGGATTACAAGGAGCATGGTACATCATCATCTTCTTCCTCATGTTCTTATAATTTAGACTTATCAAAGTCCTATGATAGAGTTGATTGGAACTTTCTATGGAGTACATTGCAAAATATGGGGTTTGCTCACCGGTGGGTACACTGGGTTATGGCTGGTGTCGATGAAATATTCAGTGAAAGTTAATGCCACCCCGTTAGAAGATTTTTCTCAATAGGTTGGAAAGACCATCAGCATGGCACGTGTTTCAGTTGATGGTTTTCCCGGACAACTAGTGTGCTCACATACTTAAGGCACAATACTACCCTAATTCCCAGCATTGCGATATTGTCTTCTCGGGTTGACATAGGTATGCCCAATGGGCACCTACCTTCAGCCTACCTGGCGCAGCCTGATAGTAGGCGCACATGGGTCTACAAAGGACCATGAAGCCCAAGAATAGTACTATTGATATGACGCGCATGAGAATACCAACTCTAGGTGTGTCAAACAAGAAGAATATCCTAAACTAGGAAAGCATAGAGATAGAATCCAACATGTAATAGACTCGGTATGGTACCCGAGACCAAGCATCCTCATATAAAGGCTAGGAGGGGTTGTCGAGGAGGAGATCTAGAACAAAACTCTTGTAGCATACGCTAGATATAATCTGCGCATCCATAGCCATCTCGGCAACTTGTAATTTCCATCATCAATCATGAACGAATAAGCAAGAGTAGTTTTTTCCAATCGTGTCCACCTTGTTTGTCTATTAGCCGACGAAGTTACTAGCACATCCTCCTTCTCGAAAACCTAGGTCCATAAACCATTGGCATTGCCATGGATACACCACGTCAATTGGCGCTGTCTATGGGAATCCTGTGCGTTGATGTTGTGACTTTGGCGGTTTCATCATTCATTATCTATGATTCATTCGTGTTAGGGGATCTTATCCACCTCAGTTCCTTCAACTTCACACTACACTCGCCGGCCTTGAGCCCGGTCTTCGACTCCCTCGATGTTGGGATACATTTGATGATCTGTGACCTGCACTTCCATGTCGGCAAGGTGGGCATGTTCTGCCTTCCAGATCTAATTTGCTCGGTTCTAGCAGAACCAACACCACCATCAATTACCCATGCTTCATGGATTGCACCTCCCATCAGCTCACTCAGAAAGGAGGATTCCACTCTGCTATCGGTATACACCACCATCTATGATATCTACCACGACGAAGACGATCTTCTCACGTATTGTGACTATATCCACTTAGATCATGCTAGATGTGGAAGCAACACCCACCAAATACGTTACTTGTGCGTAACCATCAACCCTCATATGGGGCTCAACTATGGAACTGGCCTAGATGGAACGAGACGAGGCGGAAACGATGGCAACTGAACCAACAACAAACGCTATGGTGGAAACCGAGCAAGCAACATAGGCAAAACATGCGGTTGAGAAACTATCAAAATCACGCCTAAATAATGGGAAAGGCATGGAAAGACCTAATAATGTAACATGTGAGGAGCTGATGGGGTATCATCATCTCCTGTAACAACAACATAATTTCTAGTAGGAGCGGCAGATTTGACTCGACGAGCGCAGATGACTGACCGAGTAGTCGAGCATACAACCGGCGTGGTTGTCCTCCATCGGTAGGTCCTCATCAAGGAAGAACTACAACCCCAGGACATACAAGTGAATATCTCGAATGTAGCACATGAACAAGGATGAAAGGCGTGAGTTGTCCAGAACCCTTGAATCCTCCCGGATGATCGTGGACTTGTCGGGCAACATGATACCCAAGACACCACAAGCTGCCATCATGACGACCACCACGTACCTTCTATCCGACCAACGCCCAGCGAGAGATCCACGAGCTACCATCGATAGATCTACCATTCTTGGTCTCGGCCTAGTGGGCCCTATGCTCACGGTGAATACGAAGTGGAGTGCAGAAAACGCAGTCATGCCACAAAATACCAACCGCTCGCCACCGTGAGACGACGATTCACTGTGATTTCATAGCCCATGCTGAGACAGTAGAAGGACACATGAGTATGATGCCCATGATGAGATCACGTAGTGCAAGGTCGACAAATCTTGCACCGGACAAGCCAATCATGACTCCACTGAGTCCGACGAGGAAAACATTGAGTTGTGCGAGGCTATATGCTTCAACCACCGTATCAGATGATCAATGATGCCAAAGGGATTCCAGATGCCCTCTGAAACCCCCGAAGTACGACAGGGTCCATGATTCAAAAACATGACCAGGGGATCACTTACAGGCAGTAAAGTTCCATGTCGGGTCAAAAAACGCTAACATAATGTGCCTACAACTACAGCTAAAGGGATCCACACAGGCTTGGATTCAAAGCCTCCCTAGGGGGTTCGATTGGCAGTTGGGAGGAGCTTGTCCATAGCTTCGTCCAAAATTTTAAGGCCGCATACCGATGACCCACATCCATCGGGGAGCTTCAGGTGTGTACTCACAGGCCTAGCGAGTCAATACGCTCATGCATCAAATGATGGTCAACCATCAAGGACTCTATGGAAGACATCTCCAAGGACCGAGAAATCGACGCATTCAACGCCGGCCTATGTAGACTAGACCTCATGGAAGAGGTGGGACGCGCCAGGCCAAAAACTATAAACCACCTGATGGAAATTGCCAATCGATGGTTTGATGGCGAGGACACCATTCGTAACATCCACATGCTCTCCTTGGAAAATTATGATGCAGAAGGAACATATACGATAGACCAATGATGCATAAGCGATCATCAGGAAATGTGAAACATGCATGGCTACGATGAAAATCACGAAGTCGTCATGGTGATAGCTAGTTTTACTGATAAGCATGATGATGACAATCACGGTGGCGGTTACCGTAACGGCAGCTACCGTGATGGAGGAAGCACCCGCAAGTCAAGTCACGAGTGGTAGCAACACTCCCGCTAGGATGGACCCTTTCCCATCAAGCTCTTGCCAGGCCCCTACAATGTCCACTTCCATTTATAAGAAAAAGATGGACAAAGAAAATCGAGCCACATCGTGAAGTACTATCACCAATTCTAGAGGCTTCAGGATGCTTATGCTAGGATGCATAAAAGTGCAAATGATCAGGTGTTGGGGATATGCTAAATGGGTACCACCATTGCATGTGTCTAATCTGGAAAACCCGGGTGGCCCACATTTGGTAGTACGGCCCATGGCTTGCTGGACGACCTAGTTAGACGGATCTAGAAGGAAGGCTCATGCCGGAAGAAGGAAGGCTACGGTGTAGTTACCGAGTAACCTAGAGCCTTGGGGTAAAAGACAGGAACACTACTTAGTATTAGTGTAGGATTCTGTAACCTGTCCAGTAAAGTCCTTTCCCTGTAACCCTAGGTTTTGGTGCCTTTATAAGCCAGATCTGTGGGAGCCTCTAGCGCACGAATCATAACACCTCTCATAGCAAACCGATCTCTGTAACTCGGTGTATTGCCATTGTAGTGATATATAACAGTAGTAGAGTTCCGCCACCATTGTGGGACTTGAACCTAGGTAAGTTGTCTTACCTTGTACTTGTCAATTCACCACCTTCCCCCACCTCTCTATACCCGCTATGTGAGGACCCCTCCATAGCGTACTCATCGGTAATACCACGATAGTTGGCGTCTACCGTTGGGGCAAGAGGCGCCCCGAGCTCTACACCGGGCGAGGTCCAATATCTTTATGGGAATCAACGACACTGTGGCCATTGGGTGTGTTCTCTTATCCGGAGACATTATGATTGCCCCCCGGACGAGTTCTAGATCCCGACAAAGTCGAACCCCACCCGCTTCTCTATTGTTCCAATCAGGGACATCCATCTCTTCATCTGTGAAACCAACTCGGGGCCAAGCTCCAAGGAATTCAGAAACACGTCAAGGCCCACACGCACCACCTTTGGGTAGGACATGTTTGTGGAAGGATCGGGCTCAGATATCTCTATAGAGTTTTCCGGATAAGATTAGTAACATTCAAGGCCCACCCAAACCTCCCCTATGCAGGATATAATGGTGGAAGGACCCTGTAGATTCTCTTGGCTTCCCCAAGTGTTAGAGAAGCGGAGGTCACACTTTTTCGCCGTCGTCACCATCTTCGATATGGCTCACTGTGTCCAGAGGACGAGGGAATCCCCATGTGAGTACCTCTCTAGATGTATGAGGGTGAGGGAAACCTTGGAAGGAGACCGTGCTATGAACTAGTGTACCACTTCGTGGAGGGGCTCATGCCCGGAACCCTTGTCCGGCATACGCTTAGGAGGAGACAGGTCGCTGGCTTACTTACCCTCAATGATAGGATCACAACTGTTAATAGTTTCGCTGATGCCAATGAGGAAGCCGAGGCTGACATTGCCGCCACAGCAAGAAAAACAAAGACTATCGGAAACACAGCCTTCGCCTCCAACTCTACCATCAAGAACACCAACTGAAAGGACAGTTACTGTCATAATCACTTTTTGTGTTCGTTAACAACAAGTAGAGCATTTTACAGTATGCTAGTGTCTATAGGTTGATATAATGCAAAGTGAAAAGGACCCTTGGACTATGGAACTTTTCCTGCATATGTACATGATTCCTGGGAATTCTAGACTTGAGTGTCCGGTCTGCCTGGACCGGAGTCTCCGGTGTGGTCCGGAGTTTCCCCAGGAATCTCTAGAGGGGGCTCCAGATTTCTTCCTGGGTCAGCCAGTTTGGTGGTCCGAAGCAAGGTCCGAAGACTGACCGGAGTCTTCAGTCCATGCCTTAGACCGGAGTCTCCGGTGTAGGTTAACCGGAGTCTCCGGTCCACTTGGCTCTCAGAAAGCCTGGGTCACCCAGAGTGCTGGTCCAGAGACTTGTCCGGAGATGGGCCAGAATCTCCGGTGTAGACCAGAGACTCCGGCCTGTACACCGGAGACTCGTCCCACTGAAGACTCGACCTGTACTCCAGCCTGTACACGGTCACAAAATGGTTCAGTGGAGTGAAGGGATATAAATAGAGTACCTTATCCCCTTCCTCCAGCTGCTCGTCCCACTGAAGAACACAATCCCCATTTGAGCCACCCAATCAACAAGATCTCTTCATCCAACCATCCAAAGTCATTTATCTTTGGAGAATCGTAGGAGGAGGCCTTAATCTATAGCTTCACCAAGAGAGATCTTCATTTCCCCCTCATTCACTTGAGGGCCCCATGCTCTAGTGTTTCTTTGGAAACCCTAGCTTTTGATTTGGTTCTTACAATCTTGTCTTTGATTGTTTGATAGCTTGCTTGTATTGGGAGCCTCCAATTAAGTTGTGGATGTGTGCCCCGAACTCGTTGTAAACGTGTCGGCTTCCACCTTGAAGGTTGTTGTATAGTGGAAGAGGTGAATCGAACACTTTGGGGTGAGGTTCATCAGAGAACAAGGGAGGCCTCTCGTGGAGTTGGTTGTTTGAAACCACCCCCTCTCCAAACGTAGACGTACTTCCCCTCAAAAGGAAGGAACTACGAGAAACAAATCCTTGTGTCTCCGCGTGCTCCACTTTGGTTACTCCTATCCTTTACCGCACTTCACTTAGCTAGTTCTTGCTTAGTACATGTGCTAGATTGACATATAGGTAAATTCACCTTAGTTGCATAATCTAGAGAATGTACCTTTTGTGTCAAACCCTAAATTGAAAAGGAGTAAAATTTGAAGTAGCACCTATTCACCCCACCCTCTAGGTGCCCACATGATCCTTTCACCAACGCTAACTCCAACTCAGTGCTCGACTCACTTTACACTAACATCAGCCTAGATGGCGGTGGTTCGGAGGCGAACTCGGAGAAATACGATGCTGCCACGAGGGAGATCGAAAAGGAGTTCGAGAAGGAGGGGCATGGCGAGAAAGCCGTCACTTCCCTTTAGGTACTGGTGGCCATCGGGAACGTGATGGAAGAATATCAACAGAACTAGGGAGCCGGAAAAGCTCCACCAAAAGCGGTCGATGCCAGAGCTGCAGTGGCCATTGGTAAAAAGGTCGTCGATATTCTGGGTCTGGCTAAGTCCATGCACCCTCCGGATATCCCCTTACAGCAGCTTCAGGAACTCACCATCAGTTCTAGTGCTACAAACCAAACAAACCTACCACCTCCGCCATCCACGTCACCAACTGACAACCCCTTAGTCACTCTAGCCGACAAAGTGATATATGGCGAGCTCCTCGTTGAACCGCTAATGTTTCATATATCCGGAACATTACGCATCTTGACGAGAAGCGTCATGAAATCCTCATGGAGGCCAAGTGCATTGTAGAGTAGGGCACGCAGCTCGACAAGGATTTGGCCAAGGCTCAACAATCAATCAAGGCGGCGCAAGAAATGGAGGCTGAGTAAAAGCTACTGCTCTTGAAGCACAAGGAAAATAAAGCTTCGTCTCACGTTGTCGTTGGTCCGTTTGACGCAACTTGGGGTGGGCTCCATCCAAACTGGCAAAAGCTACCCCCTACATCGATTAGGCTAGGAAGCAAGCCATGCCAACCCCCACCCTCAATATGGTCGTCACCAAGAATTTACTCTAACATGATAGATCACCTGGAGTGGTGTATGAGGTATATGACCTTATCGCCAAGGCTTGCAAATAATAGGAGAAGGCTACCTCACAGAGGCTGGACTCCAACTCATTGCTTTGACAGTCCAACATGAACAACCTCCACAGAAAAAGATCACCTCATGATGAAGGATCCCACACAGGCTCCATGGAATGAAGGAAGAGGGATGTGCGCAACAGGACTGATGCTATCCCAGTATCCTCCGGCAATTGAGACAAGGCTTAACCCCATCGCTCGCCGCCACCCTCGCAGTCCTGACATCGTGACGACTCACAGCCACGCCATTGTACAAGAATGCCATCTTCTAGGCACCCTCAGGTCGGCATCGTTATACGCGACCAGGGAGAATAGCCTCAGCATGAATGAGAGCATAGTGGCAACAATGGACATAGGAGCAGATCTTCCAAGGAAGCCCCGCGTCCGACAAGCAATCGCGACAAGATGAAGATTCACATGGAGGGAGTAGCAAGAAGGCTAACCCACCACCACCACTGCCACCATCACCACCCAACAGACACCACGCCGGAGGATCACATAGGTCTCATAACTCTGGCCACAACTCCCCTCCCCATGGTGGAGATCAGGATAAGCAACAACTAGAGTCGTACGATTCATGTTCACGCCTTGATACGATCCATGAAGCACATGAAGAGCCATACTTGGGGCCGTGTTGTTTCAGACCAGTTATTCGGACCACAAGCTACCCCAAGGGCCTTCTGATTGACAAGACTATCAAGCCCTATGACGGCACTTCCAGACTAGGCACGTGGTTGTATTACTACCGCGATGTGAATCAAATCGCAGGGGGAAACCCAACATTGCCATCAAGTACCTACCACTAATGATCTCTGGCACCGCCAGACAATGAATGGACAACTTGCCGAAAAAATCAATTCGTAATTGGTTGGACATGAATGAAGCATTCACCAAGAACTTTTAGGGTACGCACAAACATCCCTACATTGTCGGTGACCTAGAGTGGTGTGTGAAATAGAAGGACGAATCATCTTGTGCCTTCTTATCCCGTTAGCTGGATATGAAAAATTCATGCACGGGAGTACACGACCGAATAACTAAGGTCGGCTTTATTGACGGTCTGGAAAAGGGAACACTGCTCCAACATACGCTGAAGAGCACCCCGAGACAAGGGCAAGCTTGACCTCAACTCAATGATTTCCAAGGCCAGTGAGTTTGTTGTTGCCGACGATGTTCTCACATGTTCCTACTTGGAGTGGCTATTCCCACCCAGGCCAAGAAGAACAAGAATAACAAGCGGAAGAATCCGCCAGAAGATAAGCAAGTAGCCGACATGGTCGCCATGACTTTTTCTAGAAGGGGCGATGCCAAACAACGTGGTCGTGGTAGGGGGCAAGTCGTGGGTATTAGCGAAGCGATTCTACACCAATAGCGCCCCGTGTTTCGTCCATCTTTATGCAGTCGGTAAGGCCACTCATACCAACCACTGGTGCAAGTTTGTCAACGACCTCAAGGAAGACCCTGAGTCTGGATACAAGAGAAGTTAGAAGAATAGACCCCGTGGAAAGGGGAAAGGGAATAAGAAGGAGAAAGAGTACAAGGATTCAGATGATATGGATGAAAATGCGGACCCAATCTGCTAACAAAAGTGATGGTAATGGTAAAAAACCCTTTGAAAAGAAGGCTATAGTTTACCACACTTTCCTTGGCACTACCACCGTAGGGCCTAGAAAACCTCTCTAAGGATACTGATGGCCACCCTCCCCACAGTTCTTGACTACATGAGGTGGTCAAAAATTCAAGTTACTTGGGACAAAGAGGATCACCCAAAGCTCATCCCAACAGAGAACCAGTATGGCATTAAACCCACTGGTTGACGGTAATGAGTTCACCAAGTGCCTCCAAGACAGTGGAAGAAGCATCAACATTATGTTGCTTGATCCAGCTAAAGCGGAGCAACACCTTGTTCCATGGTGTTGTGCCTGGCTAGCAAGCTCAGTCCCTTGGCTGCATCACCCTTCCATTCGCCTTTCGTGATGTCAATAATTACCGCCAAGAGCGCATGACCTTTGAAGTGGTGCCCTTTAAGAGTGTGTATCATGTCATATTTGGAACCAACATATTATATTCCTTCCTTGCTAGGCCATGTTTCGTCTACAACAAGCTCAAGATACCCGGACCAAACAGTGTCATCACTGTTGCCGAAGGCTTCACCAAGGCAAGAGAGTGCGAGCTAAGTGAAGACGCCTTCGCCGAAGCGGTCCTATCGGGGTGGTGTCACGGCAGATGCCATGGGTAGGCTAAAGATGCGGCCAATGTGCACTAGTGGTATTCGGGGAAGGATAGTGCGATCAATCCACACACAAAGAACACAAGAACTCAACACAAGATGTTCCCAGGTTCGAGGCTCTACTATGGAGATAAAACCCTACTCCTGCTCTAGATCTTATATTATGATCTCTAGACTAATATAACTGCTCCTTGAGCTGTATCGAGGAGAGGAAGGAGATGCAATGCTCCTGCTCTCTTCTCGTTCTAGGGTTTTACCTTAGCCAAAATGGACCAACCCTCTCCTTGGAGGCCCTGGCTCATCTTATAAAGGGGTGGCCAGGTTACAACTAGGGCTTACGTGGCCCGGATATTCTATGAACATGCTTGTCCCAAAATAGTAGTTTGGCACCCTCCATTCATCTGTCGCTAGCCTCTACATGGTAATGGCTTAAAGGACATGCTATCTGACCATTGGGGTCAGACACTGTCATGTCCATGATGATCTATTATGTCTCTGCTCCTCTGGCATATGTCGCTAGCCCTTGTCTCTCCCTAGATTCCCTTGAGAGAGAGAGAAAAGCGCTGACCTTGGGCTGACTCTCTCCTTCTTGAGCAAGCCAACTCTTGACACAACCTCAGTCTGGGTAACTCGGCCAAGTCAATACCTACAAAGATGAAACAACCCATATCTTATGCCGAGATACCATATATGTCGGTGGAGTCTTGTCGGTGTTGTCTGGCTTAGGGTAACCCAGCCGTAACTCGGCCATCCCTCTTATATCTCGGCCAGCTCATGCTTTGACCTGTTTATGCCTCGGTGGACCTTGTCCTTATAACTCGGCTTGACCCTACCTGTAGTCATCCCCCCAACATTAGTCCCTGAAGCTGGTGTGTTCTTATCAGCCTTAGCTGGAAAGGCCACACCTGGTTGAAACTTATCTAGATCATTGTCCATTTTGTCGACATACTTATATGTCGGCCTATACTGAGTTTAACTCGGCTGCACCACTTGGTGACTTGGTATTCACTTTGACTTTCCTTGGATCTATCTGAGACATATCTCATTTTTCGAGTCTTTCTGTGACATCTAGGTTACTCCTCTCAGATGCTTATCTTCTCGTGTACTCCTCCCCGTATACTACGTGGAAAGTAATCATGGCCATTTTCCTTATTTTAAGGGTCGTGGCAGCAGTTACTGCCACACGTTGTTAGTCTTTACTACCAAGCGTCCCCTCATGGCATGCCTCCTCGAGTCCCGCAGAGGGAACGATGTGCCGTTGTGCATATATGCGATGTAACCATGCACGTGGCACGATCTTACGCACCCGTTGGCGGAACACACGTGCGGGTCGTGTGGCTAGTGGGATAACTGATCCCACTACCCACGATCCCTTTCATATATAAATAGGGGAGCGGGGCAAACCAGTGTGTTCTTTTCATAAACCACATGGATCCACTATATGTCATTGCATGTGTGTTCTTTTCATAAACCTCATTGATCCACTAGGTGTCATTGCATGTGTGTTCTTTTCATAAACCACAGGCATCCACTAGATGTCATTGCATGTGTGTTATTTTCATAAACCACATGGATCCACTAGATGTCATTGCATGTGTGTTCTTTTCATAGACCACATGGATCAACTGGATGTAATTGCATGTTCGTTCTTTTCATAAACCACACCGATCCACTAGATGTCATTGCATGTGTGTTCTTTTCATAAACCACACTAATCCACTAATGTCATTGCATGTGTGTTCTTTTCATAAACAACATTGATCCAATAAATATCATTGGAGGTGTGTTCTTTCAATAAACCACACTGATCCATTGATGTCATTGCATGTGTGTATTTTTATAAACCACAATGATCCAATAGATCTCATTGCATGTGTGTTCTTTTCATAAACCATACTGATCCACTAGTGTCATTGAATGTGTGTTCATTTCATAAACCACATGGATCCACTATATGTCAATGCATGTGTTTTCTTTTCATAAGCCACATGGATCCACTAGATGTCATTGCATGTGTGTTCTTTTCATAAACCACATGGATCCACTATATGTCATTGCATGTGTGTTCTTTTCATAAACCACATGGATCCACTTTACATCACACACTCTAGTGGATTATGTGATGCAACTTCTGCCACACTGGTGGAACATGCAATGTAGAAGCTGCTTTCCTGCCTATTTTTTTTCTCTGTGACCAAGGTTTGACACAATGGTCCACTAGTGGCATTGCATGTGTTCTTTTCCTAGACCACATCGATCCACTAGTGGCATTGGATAATGTGATGCAACTTCTACCACACTTGTAGAACATGCAAAATGGAAGCTTCTTTCCTTTGTGTTTTATGGTCTGTCTCACCATGGTTTGACTCACTAATCCACATGATGCCAATGAATGTGTTCTTTTCCTAGACCACATGGATCCACATGACAACACACAATCTAGTGGATTTTGTTATGCATCTTCTTCCACACTAGTGCAACATGCAATGTCGAAGCTGCTTTCCTATCTATTTTTGTTTTCATTCACCATGGTTTCACACAGTGATCCATTAGATGTCATTGCATGTGTGTCCTTTTCAAAAACCACACTGATCCACTAGATGTCATTGCATGTGTGTTCTTTTCATAAACCACACTCATCCACTAGATGACATTGCATGTGTGTTCTTTTCATAAACCACATGGATCTACTAGTGTCATTGCATATGTGTTGTTTTCCAAAACCACATGGATCCACTAGATCTCATTGCATGTGTGTTCTTTTCCAAAACCACATGGATCCACTAGATGTCATTGCATGTTTGTTCTTTTCCAAAACCACATGGATCCACTAGATGTCATTGCATGTGTGTTCTTTCCATAAACCACATTGATCCAATAGATGTCATTGCATGTGTGTTCTTTTCATAAGCCACAATAGTCCACTAGATGTCATTGCATGTGTGTTCTCTTCATAAACCACACTGATCCACTGATGTCATTGCATGTGTGTTCTTTTCATAAACTTCATGGATCCACTGATGTCATTGCATGCATATTATTTTCATAAACCACATGGATACACTAGATGTCATTGCATGTGTGTTCTTTTCATAAATCACACTGATCCACTGATGTCATTGGATTTGTGTTCTTTTCATAAACAACACTGATCCACTAGATGTCATTGCATGTGTGTTCTTTTCATAAACCACACTGATCCACTAGTGTCATTGCATGTGTATTCTTTTCCTGGACCACATTGATCCACTAGATGTCATTGCGTGTGTGTTCATTTCATAAACCACATGGATCCACTAGTTGTCATTAAATATGTGTTCTTTTCATAAACCACATGGATCCACTAGATGTCATTGAATGTGTCTTCTTTTCATAAACCACATGGATCCACTAGATGTCGTTGCATGTTTATGCTTTTCATAAACCACATGGATCCACTAATGTAATTTCATGTGTTTTCTTTTCATAAACCACATGGATCCACTAGATGTCATTGCATGTGTGTACTTTTCACAAACCACATAGATCGACTAGTGTCATTGCATGTATGTTCTTTTCCTATACCACATTGGTCCACATTACATCACACACTCTAGTGGATTCTGTGATGCAACTTCTGCCACACTGGTGCAACATGCAATGTGGAATCTATTTTCCTATCTGGTTTTGGTCTCTGTGACCAAGGTTTGACACACTTGTCCACTAGATGTCATTTCATGTGTGTTCTTTTCATAAACCACACTGATCCACTAGATGTCATTGCATGTGTATTCTTTTCATAAACCACCCTGATCCACATGACAACACACACTCCACTGAATTTTGTGATGCAACTTCTGACATACTGGTGCAACATGCAGCATGCAAGGTTCTTTCCTATGTTTTTTTGGTCTATGGCACCATGGTTTGACACACTAATCCAAATGATTCCATCGCATGTGTTGTCTTCCTATACCACATGGATCCACATGACAACAAACACTCTAGTGGATTTTGTGATGCAACTTCTGCCACACTGGTGCAACATGCAATGTGGAAGTTGCTTTCCTATCTGTTTTTGGTCTGTGTTACCATGGTTTGACACACTGATCCACTAGATGTCATTGCATGTGTGTTCTTTTCATAAACCACATGGATCCAGTAGATGTCATTGCATGTGCATTTTTTTCATAAACCACACCGATCCACTAGATGTCATTGCATGTGTGTTCTTTTCATAAACCACACTGATCCACCGATGTCATTGTGAAGGGTTCCATAGCAGAAAACAAAAAAATTCTATCTACTTGAACACTAATACCAGGATATATACTATATAGACATAAGTAACGGAGAAGGGATACGGTATTCATACCTTTCAAGACCGAGGCACGCCTTACGCAGGATGGCGTATATTGATGAAGACGAGCAGCACCCCAAGTGTGGTGCCTCCGAATTACTACACACGTCCGGTAGTGTGAAGATGGAAGAAGTCCTTAGAGGAATATGAGAGAGAGAATAAGAGAATTCGATACCCCCAAAGGGGTGGGGGGAGACCCTTATATATAGTAGGAGGGGGGGCTCATCACCTAGGGGCTAGGTGGTGTGGGACTAAACGCCACACCCGCTGGCCACCTAGGGGCTGCCGCCGGCCCTAGGTGGGCCCCACTTAGGCGGCCCACCAAGCCAAGGCTGGCCGGCCCCCTCCCCTTAGGCGCCTTGCCCTATTGGGCCTCCCTTCAGGTGAGGCCCATTAGCATTAGCAAGCCTTTAATAATAAAATTAAATATATATTTAATATTAATTCTCCAATTATCATTCAAATACATATATTATCATATTCCTTTACTCCGTAACTCCTTCTGAACCCATTTCGATCACCATCGGATGTTACCCGGAACTATTCTGGTTTCTCTCTCTCTATTTATCCTACGGCACCTCATCTATCCCTAAGCGCCCCCACCCTTAAGCGTGACATCCTTCGGTTCGGGAACACTCCGGACATGATTGAGAATCCTCTCACATCAATGATCATCAGCGGGACCTGGATGCCCATGATGACCCCCGTGCATTCCACGAATCTTATCGCTCGAACAGTGAATAGTCGTTTCCCGTTCCCTTTGCCACTTGATACCTAGTTCATCCGAGACTTGATCGTCGGTATCTCCATACCTTAGTTCGATCTCGTTAACGATGAACTTGTTTACTCGTTCCCATGCCGTTGCATTTCGTGACCCAGTCACATGCTTGCAAGCTTTGTTAATGCAACGTCACTGAGATGGTCACATATGTATTTATCCGATAAATGGACTGGCAAATCTTGGTCTTGATATGTACTCCTCTACGCGCTCCTTTGGGAAACCTTAGTGGCACATTTTCGATCACCCAGTCACGGTATGATACTTGATAACCATCTAAGCTCCCTCCAAAATGGTGATTTGCATTATCTCACAGTCTAAGGATCAGGTTGCGAGGTTTCATGCGTTTATCATAAATGGTGAACTTTATAACTAGATCTCATTGAGATATAACTATCAGATGTCTGTCTATCACATCATTCAACCAATAACGTGACCTCATTGTTAATTGGCATAAATGCCCATGATCTTGAAACCCAGATCATCCTCATCACCAATGAACTAGTTCGCTAGAGGTAACTAGAGACACGGTTTGTTTACATACCACACGTGTATTAACGTTTCGTATTAACACAGTTATAGCACAGTATGAAACGTATTATGAACATGTAGGAGATATATCAAACAATACACTTTATTATTTTCCTCTAGGGCATAACTCCTTCAGTCTCCCACTTGCACTAGAGTACAAATTAATCTAGTTTTACAATAGGCAGGAACCTAAAACCAATGGTATCCCGGTGTTGTTCGTGCGTAGCTTGTATGAGAGATTTAGTCAATGGATCTGCCACATTTAGATCCATGTGTACTTTGCAAATCTTGATTTCACTTTCATCAACATTCTGCCGCATGACGTGAAATCGTAGCTTGATATGTTTGGCTATGGAATGAGTTCTTGGTTCCTTTGCGTTTGTAATAGCGCCCATGTTGTCACAATAGATCGTCACAGGATCTTGTGCACTTGGAACAACTCCCAGTTCAATGACGAAATTCCTTAGCCAAACAGCCTCATTCGCCGCATCAGCAACATCGATGTATTCTGACTCCATTGTAGATTGTGTAACTACCAGTTGCTTCTTGCTCTTCCAGCCTACCTCCCCACCATTCACCAAAAACACAAATCCTTTCTAAGACTTCGAGTCATCAGGGTCTGAGTGCCAGATTGCATCCACGTAACCAGTTACGTTTAGAGCTTCCTCATTGCCTCTAAAGACTAGGACCATATCCTTTGTTCTCCTCAGATACCTTAGGATATTTTTCACAGCAGTCTAGTGATCCATTCCTGGATTACTTTGGTATCGGCTCACCAAACTGAGAGCCAATGCCACATCAGGTCGAGTACTCAGGGTTGCATACATGATAGATCCAATGGCTGAGGAATAGGGTATGTAAGACATCCTTTCTCTATCAGAATCCGTTACCGGACATTGAGATACACTCAGTATGCTACCTTTTGTTATAGGTGCCAAACCTCTTTTGGTATCTTCCATTTTGAACCTCTTCAAAACCTTCTCAAGGTAAGTACTTTAACTTAATGCAATCAGGCGTCTTGATCTATTTCTATAGATTTTGATGCCTAATATGTATGCAGCTTCACCTAAGTCCTTCATGGAAAATTGACTACTCAAATATGCTTTCACGCTTCTCATAAGATCCATGTCATTTCCCATGAGAAATATGTCATCCACATATACTACTAGGAAAACAACTGAGCTCCCACTCGCTTTCTTGTAAACACAGAACTCTTGTTGATTTTGGACAAATCCAAAACTCTTGATCACTTGATCAAAACGTTGGTTCTAGCTCCGAGATGCCTGCTTCAATCCATAAATGGACCGCTGAAGCTTGCACACCTTTCCAGCATCCTTAGGATCAACAAAACCTTCTGGTTGCATCATATACAACTCTTCATCAATGTGACCATTGAGAAATGCGGTCTTGACATCCATCTGCCAAATTACATAGTCGAAATGGGAAGCAATTGCTAGTAAAATCCGGACAGCCTTAAGCATCACTACGGGACAGTAAGTCTTATCATAGTCGACTCCTTGAATTTGTCGAAACCCCTTTGCGACAAGTCGAGCTTTGTGAATGGTCACATTACCATCCGCATCTGTCTTTTTCTTAAAGATCCATTTATTTTCCATGTCCTTGTGGCCTTCGGGAAGATCTACCAAAGTCCAAACTTGGTTATCATACATGGATCCTATTTCGGATTTCATGGCTTCTAGCCATTTCTCGGAATCAACACTATCCATTGCTTCTTTGTAGTTTGCAGGTTCTTCATGTTCATCTAGGATGACAGAAATCCCAAGACTACTATACCAATCAGGAGTGGCACGAACTCTTGTAGACCTGCGAACCTCAAGAGTCTCGATGTCGTTGTTTTGATCATCATCATTGGATCTTCCTCCATGTTGGAGAGCGGTTTCGGAACAGCATCAAATGCGCTACTCGGGATTTGGAGAGAAGGGTCAATAAATTCATCTAACTCAATTTTCCTTCGACTAATTCCTTTGGCGAGAAACTCTTTATCGAGAAAGGTGTCGGCTTTCGCGACAAACATTTTGCCTTCGGCCTTGTTGTAGAAAGTATACCAAATTGTTTCCCTTGGGTACCCCACAATGATGCATTTTTCTGATTTAGGTTCGAGTTTGTTAGGCTGTAGTTTCTTGATGTAACCCTCACATCCCCAAACTTTCAGAAATGACAATGTTGGCGTCTTGCCATACCATATCTCATACGGGGTTGTCTCCAGGGATTTGGACAGTGCTCGGTTCAAAATAAAAGCAGCGGTTTCTGTTGGGCCATGCAGAGAAAAACAAAACTTTTTCCTACGCGGTGATCCCAAGATCTAGCTGAGGTAGTAGGCCACGAGAATTACCACTAGACGTGCGGTGGCGGAATCGATGAAGCACGTCGCTTGATGCAATGCAGTCCTCACGATCCATTCCGATCCTCGATCGTCGAAGTGCTGAACATACAGCACCTCCGCCAGTATCCACACGTACGAGGAGGAGCGTTGGCGATGGACTGCTAGGTCCGGTATGGCGGCGACAGGACTGGACTGGACTGGACTGGAGCTAGGGTTTCCAACACATGGAGTGACCTAACCTTGTGTTCTAAGCACATGCGCCCCAACTTATATAGGGAGTGAAAGTGGGCTCCACTCACTTGTGGCCCATTCACTAAAAGGCCTATATTAGCCACTACAAGTCCCACTTGCTGACTAAGTCCATGTCTCTATTTGGGTCCAACCCAAATAGATTTCCTGTTTGGGTCTAACCCAAACTTGCTGCCGCTCTTAAGTGTGTGACCCGACAGGCTCATGGTGACCCGGACACGATCCGAGTCTCACTCATGACAAATCAGTTGGTAGCGGCTCCTAGCAGAACGTGCCAACTCCCAAGTACCAAAGAGTCATGACGACATACCTTCCAATGCGACTTTCGTCTGAGCCCCTTTTAACTCACGATATACCTTGTCGAACTATAGGCGATTAATCGTCATCCCTTAAATAGTTCGACTCTCTTTCTCGATCCGAGATAAGTGATTCATCCGACTAACTCTTAGTCGGTCGCCTCGGTTAACACTTAATCGAGTCACGCATGGCCATGCTTTCCGAATCATATCTTCCGAGAGGACCCAAAGAATATATCTCTAGACGGAGGGGAAAAATCCCATCTCAGTTATTCACATCACGCAGCTTGATTCTCAGTCGACCCGAACTCTGCCTTTATAACTTCCCAGTGACAGAATAGGCGTTTGATAGAACCTAAGTCTGTGATCCTCAACTCGGATTGTGCAATAACCTCAAGTCTAAGGATTACATTGATTGACATATACAAATGACGACTTACTCGTTGTATCTCAATATGGGTCAGTCCGACTCGCTAAACTCTTTAGCCGAATCCGTGTAAGTCGGAATAGCATCTCCATGCCCATGACAAGTGGAATCTAGTCATCTGTCGACTTTCACATTGGTCTAAGTTGTGTTTCCAGCACAACCTCAATGACCAAGGACAATTAGCATGAACAACATGAATATATAGTTCCTCAATCGAATCACATATCCGATGATACATATCAGTAGTTCATACATGGACTATAACTTTATGAATACATTGAGAAATATCATCAACCATGATTGCCTCTAGGGCATTTTCCCAACAGTCTCCCACTTGCACTAGAGTCAATCATCTGACATCACATGCCTAGGCATATAATGCCCATAGCTCTCAAGTGCGCCTCATGCTTCGGCTGTGGAAGTGGCTTTCTCAATGGATCTGCAATGTTTGCATCCGTGTGTACCTTGCATAACTTGATATCACCTTGGTCCGCGAACTGGCTAATAAGGTGGTACCGCATGAGTATATGTCTGTTCTTCTAGTGTTGTCTAGGTTCCTTGTCTTGTGCAATAGCACCATTGTTGTCACAATACACGTCTAATGGATTGGACGAGCCCTGATCCACACCAAGATCCATGAGGAAATTCCTCATCCAAACGGCTTCCTTTGCCACCTCCGAGGCAGCAATATACTCAGCCTCTGTCATAGACGCAGACACCGTCTCTTGCTTGGAACTCTTCCAGCTCACAGCCCCTCCGTTTATCACAAACACATATCCGGATTGCAAACTAGAATCATTCGAGTTAGTGAGATAACTCGCATCCATGTAACCCCTTACACTGAGTTCATCCTAACCTCCATAAACTAGGAACATATCCTTAGTCCTTCTCAAGTACTTGAGGATATTTTTAGCCGCTGCACAGTGGATTTCTCCAGGGTCAGCCTGGTACCTGCTCACAACACTTAGAGCATAGGAAACATCCAGCCTAGTACAAATCATAGCGTACATAATGGATCAGACTGCAGAAGCGTACGAAATCGCACTCATCCGACTTCGCTCATCAGTTGTCGAAGGACACTGAGTCTTGCTAAGTTTTGCGCCATGGGACATCGGTAAGAACCCCTTCTTAGACGATTCCATGTTGAACTTCTTCAACACTTTGTCCAAATAAGTACTCTGACTCAATCCAATGAGCCGCTTTGATCTACCTCTATAGATCCGGATTCCTAGTATGTAAGTCGCCTCACCCAAGTCTTTCATCGAAAATTTCCAATGATCCTTGGTCTCTTGCAACATCTGGACATCATTTCCAATCAGTAATATGTCATCAACATATAAGATCAGAAAGTTTACTTTGCTCCCACTAAACTTGTTGTATAAACAAGAATCATTATCACTCTTGATGAAGCCAAACGATTTGACTACCTCATCAAAGCGAATGTTCCAACTCTGAGATGCTTGCTTCAACCCATAAATGGATTTTCGAAGTATGCATACCTTGTCAGCATTAGCCGGATCGACAAAACCATCGGCCTGTATCATATACACGTCCTCAGTTAAATCTCCATTAAGGAAAGCCGTCTGGACATACATTTGCCATATCTCATAGTGGAAATAGGCTGTTATAGCTAACATGATCCGAACTGATTTAAGCATCGCCATGGGAGAGAAAGTCTTATCGTAGTCAACTCCTTGAACTTGCAGGAACCCCTTCGTGACAAGTCGTGCCTTATAGATAGAAACATTTCCATCCATATCAGTTTTCCTCTTAAAGACCCATTTGCACTCGACGGGTCTTGCACCGTCTGGCAGATGAACCAAGTTCCAAACTTGATTTTCATCCATGGAATTTAACTCGGAGCTTATGGCTCCAAGCCATGACTCAGAATCAGAACCCACCATCGCTTCCGAATAAGTTGCCAGCTCATCACTGCCTAACAGTAACACATCACGAACACTTTGCAATCTGGCCGATCTTCACAGTGTCGCTCCTGTTTCCGGCTCAGGTACCACGACCGGCTCAACCTCCAAGGCATTTGCTGACTCGCTACTTGCTGGTACCTCTCGAATTTCCTTGAGCTGCACCGTGCTCCCACTGACTCCCCGACTGAGAAACTCTTTCTCAAGGAAGACACCATTCTGAGCGATAAACACTTTGCCCTCTTCTCGGTTGTAGAAGTAGTACCCCAAGGTTTCCCTCGGATATCCTACGAAAATGCACTTATTCGACTTAGCTGTAAGCTTGTCCGACTAAAGTCACTTGACAAAAGCTTCACAACCCCAAATCTTAAGAAAAGATAAACTCAGCTTCTTGCCAGTTCACATCTCATGCGGTGTCTTCTCTACCGACTTTGATGGTACTCTGTTTAGTGTGAACGCTGCAGTTTCTAGACAATAACCCCAAAATGATAAACGTAGATCTGTCAGACTCATCATTGATCGTACCATGTCCAAGAAGGTCCGATTCCTCCTTTCCAATACACCGTTTCTCTGTGGCGTTCCTAGAGGAGTGAGCTGGGGAACTATTCCACAGCTCTTCAGATGGTCATCAAACTCATGGCTCATGTACTCGCCTCCTCGGTCCGACCGAAGAAACTTTATTTTCTTGCCAAGTTGATTTTGTACCTCATTCTGGAATTCTTGAACTTTTCAAAGTCATCTGATTTACGTTTCGTCAAGTAGATATATCCATACCTACTCAAATCATCAGTGAATGTAATGAAGTACTCATAACCACCTCTGGTTGTCGTGCTCATCGGGCCACATACATCACTATGTACTAGTCCCAATAAGTCGGACGCCCTTTCACAACTCTTTGCAAAAGGTGTCTTGGTCATCTTGCCAAGAAGGCAGGATTCGCATGTCTCGAACAACTCTAAGTCGAACGAAGTTAGGAGTCCATCATCATGGAGCCTCTTCATGCGTTTCTAACTTATATGACCAAGCCGACAATGCCAAAAGTAAGTCATATTCAGATCATTTGGTTTTAACCTTTTCACATTTATGTTAAAGATAGATTCACCCTCAAGATTCAAAATAAATAACCCGTCCTAGACAGGTGCAAAGCCGTGAAACATATCATTCAAATATAAAGAACAACCATTATTCTTAATATTCGACTCATAGCCTTGTCTCATCAAACATGAGGAAGAAATAATGTTTCGACTAAGCACTGGAACATAATGACAATTATTCAGCTCCATTAAGAATCCGGAAGGTAAATGAAGTTGCATCGTGCCGACTTCCAACGCAGCAACTCTTGCTTTGTTGTCGACCCGAATGTCAACCTCGCCTCTTGCCACACTCCTAGTTCTTACCAGTCCCTCCAACGAGTTGCATATGTGAATGACTGATCCGGTATCATATACCCAAGAACTACCAGGTGCATCAGCAAGATAAATGACTATCACATTGCAAAGAAGCGTACCTGAGCCGGAAGTCACACCTCCGCTCTTGGCTTTGTCAGCCAGATACTTGCTGCAATTCCTCTTCTAGTGGTCATCCGACTTGGAGTAGAAGCAAGTGGATCCGGCTGCAGGAGATGGCTTAGTCCCTGAGGAAGCGCTTTGGACTGGGTCCTCAGCCTTACCTCCCGACTTAGCCTTCTTATTCTTAGTCCAAGAACTCTTCTTGAACTTAGCCTTATTATGTACCATCAACACTTGACTGGCACCTTTCTTGAGATCCGCCTCAGCCTGCTTGAGCATCCCATGTAATTCAGTGAGCTTCTTATCCATACCATGCATGTGGTAGTTCGATATGAACTGACCATACGCACTAGGAAGAGAGTTCAGAATTATGTCCGTAGCGAACTCTTCGCTAATGGGGTGGCCAAGCCTTTCCAGAGACTGCACGTAACCAACCATCTTGATCACATGCGGACTCAGTGGATTGCCATCCTTAAGCTTGCAGCTCAACAAAGCCTGAGAGACTTGATACCTCTCAGTCTTTGCCTGAGCCTGGAACATACTTTTGACGCTTTTGATCATATCGTAGGCCTCAACATTCTCGAACTGCTGCTGCAAGTCCGGTTCCATGTGAGCAAGCATAAGACAGCTAATCTCCGTGGATTCATCACAAATCTGACGGTAGGCATTGGTGGCTACGACAGTCGCATTCTCATCCGGCTTAGCTTGAAGTGGGTTGTCTAGGAGACGGTCCCTTTTTTCTTGTTTGAGAACAATTCTCAGATTACGATACCAGTTGGTGAAATTAGTTCCATTTAGCTTATCTTTCTCTAAGATGGTTCTCAATACAAAACCGGAAATCTGAGGAAGACTGCTAGGTGCCATTGATCTACAACAGAAAATATGCAAAACACTTAAGACATGTATCCATAAAAGAGCAAACATATTAAACACTTTAATACTTATGCTCCCACTAGAACCAACACCCCTCTGATGGTTACTTAGTGATTCCGGACCCTAAATAAGCAAGTCGACTAGTGAGCTTTAGCATCACCACTAGCCGTCAAGTGATCTAGGTAGACAAATCCTTGTCAATTGTATGTCATACGACTCCTGTTGAATGGGTGGTATCACATGCACCGGCTCCCATCTGACTTTTCCCCAAGTCCCACAACCGTTGTGATAGACCCGTCTAGATTACCGAGTCCTTCCGCTGTAAGAGTCCGACTCGAACCCACCTAGTCGGAAATAATTGATAGTACCTCAATTTTATGAGCCCACTACCAAAAATGTCCAACTTGTGATGGTGCAACACTGGCAAGGAAACCGACTAGACCTTCTTTGAGGAATTACTTTCTACCAACTATCTAATAGAGGTGAAACAGAGACATAACAATAACACAAAACAAAGCAATTATAATGTGAAATGGTATGGCTCTCTTCATGGCGATCTCCATCTCCACAAAGCTTGTAATTTGACTCATGTCAACTCTTGTCACGTGCCACCTTACACCATGTAGCCGACTTGTACATCGACTGGCATGCCATCCGGGTTCTCCAAATAGCTACACTACCTTGTAAAGTAAATTACATAGAGAATCTGACACGCAGGTCGTTATACAATAAAGTGACAACACCTAGGCTCCAGCCGACTGACAAAAACCGTGATACGTAGATCACGTATGGATTACACACATCACATGCACATAAGCCATACCATTCACAACATCATCCTGCAAAATCAAGTTATGCATAGATACGATATCTATCGGCGTTGTGAAAACTCGCAACAACATCTAAGGCGCTACGACAGGGCGAAGCCGGCAGTTCCAAATCCGGTCGGGACTCCGATTCGATCAAACTCTTTGATCTTCGATCACCACATCCGGGTTTACGTGTCACAGTCTACCCCGATGGCGGAAGCTGACCGGTAGGGGTATGTCGTTCCACGACCTTAGCCGTTAGATCAAGGAAACCAGATCATCCATTCCCCCGAGTACATTGATCCAATCAACTTTGTACAAAATCGATCTATCTCATAGATCGACCACCAAAACTGCAATTAGATCCAATCAAACGCCAACCGCATATGACATATGCACGATCTCGAGCCTAAAACCAGAAGCTAACGCTCTGATACCACTGTTGGGCCACGCAGAGAAAAACAAAACTTTTTCCTATGCGGTGATCCCAAGATCTAGCTGAGGTAGTAGGCCACGAGAATTACCACTAGACGCGCGGTTGTGGAATCGATGAAGCATGTCGCTTGATGCAGTGCAGTCCTCACGATCCGTTCCGATCCACGATCATCGAAGTGCTGAACGTACAGCACCTCCGCCAGTATCCACACGTACGAGGAGGAGCATCGGCGATGGACTGCTAGGTCTGGTACGTCGGCGACAAGACTGGACTGGACTAGAGCTAGGGTTTCCAACACATGGAGTGACCTAACCTTGTGCTCTAAGCACCTGCGCCCGAGCTTATATAGGGAGTGAAAGTGGGCTCCACTCACTTGTGGCCCATTCACTAAAAGGCCTATATTAGCCACTACAAGTCCCACTTGCTGACTAAGTCCATGTCTCTATTTGGGTCCAACCCAAATAGATTTCCTGTTTGGGTCTAACCCAAACTTGCTCCCGCTCTTAAGTGTGTGACCCGACAGGATCATGGTGACCCGGACACGATCCGAGTCTCACTCGTGACCGATCAGTTGGTAGCGGCTCCTAGCAGAACGTGCCAAATCCCAAGTACCAAAGAGTCATGACGACATACCTTCCAATGCGACTTTCGTCTGAGTCCCTTTTGCCTCGCGATATACCTTGTCGAACTATATGCGATTAATCGGCATCCCTTAAATAGTTCGACTCTCTTTCTCGATCCGAGATAAGTGATTCATCCGACTAACTCTTAGTCGGTCGCCTCGGTTAACACTTAACCGAGTCACGCATGGCCATGCTTTCCGAATCATATCTTCCGGGAGGGCCCAGAGAATATCTCTCCAGACGGAGGGGCAAAATTCCATCTCGGTTATTCACATCATCCAGCTTGATTCTCAGTCGACCCGAACTCCGCCTTTATAACTGCCCAGTGACGGAACAACGTTTGACAGAACCTAAGTCGGTGATCCTCAACTCGGATTGTGCAATAACCTCAGGTCTAAGGATTACATTGATTGAGATATACAAATGACGACTTACTGGTTGTATCTCAATATGGGTCAGTCCGACTCGCTAAACTCTTTAGCCGAATCCGTGTAAGTCGGAATAGCATCTCCATGCCCATGACAAGTGGAACCTAATCATCTGCCGACTTTCACATTGGTCTAAGTTGTGTGTCCAGCACAAACTCAATGACCAAGGACAATTAGCATGAAAAACATGAATATATAGTTCCACAATCGAATCACATATCCGATGATACATATCAGTAGTTCATACATGGACTATAACTTTATGAATACATTGAGAAATATCATCAACCATGATTGCCTCTAGGGCATTTTCCCAACAGTTTCTAACGCATATCCCCAAAATGATACGGACAAATTAGTCAAAGACATCACCTACCGCACACTATCTAATAGAGTACGGTTACGTCGTTCTGACACACCATTATGCTGTGGTGTTCCGGCTGGCGTAAGTTGTGGGATTATCCCACAGTCCTTTAAGTGCATGTTAAACTCATAACTCAAATACTCGCCTCCCCGATCCGATCGAAGATGCTTGATTCTCTTGTTAAGTTGATTCTCTACTTCCTTCTGAAATTCCTTGAACTTTTCAAAGGTTTCAGACTTGTGTTTCATTAAGTATGTATGATTCCCAGTAGGTCTGCAGCTCTCTCCATCGTGCCGGAGAAGGGTGTCCTAGTCATCTTGCCCATAAGGCATGGCTCACATGTATCAAGAGATTCTAAATCTAATAATCAAAGAAGTCCTTCTGAATGAAGCTTCTTCATGCGCTTTACGCTAATGTGACCAAGACGACAATGCCACATAAACATGGAATTATCATCATTATGCTTACAACGTTTAGCATCAATATTATGGATGTGAGTATTGCAATCAAGATCTAGTAAGAATAAACCATTACTCACAGGCGCATGAACATAAAAGACGTTATCCATATAAATAGAACAACCAGTTGTTCCAGATTTAAATGTATAACGATCTTGCAACAAGCAAGATCGACTTACAATATTCATTCTCAATGCGGGTACATAGTAGTATTTATTCAAAACTAGAATCAATCCTAATGGGAGATGTAGAGATAACGTGCCGACAGCCACCACATCGACTTTCGTGCCATTGCCGACGCGCATTGTCACCTCGTCCTTTCCAAGCTGCCTCTTATTCCGTAGCTCCTGTTGGGAGTTACATATGTGAGCAACAGAACCGGTATCAAATACCCAAGTGTTGCTCCTTGCGTTGGTAAGGAACACATCTATAACATGTATACCACATATACCTATGTCTTTGGTGGCTATCTTGCTGGCTTTCTTGTCCTTAATGTACTTGGGGCTATTGCGTTTCCAGTGCTCATCCCCTTTGCAGTAATAGCACGTGGTACCGGACCTAGGGCTAGGCCTAGTAGCCTTAGAGGTGTTGGCAACTGCTTTACCATCCTTCTTTGGCTTGTTGCCCTTGCCCTTTGTCCCCGACCTTTTAAAGTTAATGGTCTTATTGACCATTAACACCGTGTGCTCTTTCTTGATTTCTACCTCAGCAGTTTTGAGCATGGCGAACACTTCAGCAAGTGTCTTAGTCATCCCTTGCATGTTGTAGTTCAGCACAAAGCTCTTGTAGCTAGGGGCAGCGAGTGCAATGCCGTATCAATCGCAAGCTCTTTCGGGATTTTGCAATCCAGAGCATTCAAGCGCTTAACGTAGCCAGACATTTTGACTACGTTATCACTAATACTTTGTGCTCTTCCATCTTAGCGGAGAAGAAGAGCTCGGAAGCATCATACCTCTCTGCACGAGCTTGTGGAGCAAAGACAGCCTTGAGATCTTCAATGATCTCGAAAGCTTTCATCTTCTCAAAACGCTTTTGAAGCTCCGGCTCCATGGCATAGAGCATTCCACTTTGGATGAGGGAGAAATCATCTGCCTTGGACTGCCATAAATTCTTTTTGTCCTGGGAGGCGGAATCTGTAGGCTTAGCTGGAAGCTCAGCCTCGATGACATAAGTCAACTTGTAGGGAACTACGAGGATCCTAACATTGCGGAACCATGCGATGAAGTTGGTTCCGTCAGTTTTCAGCTTGTCCTTCTCAAGGAAAGGGCTAAGGCTGAAGGTGGGTGGGCGAGACATCTACAAGGGATTTGCAAAGTGTTTAGACCATGTTCATAATAACGAGTTCTAGTTTCAACTCATGTTCATAAACTAAAACAAAAGAACTCCCACTCAAATGAACATCCCTCTATTCATTTCAGTGATCACATGATCCCAATCCTCTACACCTCCTCCGATTGTCACGACCATCAGTGCAGTTTCAAAGGAGGACATTCCCCAATGTCGATCAAATCAACCATGTGATTCATGCTCGACCTTTCGGTCTCTTGTATTCCGAGGCCATGTCTACACATGGTAGGCTCGCTAGTTCTAACTTGTGTGTATCCGTAGTGCAACATGGCTTACACCCACCGTATGCGAACACAGATATGTCTGACACCCGATCGTCATGACTTGCCTTATAACAGAGAACTTTCTTGGTGGTGCACACACAAGGGGAATACGATAACTAGAATACTGTGATGGATTATCTTATTATGCTACTGCCTAATAAAAGTATACGAGCATAATAAGTAATACTTCAAACGTAAAGTGTTATGACATGGTTATAGCTTTATGAGAGTTTCACAAACTTGTCATTGCCATGTTATAATACTTGCCCCTATGCAATAATAAAGATATATGCTTCTATATTATCTAATGCATGTTTTACGTGGCTTTAGGGCTTTCGCAGTAGAACCCCTTCCCACCTATGAACGTTGAGCCACAACATGGATTCAATGATTGCCGTTCTTCTTCCCTTTTCAGGGCCCTCCAGTGTCAATGACACCCGCCTAAGCCACTTTGATTTGTGGATCAGTCTCGTGAATCACCACGTGAGGTCAGTTGGGGGCCGCTTCATCAAACAGTGTCGCGGTATGAACAAGAACATAGAATACGGTAGCAACAAGAGAATCAATGCCCACATATTGCTATGTGTTCTATCCGTACAACATGTCTACCCATAGACCCGCTCTGATACCACTGAAGGGTTCCATAGAAGAAAACAAAAAAATTCTATCTACTTGAACACTAATACCAGGATCTATACTATGTAGACATAAGTAACGCAGAAGGGATACGGTATTCATACCTTTGAAGACCGAGGCACGCCTTACGTAGGAAGGCGTATATTGATGAAGACGAGCAGCACCCCAAGTGTGGTGCCTCCGAAGTACTACACATGTCCGGTGTAGGCGGCGTCTCCCAGGCTCCGATCTAGCCGAGCAGCGGAAGAAGAAGATGCCGGACCGAAGATCACACGACGGTAGTGTGAAGATGGAGAACTAAAATCCCTTGAGGTCCTCCCCAGTATTATGGAGAAGTCCTCAGAGGAATATGAGAGAGAGAATTGGATACCCCCAAAGGGGTGGGGGGAGACCCCTATATATTGTAGGAGGGGGTGCTCACCACCTAGGGGCTAGGCAGTGTGGGACTAAACCCCACACCCGCCGGCCACCTAGGGGCAGCTGCCGGCCCTAGGTGGGCCCCACTTGGGCGGCCCACCAAGCTAAGGCTGGCCGGCCCCCTCCCCTTAGGCGCCTTGCCATATTGGGCCTCCCTTCGGGTCAGGCCCATTAGCATTAGGAAGCCTTTAATAATAAAATACAATATATATTTAATATTAATTCTCCAATTAACATTCAAATACATATATTATCATATTCCTTTACTCCGGAACTCCTTCCGAACCCCTTTCGATCACCATCAGATGTTACCGGGAACTATTCCGGTTTCTCTCTCTCTATTTCTCATACGGTACCTCATCTGTCCCTAAGCGCCCCCATCCTTAAGCGTGACATCCTTCGGTTTGGGAACACTCCGGACATGATTGAGAATCCTCTCACATCAATGATCATCAGCGGGACCTGGATGCCCATGATGACCCCCGTGCATTCCACGAATCTTATCGCTCGAACCGTGAATAGTCGTTTTCTGTTCCCTTCGCCACTTGATACCTAGTTCATCCGAGACTTGATCTTCGGTATCTCCATACCTTAGTTCGATCTCGTTACCAATGAACTTGTTTACTCGTTCCCATGCCGTTGTATTCTGCGACCCATTCGCACGCTTGCAAGCTCTGTTAATGCATTGTCACCGAGATGGCCACATATGTATCTATCCGTTACATGGACTGGCAAATCCTGGTCTTGATATGTACTCCTCTACATGCTCCTTTGGGAAACCTCAGTGGCACCTTTTTGATCACCTAGTCACGGTATGATACTTGATAACCAACTAAGCTCCCTCTAGAACGGTGATTTGCATTATCTCACAGTCTAAGGATCAGGTTGCGAGGTTTCGTGCGTTTAACATCAATGGTGAACTTTGTAAATAGATCTCATTGAGATACAACTATCAGATATTTGTCTATCACGTCATTCAACCAATAACGTGACCTTATTGTCAATTGGCATAAATGCCCATGATCTTGAAACCCAGATCATCCTCATGACCAATGAACTAGTTCGCTAGAGGTAACTAGAGACACGGTTTGTTTACATACCACACGTGTATTAACGTTTCGTATTAACACAATTATAGCCCAGTATGAAAAGTATTATGAACATGTAGGAGATATATCAAACAACACTTTATTATTTGCCTCTAGGGCATAACTCCTTCACATTGCATGTGTGTTCTTTTCATAAACAACACTAATCCAATAGATATCATTTCATGTGTGTTCTTTTCATAAAGCACACCGATCCATTGATGTCATTGCATGTGCGTATTTTGATAAACCACACTGATCCAATAGATTTCATTGCATGTGTGTTCTTTTCATAAACCATACGGATCCACTAGTGTCATTGCATGTGTGTTCTTTTCATAAACCACATGATATTGCGTGGCCCGATATTCTTAGCAAGAACTTGTTCTTTTTCTATACCACATGGATCGACATGACAACACACACTCCAGTGGATTCTGTTATTAAACTTCTGCCAGACTGGTGCAGCATGCAATGTGGAAGTTGCTTTCCTACCTGTTTTTGGTCTGTGTCACCTTGGTTTCACACACTGATCCACTATATGTCATTGCATGTGTGTTCTTTTCATAAACCACACTGATCCACTAGATGTCATTGCATGTGTGTTCTTTTCATAAACCACACTGATCCACATGACAACACACAATCTAGTGGATTCTGTGATGCAACTTCTCCCACACTTGTGCAACATGAAGCATGGAAGCTGCTTTCCTATGTGAATTTGGTATGTGTTACTATGGTTTTACAGACTGATTGGCATTGGATGTGTTCTTTTCCTAAACCACACCGATCCACATTACACATACTCAAGTGGATTCTGTGATGCAACTTCTACCACACTGGTGCGACATGCACCATGCAAGCTGCTTTCCTATGTGTTTTTGGTCTGTGTCACCATGGTTTGACACACTGATCCACATGATTCCATCGCATGTGTTCTTTTCCTATCCCACATGGATCCACATGACAACACACACTCAGTGGATTCTGTGATGCAACTTCTGCCACACTAGTGCAACATGCAATGTGGAAGCTGCTTTACTATGTGTTTTTGGTCCGTGTTACCATGGTTTGACACACTTATCTAATAGATGTCATTCAATGTGTGTTCTTTTCATAAACCACACTAATCCACTAGATGTCATTGCATGTGTGTTATTTTCATAAACCACACTCAAGTGAATTCAGTGATGCAACTTCTGCCACACTAGTGCAACATGCAACGTGCAACATGGAAGCTGCTTTCCTATGTGTATTGAGTCTGTCACGCCATGGTTTGATAGACTGATCAACTAGTGGAATTACATGTGTTTTTTCTTAAACCACACTGATCCACATGACAACACACTCTCTCTAGTGGATATGTGATGCAAATTCTGCCACACTTGTGCAACATGAAGTATGGAAGCTACTTTCCTATGTGTTTTTGGTCTATGTGACCATGGTTTGACACACTGATCCACATGATGCCATTGCATGTATTCTTTTCCTATACCACATGGATCCACATGACAACACCCACTGTAGTGGATTCTGTGATACAAGTTCTGCCACACCACTTCAACATGGAATGTGGAATCTGCTTTCCTATCTGTGTTTGGCCCATGTCACCATGGTTTGAGACACTGATCCACTAGATTTCATTGCATGTGGGTTATTTTCATAAACCACACTGATCCATGTGAGAAAACACACTCTAGTGGATTCTGTGATGCAACTTCTGCCACACTGTTGCAACATGCAGCATGTAAGCTGCTTTCCTATGTGTTTTTGGTCTGTGTCACCATGGTTTGATAGACTGATCCACCAATGGAATTGCATGTATTCTTTTCCTAAACCACACTGATCCACATGACAACACACACTCTAGTGGATTTTATGATGCAACTTCTGCCACACTGGTGCAACATGCAACATCAAGCTGCTTTCCTATGTGATTTTGGTCTGTGTCACGATGGTTTGACACACTGATCCACAAGATGCCATTTCATATGTTCTATTCCTATACCACATGGATCCACATGACAAAACACACTCTAGTGGATTACGTGATGCAATTTTGGCCACACTAGTGCAACATGCAATGTGGAAGCTGCTTTCCTATCTGTTTTTGGTCTATGTCACCATGGTTTAACACACTGATCCAATAGATGTAATTGCATGTGTGTTCTTTTCATCAACCACACTGACCCACTATATGTAATTGCATGTGTGTTCTTTTCATAAACCACACTGACCCACATGACCACACACACTCCACTAGATTATGTGATGCAACTTCTGCCACACTAGTGCAACATGCAGCATGGAAGCTTCTTTCCTATTTGTTTTTGGTCTGTATCACCATGGTTTGACACACTGATCCACATGATGCCATTGCATGTGTTCCTTTCGTATAGCACATGGATCCACATGACAACACACACTTCGGTGGATTCTGTGATGCAACTTCTGCCACCTTGTGCAACATGCAATGTGGAAGCTGCTTTCCAATATGTTTTTGGTCTGTGTCACCATGGCTTGACACACTAATAAACTAGATGTCATTCCATGTTTGTTCTTTTCATAAACCACATGGATCCACTAGATGTCATTGCATGTGTGTTCTTTTCATAAACCAAACTGATCCACTGGATGTCATTGCATGTGTGTTCTTTTCATAAACCACTTTGATCCACTAGATGTCATCAAATGTGTGTTCTTTTCATAAACCACATGGATCCACTAGATGTCATTGCATGTGTGTTCTTTTCATAAACCACATGGATCCACTAGATGTCGTTACATGTGTGTTCTTTTTATATACCACATGGATCCACTGATGTCATTGCATGTGTGTTCCTTTCATAAACCACATTGATCCACATTACATCACACACTCCAGTGGATTCCGCGATGCAACTTCTACTACACCGGTGCACCATGCAATGTGGAAGCTACTTTCCTATATGTTTTTGGTCTCTGTGACCAAGGTTTTACACACTGGTCCACTAGTGGCATGGCATGTGTTCTTTTCCTAGACCACACTGATCTACTAGATGCCATTGAATGTGTGTTCTTTTCCTAAACCACACTGATCCAGATGACTACACACACTCAATTGGATTCTGTGATGGAACTTCTGCCACACTAGTGCAACATGCAGCATGGAAGCTACTTTCCTATATGTTTTTGGTATGTGTCACCATGGTTTGACATAGTGATCCACTAGTGGCATTCCATGTGTTCTTTTCCTAGACCACATTGCTCCACATGACAATACACATTCCATTGGATTATGTGTATTCTTTTCTTAGACCACATTGATCCACTAGATGTTATTGCGTGTGTGTTCATTTCATAAACCACATGGACCCACTAGATGTCATAAAATGTGTGTTCTTTTCATAAACCACGTAGATCTACTAGATGTCATAGCATGTGTGTTCTTTTCATAAACCACTGGATCCACTAGATGTCTTTGCATGTTTGTTCTTTTCATAAACCGCATGGATCCACTGATGTCAATTCATGTGTTTTCTTTTCATAACCACATGGATCCACTAGATGTCATTGCATGTGTGTTCTTTTCACAAACCACATGGATCGGTTGGTGTCATTGCATGTATGTTCTTTTCCTAGACCACATTGATGCACATTACATCACACACTCAAGTGGCTTCTGTGATGCAACTTCTTCCACACTGGTGCAACATGCGATGTGGAATCTACTTTCCTATCTGTTTTTGGTCCCTATGACCAAGGTTTGACACATTGGTCCACTAGTTGCATTGCATGGGTTCTTTTCCTAGACCACATTGATCCACTAGTGGCATTGCATGTGTTCTTTTCGTAAACCATACTAATCCACATGACAACACACACTATAGTGGATTATGTGATGCAACTTCTGCCACACTGGTGCCACATGCAGCATGGAAGCTGCTTTTCTATGTGTTTTTTTCTCCGTGTCACCATGGTTTGACACACTGATCCACATGATTCCATTGCATGTGTTCTTTTCCTACACCACATGGATCCACATGACAACACACACTCCATTGGATTATGTGATGCAACTTCTGGCACACTAGTGCAACATGCAATGTGGAAGCTGCTTTCCTATCTATTTTTGGTTTATGCCACCATTGTTTGACACACTAGTCCACTAGATGTCATTGCATGTGTGTTCTTTTCATAAACCACACTGATCCACTAGATGTCATTGCATGTGTGTTCTTTTCATAAACCACAGTTATCCACATGAAAACTCACACTCTAGTGGATTCTGTGATGCAACTTCTGCCACACTCGTGCAACATGCAACATGGAAGCTGCTTTCCTATGTGAATTTTGTATGTGTTACTATGGTTTGACAGACTGATTGGCATTGCATGTGTTCTTCTCCTAAACCACACTGATCCACATGACAACACACACTCCAGTGGATTTTATGATGCAACTTCTACCACACTGGTGCAACATGCAGCATCAAGCTGCTTTCCTATGTGTTTTTGGTCTGTGTCACCATGGTTTGACACACTGATCCACATGATGCCATTTCATATGTTTTGTTCCTATACCACATGGATCCACATGACAACACACACTCTAGTGGATTCTGTGATGCAACTTTGGCCACACTAGTGCAACATGCAATGTGGAAGCTGCTTTCCTATCTGTTTTTGGTCTATGTCACCATGGTTTGACACACTGATCCAATAGATGTAATTACATGTGTGTTATTTTCATAAACCACACTGATCCACTAGTTGTAATTGCATGTGTGTTCTTTTCATAAACCACACTGATCCACGTGACCACACACACTCCACTGGATTATGTGATGCAACTTCTACCACACTAGTGCTACATGCAGCATGGAAGCTTCTTTCCTATGTGTTTTTGGTCTGTATCACCATGGTTTGACTCAATGATCCACATGATGCCATTGCATATGTTCCTTTCCTATATCACATGGATCCACATGACAAAGCACACTTTGGTGGATTCTCTGATGCAACTTCTGCCACCTTGGTGCAACATGCAATGTGGAAGCTGCTTTCCAATCTGTTTTTCGTCTGTGTCACCATGCTTTGACACACTGATATACTAGATGTAATTCCATGTGTGTTCTTTTCATAAACCACATGGACCCACTAGATGTCATTGCATGTGTGTTCTTTTCATAAACCACACTGATCCACTGGATGTCATTGCATGTGTGTTCTTTTCATAAACCACATTGATCCACTAGATGTCATCAAATATGTGTTCTTTTAATAAACCACATGGATCCACTAGATGTCATTGCATGTGTGTTCTTTTCATAAACCACATGCATCCACTAGATGTCGTTACATGTGTGTTCTTTTTATAAACCACATGGATCCATTGATGTCATTGCATGTTTGTTCTTTTCATAAACATCATTGATCCACATTACATCACACACTCCAGTGAATTCTGTGAAGCAACATCTACTACACCGGTGCACCATGCAATGTGGAAGCTACTTTCCTATATGTCTTTGGTCTCTGTGACCAAGGTTTTACACACTGGTCCACTAGTGGCATGGCATGTGTTCTTTTCCTAGACCACACTGATCTACTAGATGCCATTGAATGTGTGTTCTTTTCCTAAACCACACTGATCCACATGACTACACACAGTCAAGTGGATTATGTGATGCAAGTTCTGCCACACTAGTGCAACATGCAACATGGAAGCTGCTTTCCTATATGTTTTTGGTCTGTTTCACCATGGTTTGACCTAGTGATCCACTAGTGGCATTCAATGTGTTCTTTTCCTAAACCACACTGATCCACATGACAATACACACTCCAGTTGATTACGTGATGCAACTTCTGCCACATTGGTGCAACATGCAGCATGGAAGCTACTTTCCTATGTGTTTTTGGTCTGTTTCACCATGGTTTAACACACTGATCCTCATGATGCCATTTCATGTGTTCTTTTTCTATACCACATGGATGCGCATGACAACACATACTCCAGTGGATTCTGTTATGCAACTTCTGCCAGACTGGTGCAACATGCAATCTGGAAGTTCCTTTCCTATCTGTTTTTGGTCTGTGTCACCTTGGTTTCACACACTGATCCAGTATATGTCATTGCATGTGTGTTCTTTTCATAAACCACACTGATCCACTAGATGTTATTGCATGTGTGTTCTTTTCATAAACCACACTGATCCACATGACAACACACAATCTAGTGGATTCTGTGATGCAACTTCTGCCACACTTGTGCAACATGAAGCATGGAAGCTCCTTTCCTATGTGAATTTGGTATGTGTTACTATGGTTTCACAGACTGATTGGCATTGGATGTGTTCTTTTCCTAAACCACACCGATCCACATTACACATACTCCAGTGGATTCTGTGATGCAACTTCTACCACACTGGTGCGACATGCACCATGCAAGCTGCTTTCCTACGTGTTTTTGGTCTGTGTCACCATGGTTTGACACACTGATCCACATGATTCCATCGCATTTGTTCTTTTCCTATCCCACATGGATCCACATGACAACACACACTCAATGGATTCTGTGATGCAACTTCTGCCACACTAGTGCAACATGCAATGTGGAAGCTGCTTTCCTATGTGTTTCTGGTCCGTGTTACCATGGTATGACACACTGATCTACTAGATGTCATTCCATGTGTGTTCTTTTCATAAACCACACTGATCCACTAGATGTCATTGCATGTGTGTTATTTTCATAAACCACACTCAAGTGAATTCTGTGATGCAACTTCTGCCACACTAGTGCAACATGCAATGTACAACATGGAAGCTGCTTTCCTATGTGTATTCAGTCTGTGACGCCATGGTTTGATAGACTGATCAACTAGTGGAATTACATGTGTTTTTTCGTAAACCACACTGATCCACATGACAACACACTCTCTCTAGTGGATTCTGTGATGCAAATTCTGCCACACTTGTGCAACATGAAGTATGGAAGCTACTTTCCTATGTGTTTTTGGTCTATGTGACCATGGTTTGACACACTAATCCAAATGATGCCATTGCATGTATTCTTTTCCTATACCACATGGATCCACATGACAACACCCACTCTAGTGGATTCTGTGATACAAGTTCTGCCACACCAGTGCAACATGGAATGTGGAATCTGCTTTCCTATCTGTTTTTGGTCTGTGTCACCATGGTTTGAGACACCGATCCACTAGATTTCATTGCATGTGTGTTATTTTCATAAACCACACTGATCCACGTGAGAAAACACTCTAGTGGATTTTGTGATGCAACTTCTGCCACACTATTGCAACATGCAGCATGTAAGCTGCTTTCCTATGTGTTTTTGGTCTGTGTCACCATGGTTTGACAGACTGATCCACCAATGGAATTGCATGTGTTCTTTTCCTAAACCACACTTATCCACATGACAACACACACTAGAGTGGATTTTATGATGCAACTTCTGCCACACTGGTGCAACATGCAGCATCAAGCTGCTTTCCTATGTGTTTTTGGTCTGTGTCACGATGGTTTGACACACTGATCCACATGATGCCATTTCATATGTTCTGTTCCTATACCACATGGATCCACATGACAACACACACTCTAGTGGACTATGTGATGCAACTTTGGCCACACTAGTGCAACATGCAATGTGGACGCTGCTTTCCTATCTGTTTTTGGTCTATGTCACCATGGTTTGACACACTGATCCAATAGATGTAATTGCATGTGTGTTCTTTTCATAAACCACACTGATCCACTAGATGTAATTGCATGTGTGTTCTTTTCATCAACCACACTGACCCACATGACCACACACACTCCACTGGATTATGTGATGCAACTTCTGCCACACTAGTGCAACATGCAGCATGGAAGCTTCTTTCCTATTTGTTTTTGTTCTGTATCACCATGGTTTGACACACTGATCCACATGATGCCATTGCATGTGTTCCTTTCGTATAGCACATGGATCCACATGACAACACACACTTCGGTGGATTCTGTGATGCAACTTCTACCACCTTGGTGCAACATGCATTGTGGAAGCTGCTTTCCAATATGTTTTTGGTATGTGTCACCATGGCTTGACACACTGGTAAACTAGATGTCATTCCATGTTTGTTCTTTTCATAAACCACATGGATCCACTAGATGTCATTACATGTGTGTTCTTTTCATAAACCAAACTGATCCACTGGATGTCATTGCATGTGTGTTCTTTTCATAAACCACTTTGATCCACTAGATGTCATCAAATGTGTGTTCTTTTCATAAACCACATGGATCCACTAGATGTCATTGCATGTGTGTTCTTTTCATAAACCACATGGATCCACTAGATGTCGTTCCATGTGTGTTCTTTTTATAAACCACATGGATCCACTGATGTCATTGCATGTGTGTTCCTTTCATAAACCACATTGATCCACATTACATCACACACTCCAGTGGATTCTGCGATGCAACTTCTACTACACCGGTGCACCATGCAATATGGAAGCTACTTTCCTATATGTCTTTGGTCTCTATGACCAAGGTTTTACACACTGGTCCACTAGTGGCATGGCATGTGTTCTTTTCCTAGACCACACTAATCTACTAGATGCCATTGAATGTGTGTTCTTTTCCTAGACCACACTGATCCAGATGACTACACACACTCAATTTGATTCTGTGATGCAACTTCTGCCACACTAGTGCAACATGCATCATGGAAGCTACTTTCCTATATGTTTTTGGTATGTGTCACCATGGTTTGACATAGTGCTCCACTAGTGGCATTCCATGTGTTCTTTTCCTAAACCACACTGATCCACATGACAATACACATTCCATTGGATTATGTGTATTCTTTTCTTGGACCACATTGATCCACTAGATGTCATTACGTGTGTGTTCATTTCATAAACCACATGGACCCACTAGATGTCATAAAATGTGTGTTCTTTTCATAAACCACGTAGATCTACTGGATGTCATAGCATGTGTGTTCTTTTCATAAACCACTGGATCCACTAGATGTCTTTGCATCTTTGTTCTTTTCATAAACCGCATGGATCCACTGATGTCAATTCATGTGTTTTCTTTTCATAACCACATGGATCCACTAGATGTCATTGCATGTGTGTTCTTTTCACAAACCACATGGATCGGTTGGTGTCATTGCATGTATGTTCTTTTCCTAGACCACATTGATGCACATTACATCACACACTCAAGTGGCTTCTGTGATGCAACTTCTTCCACACTGGTGCAACATGCGATGTGGAATCTACTTTCCTATCTGTTTTTGGTCTCTATGACCAAGGTTTGACACATTGGTCCACTAGTTGCATCGCATGGGTTCTTTTCCTAGACCACATTGATCCACTAGTGGCATTGCATGTGTTCTTTTCGTAAACCATACTGATCCACATGACAACACACACTCTAGCGGATTATGTGATGCAACTTCTGCCACACTGGTGCCACATGGAGCATGGAAGCTGCTTTTCTATGTGTTTTTGCTCCGTGTCACCATGGTTTGACACACTGATCCACATGATTCCATTGCATGTGTTCTTTTCCTACACCACATGGATCCACATGACAACACACACTCAAGTGGATTCTGTGATGCAACTACTGGCACACTAGTGCAACATGCAATGTGGAAGCTGCTTTCCTATCTATTTTTGGTTTATGCCACCATTGTTTGACACACTAGTCCACTAGATGTCATTGCATGTGTGTTCTTTTCATAAACCACACTGATCCACTAGATGTCATTGCATGTGTGTTCTTTTCATAAACCACAGTTATCCACATGAAAACTCACACTCTAGTGGATTCTGTGATGCAACTTCTGCCACACTCGTGCAACATGCAACATGGAATTTGCTTTCCTATGTGAATTTGGTATGTGTTACTATGGTTTGACAGACTGATTGGCATTGCATGTGTTCTTTTCCTAAACCACACCGATCCCCATAACACATACTCCAGTGGATTCTATGAGGCAAGTTCGGCCACACTAGTGCGACATGCACCATGCAAGCTGCTTTCCTATGTGTTTTTGGTCTGTGTCACAATGGTTTGACACACTGATCCACATGATGCCATTTCATGTGTTCTTTTCCTATACCACATCGATCCACATGACAACACACACTAAATGGATTCTGTGATGCAAATTCTGCCACACTGGTGCAACATGCAATGTGGAAGCTGCTTTCCTATGTGTTTTTATTCCGTGTTACCATGGTTTGACACACTGATCTACTAAATCTCATTACATGTGTGTTCTTTTCATTGCAGCTTCTGCCACACTTGTGCAACATGCAACGTGCAACATGGAAGGTGCTTTCCTATGTGTATTCAGTCTGTGACGCCATGGTTTGATAGACTGATCAACTAGTGGCATTACATGTGTTTTTTTGTAAACTACACTGATCCACATGACAACACACTCTCTAGTGGATTCTGTGATGCAAATTCTGCCACACTGGTGCAACATGAAGTATGGAAGCTGCTTTCCTATGTGTTTTTGGTCTATGTGACCATGGTTTGACACACTGATCCACATGATGCCATTGCATGTATTCTTTTCCTATACCACATGGATCCACATGACAACACACACTCTAGTGGATTCTGTGATGCAAGTTCTGCCACACTAGTGCAACATGCAATGTGGAATCTGCTTTCCTATCTGTTTTTGGTATGTGTCACCATGGTTTGAGACACTGATCCACTAGATTTCATTGCATGTGTGTTCTTTTCATAAACCACACTGATCCAGGTGAGAAAACACACTCTAGTGGATTCTTTGATGCACCTTCTTCCACACTGTTGCAACATGCAGCATGTAAGCTGCTTTCCTATGTGTTTTTGGTCTGTGTCACCATGGTTTGACAGACTGATCCACCAGTGGCATTGCATGTGTTCTTTTCCTAAAATACACTGATCCACATGACAACACACACTCCAGCAGATTTTATGATGCAACTTCTACCACACTGGTGCACCATCCAGCATCAAGCTGCTTTCATATGTGTTTTTGGTCTGTGTCACCATGGTTTGACACACTGATCCACATGATGCCATTTCATATGTTCTGTTCCTATACCAGATGGATCCACATGACAACATACACTCTAGTGGATTCTGTGATGCAACTTTGGCCACACTAGTGAAACATGCAATGTGGAAGCTGCTTTCCTATCTGTTTTTGGTCTATGTCACCATGGTTTGACACACTGATCCAATAGATGTAATTACATGTGTGTTCTTTTCATAAACCACACTGATCCACTAGATGTAATTGCATGTGTGTTGTTCTCATAAACCACACTGATCCACATGACCACACACACTCCACTGGATTATGTGATGCAACTTCTACCACACTAGTGCTACATGCAGCATGGAAGCTTCTTTCCTATGTGTTTTTGGTCTATATCACCATGGTTTCACACAATGATCCACATGATGCCATTGCATGTGTTCCTTTCCTATATCACATGGATCCACATGACAAAGCACATTTCGGTGGATTCTGTGATGCAACTTCTGCCACCTTGGTGCAACATGCAATGTGGAAGATGCTTTCCAATCTGTTTTTTCGTCTGTGTCACCATGCTTTGACACACTGATATACTAGATGTCATTCCATGTGTGTTCTTATCATAAACCACATGGATCCACTAGATGTCATTGCATGTGTGTTCTTTTCATAAACAAAACTGATCCACTGGATGTGATTGCATGTGTGTTCTTTTCATAAACCACATTGATCCACTAGATGTCATCAAATGTGTGTTCTTTTCATAAACCACATGGATCCGCTAGATGTCATTGCATGTGTGTTCTTTTCATAAACCACATGCATCCACTAGATGTCGTTACACGTGTGTTCTTTTTATAAACCACATGGATCCATTGATGTCATTGCATGCGTGTTCTTTTCATAAAACAACATTGATCCACATTACATCACACACTCGAGTGAATTCTGTGATGCAACTTCTACCACACCGGTGCCCCATGCAATATGGAAGCTACTTTCCTATATGTCTTTGGTCTCTGTGGCCAAGGTTTTACACACTGGTCCACTAGTGGCATGGCATGTGTTCTTTTCCTAGACCACACTGATCTACTAGATGCCACTGAATGTGTGTACTTTTCCTAAACCACACTGATCCACATGACTACACACTGTCAAGTGGATTATGTGATGGAACTTCTGCCACACTAGTGCAACATGCAACATGGAAGCTGCTTTCCTATATGTTTTTGGTCTGTGTCACCATGGTTTGACATAGTGATCCACTAGTGGCATTCAATGTGTTCTTTTCCTAAACCACACTGATCCACATGACAATACACATTCCAGTGGATTATGTGATGCAACTTCTGCCACATTGGTGCAACATGCAGCATGGAAGCTACTTTCCTATGTGTTTTTGGTCTGTTTCACCATGGTTTGACACACTGATCCACATGATGCCATTTCATGTGTTCTTTTTCTATACCACATGGATCCACATGACAACACATAGTCTAGTGGATTCTGTTGTGCAACTTCTGCCAGACTGGTGCAACATGCAATGTGGAAGTTGCTTTCCTATCTGTTTTTGGTCTGTGTCACCTTGGTTTCACACACTGATCCACTACATGTCATTGCATGTGTGTTCTTTTCATAAACCACACTGATCCACTAGATGTCATTGCATGTGTGTTCTTTTCATAAACCACACTGATCCACATGACAACACACAATCTAGTGGATTCTCTGATGCAACTTCTACCACACTTGTGCAACATGAAGCATGTAAGCTGCTTTCCTATGTGAATTTGGTATGTGTTACTATGGTTTGACAAACTGATTGGCATTGGATGTGTTCTTTTCCTAAACCACACCGATCCACATTACACATACTCTAGTGGATTCTGTGATGCAACTTCTACCACACTGGTGCGACATGCACCATGCAAGCTGCTTTCCTATGTGTTTTTGGTCTGTGTCACCATGGTTTGACACACTGATCCACATGATTCCATCGCATGTGTTCTTTTCCTATCGCACATGGATCCACATGACAACACACACTCAGTGGATTCTGTGATGCAACTTCTACCACTTAGTGCAACATGCAATGTGGAAGCTGCTTTCCTATGTGTTTTTGGTCCGTGTTACCATGGTTTGACACACTGATCTACCAGATGTCATTCAATGTGTGTTCTTTTCATAAACCACACTGATCCACTAGATGTGATTGCATGTGTGTTATTTTCATAAACCACACTCAAGTGAATTCAGTGATGCAACTTCTGCCACACTAGTGCAACATGCAACGTGCAACATGGAAGCTGCTTTCCTATTCGTATTCAGTCTGTCACGCCATGGTTTGATAGACTGATCAACTAGTGGAATTACATGTGTTTTTTTGTAAACCACACCGATCCACATGACAACACACTCTCTCTAGTGGATTCTGTGATGCAAATTCTGCCACACTTGGGCAACATGAAGTATGGAAGCTACTTTCCTATGTGTTTTTGGTCTATGTGACCATGGTTTGACACACTCGTGCAACATGCAACATGGAAGCTGCTTTCCTATGTGAATTTGGTATGTGTTACTATGGTTTGACAGACTGATTGGCATTGCATGTATTCTTTTCCTAAACCACACTGATCCACATGACAACACACACTCCAGTGGATTTTATGATGCAACTTCTACCACACTGGTGCAACATGCAGCATCAAGCTGCTTTCCTATGTGTTTTTGGTCTGTGTCACCATGGTTTGACACACTGATCCACATGATGCCATTTCATATGTTCTGTTCCTATACCACATGGATCCACATGACAACACACACTCTAGTGGATTCTGTGATGCAACTTTGGCCACACTAGTGCAACATGCAATGTGGAAGCTGCTTTCCTATCTGTTTTTGGTCTATGTCACCATGGTTTGACACACTGATCCAATAGATGTAATTACATGTGTGTTATTTTCATAAACCACACTGATCCACTAGATGTAATTGCATGTGTGTTCTTTTCATAAACCACACTGATCCACATGACCACACACACTCCACTGGAGTATGTGATGCAACTTCTACCACACTAGTACAACATGCAGCATGGAAGCTTCTTTCCTATGTGTTTTTGGTCTGTATCACCATGGTTTGACTCAATGATCCACATGATGCCATTGCATGTGTTCCTTTCCTATATCACATGGATCCACATGACAAAGCACACTTCGGTGGATTCTTTGATGCAACTTCTGCCACCTTGGTGCAACATGCAATGTGGAAGCTGCTTTCCAATCTGTTTTTCGTCTGTGTCACCATGCTTTGACACACTGATATACTAGATGTAATTCCATGTGTGTTCTTTTCATAAACCACATGGATCCACTAGATGTCATTGCATGTGTGTTCTTTTCATAAACCAGACTGATCCACTGGATGTCATTGCATGTGTGTTCTTTTCATAAACCACATTGATCCACTAGATGTCATCAAATGTGTGTTCTTTTAATAAACCACATGGATCCACTAGATGTCATTGCATGTGTGTTCTTTTCATAAACCACGTGCATCCACTAGATGTCGTTACATGTGTGTTCTTTTTATAAACCACATGGATCCATTGATGTCATTGCATGTGTGTTCTTTTCATAAACATCATTGATCCACATTACATCACACACTCCAGTGAATTCTGTGAAGCAACATCTACTACACCAGTGCACCATGCAATGTGGAAGCTACTTTCCTATATGTCTTTGGTCTCTGTGACCAAGGTTTTACACACTGGTCCACTAGTGGCATGGCATGTGTTCTTTTCCTAGACCACACTGATCTACTAGATGGCACTGAATGTGTGTTCTTTTCCTAAACCACACTGATCCACATGACTACACACAGTCAAGTGGATTATGTGATGCAAGTTCTGCCACACTAGTACAACATGCAACATGGAAGCTGCTATCCTATATATTTTTGGTCTGTTTCACCATGGTTTGACATAGTGATCCACTAGTGGCATTCAATGTGTTCTTTTCCTAAACCACACTGATCCACATGACAATACACACTCCAGTTGATTACGTGATGCAACTTCTGCCACATTGGTGCAACATGCAGCATGGAAGCTACTTTCCTATGTGTTTTTGGTCTGTTTCACCATGGTTTGACACACTGATCCTCATCATGCCATTTCATGTGTTCTTTTTCTATACCACATGGATGCACATGACAACACATACTCCAGTGGATTCTGTTATGCAACTTCTGCTAGACTGGTGCAACATGCAATGTGGAAGTTCCCTTCCTATCTGTTTTTGGTCTGTGTCACCTTGGTTTCACACACTGATCCAGTATATGTCATTGCATGTGTGTTCTTTTCATAAACCACACTGATCCACTAGATGTCATTGCATGTGTGTTCTTTTCATAAACCCCACTGATCCACATGTCAACACACAATCTAGTGGATTCTGTGATGCAACTTCTGCCACACTTGTGCAACATGAAGCATGGAAGCTGCTTTCCTATGTGAATTTGGTATGTGTTACTATGGTTTCACAGACTGATTGGCATTGGATGTGTTCTTTTCCTAAACCACACCGATCCACATTACACATACTCTAGTGGATTCTGTGATGCAACTTCTACCACACTGGTGCGACATGCACCATGCAAGCTGCTTTCCTATGTGTTTTTGGTCTGTGTCACCATGGTTTGACACACTGATCCACATGATTCCATCGCATGTGTTCTTTTCCTATCCCACATGGATCCACATGACAACACACACTCAGTGGATTCTGTGATGCAACTTCTGCCACACTAGTGCAACATGCAATGTGGAAGCTGCTTTCCTATGTGTTTTTGGTCCGTGTTACCATGGTTTGACACACTGATCTACCAGATGTCATTCAATGTGTGTTCTTTTCATAAACCACACTGATCCACTAGATGTCATTGCATGTGTGTTATTTTCATAAACCACACTCAAGTGAATTCAGTGATGCAACTACTGCCACACTAGTGCAACATGCAACGTGCAACATGGAAGCTGCTTTCCTATGTGTATTCAGTCTGTCACGCCATGGTTTGATAGACTGATCAACTAGTGGAATTACATGTGTTTTTTTGTAAACCACACCGATCCACATGACAACACACTCTCTCTAGTGGATTCCGTGATGCAAATTCTTCCACACTTGGGCAACATGAAGTATGGAAGCTACTTTCCTATGTGTTTTTGGTCTATGTGACCATGGTTTGACACACTCGTGCAACATGCAACATGGAAGCTGCTTTCCTATGTGAATTTGGTATGTGTTACTATGGTTTGACAGACTGATTGGCATTGCATGTGTTCTTTTCCTAAACCACACTGATCCACATGACAACACACACTCCAGTGGATTTTATGATGCAACTTCTACCACACTGGTGCAACATGCAACATCAAGCTGCTTTCCTATGTGTTTTTGGTCCGTGTCACCATGGTTTGACACACTGATCCACATGATGCCATTTCATATGTTCTGTTCCTATACCACATGGATCCACATGACAACACACACTCTAGTGGATTCTGTGATGCAACTTTGGCCACACTAGTGCAACATGCAATGTGGAAGCTGCTTTCCTATCTGTTTTTGGTCTATGTCACCATGGTTTGACACACTGATCCAATAGATGTAATTACATGTGTGTTATTTTCATAAACCACACGGATCCACTAGATGTAATTGCATGTGTGTTCTTTTCATAAACCACACTGATCCACATGACCACACACACTCCACTGGAGTATGTGATGCAACTTCTACCACACTAGTACAACATGCAGCATGGAAGCTGCTTTCCTATGTGAATTTGGTATGTGTTACTATGGTTTCACAGACTGATTGGCATTGGATGTGTTCTTTTCCTAAACCACACCGATCCACATTACACATACTCGAGTGGATTCTGTGATGCAACTTCTACCACACTGGTGCGACATGCACCATGCAAGCTGCTTTCCTACGTGTTTTTGGTCTGTGTCACCATGGTTTGACACACTGATCCACATGATTCCAGCGCATGTGTTCTTTTCCTATCCCACATGGATCCACATGACAACACACACTCAATGGATTCTGTGATGCAACTTCTGCCACACTAGTGCAACATGCAATGTGGAAGCTGCTTTCCTATGTGTTTCGGGTCCGTGTTACCATGGTATGACACACTGATCTACTAGATGTCATTCAATGTGTGTTCTTTTCATAAACCACACTGATCCACTAGATGTCATTGCATGTGTGTTATTTTCATAAACCACACTCAAGTGAATTCTGTGATGCAACTTCTGCCACACTAGTGCAACATGCAACGTACAACATGGAAGCTGCTTTCCTATGTGTATTCAGTCTGTGACACCATGGTTTGATAGACTGATCAACTAGTGGAATTACATGTGTTTTTTCGTAAACCACACTGATCCACATGACAACACACTCTCTCTAGTGGATTCCGTGATGCAAATTCTGCCACACTTGTGCAACATGAAGTATGGAAGCTACATTCCTATGTGTTTTTGGTCTATGTGACCATGGTTTGACACACTAATCCAAATGATGCCATTGCATGTATTCTTTTCCTATACCACATGGATCCACATGACAACACCCACTCTAGTGGATTCTGTGATACAAGTTCTGCCACACCAGTGCAACATGGAATGTGGAATCTGCTTTCCTATCTGTTTTTGGTCTGTGTCACCATGGTTTGAGACACCGATCCACTAGATTTCATTGCATGTGTGTTATTTTCATAAACCACACTGATCCACGTGAGAAAACACTCTAGTGGATTTTGTGATGCAATTTCTGCCACACTTTTGCAACATGCAGCATGTAAGCTGCTTTCCTATGTGTTTTTGGTCTGTGTCACCATGGTTTGACAGACTGATCCACCAATGGAATTGCATGTGTTCTTTTCCTAAACCACACTTATCCACATGACAACACACACTAGAGTGGATTTTATGATGCAACTTCTGCCACACTGGTGCAACATGCAGCATCAAGCTGCTTTCCTATGTGTTTTTGGTCTGTGTCACGATGGTTTGACACACTGATCCACATGATGCCATTTCATATGTTCTGTTCCTATACCACATGGATCCACATGACAACACACACTCTAGTGGATTATGTGATGCAACTTTGGCCACACTAGTGCAACATGCAATGTGGACGCTGCTTTCCTATCTGTTTTTGGTCTATGTCACCATGGTTTGACACACTGATCCAATAGATGTAACTGCATGTGTGTTCTTTTCATAAACCACACTGATCCACTAGATGTAATTGCATGTGTGTTCTTTTCATAAACCACACTGACCCACATGACCACACACACTCCACTGGATTATGTGATGCAACTTCTGCCACACTAGTGCAACATGCAGCATGGAAGCTTCTTTCCTATTTGTTTTTGGTCTGTATCACCATGGTTTGACACACTGATCCACATGATGCCATTGCATGTGTTCCTTTCGTATAGCACACTGATCCACATGACAACACACACTTCGGTGGATTCTGTGATGCAACTTCTGCCACCTTGGTGCAACATGCAATGTGGAAGCTGCTTTCCAATATGTTTTTGGTATGTGTCACCATGGCTTGACACACTGGTAAACTAGATGTCATTCCATGTTTCTTCTTTTCATAAACCACATGGATCCACTATATGTCATTACATGTGTGTTCTTTTCATAAACCAAACTGAGCCACTGGATGTCATTGCATGTGTGTTCTTTTCATAAACCACTTTTATCCACTAGATGTCATCAAATGTGTGTTCTTTTCATAAACCACATGGATCCACTAGATGTCATTGCATGTGTGTTCTTTTCATAAACCACATGGATCCACTAGATGTCGTTACATGTGTGTTCTTTTTATAAACCACATGGATCCACTGATGTCATTGCATGTGTGTTCCTTTCATAAACCACATTGATCCACATTACATCACACACTCCAGTGGATTCTGCGATGCAACTTCTACTACACCGGTGCACCATGCAATATGGAAGCTACTTTCCTATATGTCTTTGGTCTCTATGACCAAGGTTTTACACACTGGTCCACTAGTGGCATGGCATGTGTTCTTTTCCTAGACCACACTAATCTACTAGATGCCATTGAATGTGTGTTCTTTTCCTAGACCACACTGATCCAGATGACTACACACACTCAATTTGATTCTGTGATGCAACTTCTGCCACACTAGTGCAACATGCATCATGGAAGCTACTTTCCTATATGTTTTTGGTATGTGTCACCATGGTTTGACATAGTGCTCCACTAGTGGCATTCCATGTGTTCTTTTCCTAAACCACACTGATCCACATGACAATACACATTCCATTGGATTATGTGTATTCTTTTCTTGGACCACATTGATCCACTAGATGTCATTACGTGTGTGTTCATTTCATAAACCACATGGACCCACTAGATGTCATAAAATGTGTGTTCTTTTCATAAACCATGTAGATCTACTGGATGTCATAGCATGTGTGTTCTTTTCATAAACCACCTGGAGCCACTAGATGTGTTTGCATGTTTGTTCTTTTCATAAACCACAAGGATCCACTGATGTCATTTCATGTGTTTTCTTTTCATAACCACATGGATCCACTAGATGTTATTGCATGTGTGTTCTTTTCACAAACCACATGGATTGGTTGGTGTCATTGCATGTATGTTCTTTTCCTAGACCACATTGATCCACATTACATCACACACTCAAGTGGCTTCTATGATGCAACTTCTTCCACACTGGTGCAACATGCGATGTGGAAGCTACTTTCCTATCTGTTTTTGGTCTCTATGACCAAGGTTTGACACATTGGTCCACTAGTTGCATTGCATGGGTTCTTTTCCTAGACCACATTGATCCACTAGTGGCATTGCATGTGTTCTTTTCATAAACCATACTGATCCACATGACAACACACACTCTAGTGGATTATGTGATGCAACTTCTGTCACACTGGTGCAACATGCAGCATGGAAGCTGCTTTTCTATGTGTTTTTGCTCCGTGTCACCATGGTTTGACACACTGATCCACATGATTCCATTGCATGTGTTCTTTTCCTACACCACATGGATCCACATGACAACAGACACTCCAGTGGATTCTGTGATGCAACTTCTGGCACACTAGTGCAACATGCAACGTGGAAGCTGCTTTCCTATCTATTTTTGGTTTATGCCACCATTGTTTGACACACTAGTCCACTAGATGTCATTGCATGTGTGTTCTTTTCATAAACCACACTGATCCACTAGATGTCATTGCATGTGTGCTCTTTTCATAAACCACACTTATCCACATGACAACTCACACTCTAGTGGATTCTGTGATGCAACTTCTTCCACACTCGTGCAACATGCAACATGGAAGTTGCTTTCCTATGTGAATTTGGTATGTGTTACTATGGTTTGACAGACTGATTGGCATTGCATGTGTTCTTTTCCTAAACTACACCGATCCACATAACACATACTCCAGTGGATTCTATGAGGCAAGTTCGGCCACACTGGTGCGACATGCACCATGCAAGCTGCTTTCCTCTGTGTTTTTGGTCTGTGTCACGATGGTTTGACACACTGATCCACATGATGCCATTTCATATGTTCTGTTCCTATACCACATGGATCCACATGACAACACACACTCTAGTGGATTATGTGATGCAACTTTGGCCACACTAGTGCAACATGCAATGTGGACGCTGCTTTCCTATCTGTTTTTGGTCTATGTCACCATGGTTTGACACACTGATCCAATAGATGTAATTGCATATGTGTTCTTTTCATAAACCACACTGATCCACTAGATGTAATTGCATGTGTGTTCTTTTCATAAACCACACTGACCCACATGACCACACACACTCCACTGGATTATGTGATGCAACTTCTGCCACACTAGTTCAACATGCAGCATGGAAGCTTCTTTCCTATTTGTTTTTGGTCTGTATCACCATGGTTTGACACACTGATCCACATGATGCCATTGCATGTGTTCCTTTCGTATAGCACATGGATCCACATGACAACACACACTTCGGTGTATTCTGTGATGCAACTTCTGCCACCTTGGTGCAACATGCAATGTGGGAGCTGCTTTCCAATATGTTTTTGGTATGTGTCACCATGGCTTAACACACTGGTAAACTAGATGTCATTCCATGTTTGTTCTTTTCATAAACCACATGGATCGACTAGATGTCATTACATGTGTGTTCTTTTCATAAACCAAACTGAGCCACTTGATGTCATTGCATGTGTGTTCTTTTCATAAACCACTTTGATCCACTAGATGTTATCAAATGTGTGTTCTTTTCATAAACCACATGGATCCACTAGATGTCATTGCATGTGTGTTCTTTTCATAAACCACATGCATCCACTACATGTCGTTACATGTGTGTTCTTTTTATAAACCACATGGATCCACTGATGTCATTGCATGTGTGTTCCTTTCATAAACCACATTGATCCACATTACATGACACACTCCAGTGGATTCTGCGATGCAACTTCTACTACACCGGTGCACCATGCAATGTGGAAGCTACTTTCCTATATGTCTTTGGTCTCTGTGACCAAGGTTTTACACACTGGTCCACTAGTGCCATGGCATGTGTTCTTTTCCTAGACCACACTGATCTACTAGATGCCATTGAATGTGTGTTCTTTTCCTAAACCACACTGATCCAGATGACTACACACACTCAATTGGATTCTGTGATGCAACTTCTGCCACACTAGTGCAACATGCAGCATGGAAGCTACTTTCCTATATGTTTTTGGTATGTGTCACCATGGTTTGACATCGTGCTCCACTAGTGGCATTCCATGTGTTCTTTTCCTAAACCACACTGATCCACATGACAATACACATTCCATTGGATTATGTGTATTCTTTTCTTGGACCACATTGATCCACTAGATGTCATTGCGTGTGTGTTCATTTCATAAACCACATGGACCCACTAGATGTCATAAAA
>OU342742.1:462123874-462220054 GCA_910589775.1 Avena eriantha
GCAACATGAAGTATGGAAGCTACTTTCCTATGTGTTTTTGGTCTATGTGACCATGGTTTGACACACTGATCCACATGATGCCATTGCATGTATTCTTTTCCTATACCACATGGATCCACATGACAACACCCACTCTAGTGGATTCTGTGATACAAGTTCTGCCACACCAGTGCAACATGGAATGTGGAATCTGCTTTCCTATCTATTTTTGGTCTGTGTCACCATGGTTGGAGACACTGATCCACTAGATTTCATTGCATGTGTGTTATTTTCATAAACCACACTGATCCACGTGAGAAGACACACTCTAGTGGATTCTGTGATGCAACTTCTTCCACACTGTTGCAACATGCAGCATGTAAGCTGCTTTCCTATGTGTTTTTCGTCTGTGTCACCATGGTTTGACAGACTGATCCACCAATGGAATTGCATGTGTTCTTTCCTAAACCACACTGATCCACATGACAACACACACTACATTGGATTTTATGATGCAACTTCTCCTACTCTGATGCAACATGCAGCATCAAGCTGCTTTCCTATGTGTTTTTGGTCTGTGTCACGATGGTTTGACACACTAATCCACATGATGCCATTTCATATGTTCTATTCCTATACCACATATATCCACATGACAACACACACTCTAGTGGATTATGTGATGCAACTTTGGCCACACTAGTGCAACATGCAATGTGGACGCTGCTTTCCTATCTGTTTTTGGTCTATGTCACCATGGTTTGACACACTGATCCAATAGATGTAACTGCATGTGTGTTCTTTTCATAAACCACACTGATCCACTAGATGTAATTGCATGTGTGTTCTTTTCATAAACCACACTGACCCACATGACCACACACACTCCACTGGATTATGTGATGCAACTTCTGCCACACTAGTGCAACATGCAGCATGGAAGCTTCTTTCCTATTTGTTTTTGGTCTGTATCACCATGGTTTGACACACTGATCCACATGATGCCATTGCATGTGTTCCTTTCGTATAGCACACTGATCCACATGACAACACACACTTCGGTGGATTCTGTGATGCAACTTCTGCCACCTTGGTGCAACATGCAATGTGGAAGCTGCTTTCCAATATGTTTTTGGTATGTGTCACCATGGCTTGACACACTGGTAAACTAGATGTCATTCCATGTTTGTTCTTTTCATAAACCACATGGATCCACTATATGTCATTACATGTGTGTTCTTTTCATAAACCAAACTGAGCCACTGGATGTCATTGCATGTGTGTTCTTTTCATAAACCACTTTTATCCACTAGATGTCATCAAATGTGTGTTCTTTTCATAAACCACATGGATCCACTAGATGTCATTGCATGTGTGTTCTTTTCATAAACCACATGGATCCACTAGATGTCGTTACATGTGTGTTCTTTTTATAAACCACATGGATCCACTGATGTCATTGCATGTATTCTTTTCCTATACCACATGGATCCACATGACAACACACACTCTAGTGGATTCTGTGATGCAAGTTCTGCCACACTAGTGCAACATGCAATGTGGAATCTTCTTTCCTATCTGTTTTTGGTATGTGTCACCATGGTTTGAGACACTGATCCACTAGATTTCATTGCATGTGTGTTCTTTTCATAAACCACACTGATCCAGGTGAGAAAACACACTCTAGTGGATTCTTTGATGCACCTTCTTCCACACTGTTGCAACATGCAGCATGTAAGCTGCTTTCCTATGTGTTTTTGGTCTGTGTCACCATGGTTTGACAGACTGATCCACCAGTGGCATTGCATGTGTTCTTTTCCTAAAATACACTGATCCACATGACAACACACACTCCAGCAGATTTTATGATGCAACTTCTACCACACTGGTGCACCATGCAGCATCAAGCTGCTTTCATATGTGTTTTTGGTCTGTGTCACCATGGTTTGACACACTGATCCACATGATGCCATTTCATATGTTCTGTTCCTATACCAGATGGATCCACATGACAACATACACTCTAGTGGATTCTGTGATGCAACTTTGGCCACACTAGTGAAACATGCAATGTGGAAGCTGCTTTCCTATCTGTTTTTGGTCTATGTCACCATGGTTTGACACACTGATCCAATAGATGTAATTGCATGTGTGTTCTTTTCCTAAACCACACTGATCCACTAGATGTAATTGCATGTGTGTTCTTTTCATAAACCACACTGACCCACATGACCACACACACTCCACTAGATTATGTGATGCAACTTCTGCCACACTAGTGCAACATGCAGCATGGAAGCTTCTTTCCTATGTGTTTTTGGTCTGTATCACCATGGTTTGACACACTGATCCACATGTTGGCATTGCATGCGTTCCTTTCCTATAGCACATGGATCCACATGACAACACACACTTCGGTGGATTCTGTGATGCTACTTCTGCCACCTTGGTGCAACATGCAATGTGGAAGCTGCTTTCCAATATGTTTTTCGTCTGTGTCACCATGGCCTGACACACTGATATACTAGATGTCATTCCACGTGTGTTCTTTTCATAAACCACATGGATCCACTAGATGTCATTGCATGTGTGTTCTTTTCATAAACCAAACTGATCCACTTGATGTCATTGCATGTGTGTTCTTTTCAAAAACCACTTTGATCCACTAGATGTCATCAAATGTGTGTTCTTTTCATAAACCACATGGATCCACTAGATGTCATTGCATGTGTGTTCTTTTCATAAACCACATGGATCCACTAGTTGTCGTTACATGTGTGTTCATTTTATAAACCACATGGATCCACTGATGTCATTGCATGTGTGTTCCTTTCATAAACCACATTGATCCACATTACATCACACACTCCATTGGATTCTGTGATGCAACTTCTACTACACTGGTGCACCATGCAATGTGGAAGCTACTTTCCTATATGTCTTTGGTCTCTGTGACCAAGGTTTTACACACTAGTCCACTAGTGGCATGGCTTGTGTTCTTTTCCTAGACCACACTAATCTACTAGATGCCATTGAATGTGTGTTCTTTTCCTAAACCACACTGATCCAGATGACTACACACACTCAATTGGATTCTGTGATGCAACTTCTGCCACACTAGTGCAACATGCAGCATGGAAGCTACTTTCCTATATGTTTTTGGTATGTGTCACCATGGTTTGACATAGTGATCCACTAGTGGCATTCCATGTGTTCTTTTCCTAAACCACACTGATCCACATGACAATACACATTCCATTGGATTATGTGTATTCTTTTCCTAGACCACATTGATCCACTAGATGTCATTGCGTGTGTGTTCATTTCATAAACCACATGGACCCACTAGATGTCATAAAATTTGTGTTCTTTTCATAAACCACATAGATCTACTAGATGTCATAGCATGTGTGTTCTTTTCATAAACCACCTAGATCCACTAGATGTCTTTGCATGTTTGTTCTTTTCATAAACCACAAGGATCCACTGATGTCATTTCATATGTTTTCTTTTCATAAACCACATGGATCCACTAGATGTCATTGCATGTGTCTTCTTTTCACAAACCACATGGATCGGTTGGTGTCATTGCATGTATGTTCTTTTCCTAGACCACATTGATCCACATTACATCACACAATCAAGTGGCTTCTATGATGCAACTTCTTCCACACTGGTGCAACATGCGATGTGGAAGCTACTTTCCTATCTGTTTTTGGTCTCTATGACCAAGGTTTGACACATTGGTCCACTAGTTGCATTGCATGGGTTCTTTTCCTAGACCACATTGATCCACTAGTGGCATTGCATGTGTTCTTTTCGTAAACCATACTGATCCACATGACAACACACACTCTAGTGGATTATGTGATGCAACTTCTGTCACACTGGTGCAACATGCAGCATGGAAGCTGCTTTTCTATGTGTTTTTGCTCCGTGTCACCATGGTTTGACACACTGATCCACATGATTCCATTGCATGTGTTCTATTCCTACACCACATGGATCCACATGACAACACACACTCAAGTGGATTCTGTGATGCAACTTCTGGCACACTAGTGCAACATGCAATGTGGAAGCTGCTTTCCTATCTATTTTTGGTTTATGCCACCATTGTTTGACACACTAGTCCACTAGATGTCATTGCATGTGTGTTCTTTTCATAAACCACACTGATCCACTAGATGTCATTGCATGTGTGTTCTTTTCATAAACCACACTTATCCACATGACAACTAACACTCTAGTGGATTCTGTGATGCAACTTCTGCCACACTCGTGCAACAAGCAACATGGAAGCTCCTTTTCTATGTGAATTTGGTATGTGTTACTATGGTTTGACAGACTGATTGACATTGCATGTGTTCTTTTCCTAAACCACACCGATCCACATGACAACACATACTCCAGTGGATTCTATGAGGCAAGTTCGGCCACACTGGTGCGACATGCACCATGCAAGCTGCTTTCCTATGTGTTTTTAGTCTATGTCACCATGGTTTGACACACTGATCCACATGATGCCATCGCATGTGTTCTTTTCCTATACCACATCAATCCACATGACAACACACACTCAATGGATTCTGTGATGCAACTATCGCCACACTGGTGCAACATGCAATGTGGAAGCTGCTTTCCTATGTGTTTTTGGTCCGTGTTACCATGGTTTGACACACTGATCTACTATATCTCATTGCATGTGTGGTCTTTTCATTGCAACTTCTGCCACACTTGTGCAACATGCAACGTGCAACATGGAAGCTACTTTCCTATGTGTATTCAGTCTGTGACGCCATGGTTTGATAGACTGATCAACTAGTGGCATTACATGTGTTTTTTCGTAAACCACACTGATCCACATGACAACACACTCTCCAGTGGATTCTGTGATGCAAATTCTGCCACACTGGTGCAACATGAAGTATGGAAGCTGCTTTCCTATGTGTTTTTGGTCTATGTGACCATGGTTTGACACACTGATCCACATGATGCCTTTGCATGTATTATTTTCCTATACCACATGGATCCACATGACAACACACACTCCAGTAGATTCTGTGATGCAAGTTCTGCATCACTAGTGCAACATGCAATGTGGAATCTGCTTTCCTATCTGTTTTTGGTATGTGTCACCATGGTTTGAGACACTGATCCACTAGATTTCATTGCATGTGTATTCTTTTCATAAACGACACTGATCCACGTGAGAAAACACACTCTAGTGGATTCTGTGATGCAACTTCTGCCACATTGTTGCAACATGCAGTATGTAAGCTGCTTTCCTATTTGTTTTTGGTCTGTGTCACCATGGTTTGACAGACTGATCCACCAATGGCATTGCATGTGTTCTTTTCCTAAACCACACTGATCCACATGACAACACACACTCCAGTGGATTTTATGATGCAACTTCTACCACACTGGTGCAACATGCAGCATCAAGCTGCTTTCCTATGTGTTTTTGGTCTGTGTCACCATGGTTTGACACACTGATCCACATGATGCCATTTCAAATGTTCTGTTCCTATACCACATGGATCCACATGACAACACACACTCTAGTGGATTCTGTGATGCAACTTTGGCCACACTAGTGAAACATGCAATGTGGAAGCTGGTTTCCTATCTGTTTTTGGTCTATGTCACCATGGTTTGACACACTGATCCAATATATGCAATTACATGTGTGTTCTTTTCGTAAACCACACTGATCCACTAGATGTAATTGCATGTGTGTTCTTTTCATAAACCACACTGATCCACATGACTACACACACTCCACTGGATTATGTGATGCAACTTCTAATACACTAGTGCAACATGCAGCATGGAAGCTTCTTTCCTATGTGTTTTTGATCTGTATCACCATGGTTTGACACAATGATCCACATGATGCCATTGCATGTGTTCCTTTCCTATATCCCATGGATCCACATGACAAAGCACACTTCGGTGGATTCTGTGATGCAACTTCTGCCACCTTGGTGCAACATGCAATGTGGAAGCTGCTTTCCAATCTGTTTTTCGTTTATGTCACCATGCTTTGACACACTGATATACTAGATGTCAATCCATGTGTGTTCTTTTCATAAACCACATGGATCCACTAGATGTCATTGCATGTGTGTTCTTTTCATAAACCAAACTGATCTACTGGATGTCATTGCATGTGTGTTCTTTTCATAAACCACATTGATCCACTAGATGTCATCAAATGTGTGTTCTTTTCATAAACCACATGGATCCACTAGATGTCATTGCATGTGTGTTCTTTTCATAAACCACATGCATCCACTACATGTCGTTACATGTGTGTTCTTTTTATAAACCACATGGATCCATTAATGTCATTGCATGTGTGTTCGTTTCATAAACAACATTGATCCACATTACATCACACACTCTAGTGAATTCTATGATGCAACTTCTACCACACCGGTGCACCATGCAATGTGGAAGCTACTTTCCTATATGTCTTTGGTCTCTGTGACCAAGGTTTTACACACTGGTCCACTAGTGGCATGGCATGTGTTCTTTTCCTAGACCACACTGATCTATTAGATGCCATTGAATGTGTGTTCTTTTCCTAAACCACACTGATCCACATGACTACACACAGTCAAGTGGATTATGTGATGCAACTACTTCCACACTAGTGCAACATGCAACATGGAAGCTGCTTTCCTATATGTTTTTGGTCTGTGTCACCATGGTTTGACACACTGATCCACATGATGCCATTTCATGTGTTCTTTTCCTATACCACATGGATCCACATGACAACACACACTCCAGTGGATTTTGTTATGCAACTTCTGCCAGACTGGTGCAGCATGAAATGTGGAAGTTGCTTTCCTATCTGTTTTTGGTCTATGTCACCTTGGTTTCACACACTGATCCACTATATGTCATTGCATGTTTGTTCTTTTCACAAACCACACTGATCCACTAGATGTCATTGCATGTGTGTTCTATTCATAAACCACACTGATCCACATGAAAACACACAATCTAGTGGATTCTGTGATGCAACTTCTGCCACACTTGTCCAACATGAAGAATGGAAGCTACTTTCCTCTGTGAATTTGGTATGTGTTACTATGGTTTGACAGACTGATTGGCATTGGATGTGTTCATTTCCTAAACCACACCGATCCACATTACACATACTCCAGTGGATTCTGTGATGCAACTTCTACCACACTGGTGCGTCATGCACCATGCAAGCTGCTTTCCTATGTGTTTTTGGTCTGTGTCACCATGGTTTGACACACTGATCCACATGATTCCATCGCATGTGTTCTTTTCCTATCCCACATGGATCCACATGACAACACACACTCAGTGGATTTTGTGATGCAACTTCTACCACACTAGTGCAACATGCAATGTGGAAGCTGCTTTCCTATGTGTTTTTGGTCCATGTGACCATGGTTTGACACAGTGATCTACTAGATGTCATTCAATGTGTGTTCTTTTCATAAACCACACTGATCCACTAGATGTCATTGCATGTGTGTTATTTTCATAAACCACACTCAAGTGAATTCTGTGATGCAACTTCTGCCACACTTGTGGATAATGCAACGTGCAACATGGAAGCTGCTTTCCTATGTGTATTCAGTCTGTGATGCCATGGTTGGATAGACCGATCAACTACTGGAATTACATGTATTTTTTCATAAACCACACTGATCCACATGACAACACACTCTCTCCAGTGGATTCTGTGATGCAAATTCTGCCACACTTGTGCAACATGAAGTATGGAAGCTACTTTCCTATGTGTTTTTGGTCTATCTGACCATGGTTTGACACACTGATCCACATGATGCCATTGCATGTATTCTTTTCCTATACCACATGGCTCCACATGACAACACCCACTCTAGTGGATTCTGTGATACAAGTTCTGCCACACTAGTGCAACATGGAATGTGGAATATTCTTTCCTATCTGTTTTTGGTCTGTGCCACCTTGGTTTGAGGCACTGATCCACTAGATTTCATTGCATGTGTGTTATTTTCATAAACCACACTGATCCACGTAAGAAAACACACTCTAGTGGATTCTGTGATGCAACTTCTGCCACACTGTTGCAACATGCAGCATATAAGCTGCTTTCCTATGTGTTTTTGGTCTGTGTCACCATGGTTTGACAAACTGATCCACCAATGGAATTGCATGTGTTCTTTTCCTAAACCACACTGATCCACATGAAAACACACACTCTAGTGGATTTTATGATGCAACTTCTGCCACACTGGTGCAACATGCAGCATCAAGCTGCTTTCCTATGTGTTTTTGTTCTGTGTCACGATGGTTTGACATATTGATCCACATGATGCCATTTCAAATGTTCTGTTCCTATACCACATGGATCCACATGGCAACACACACTCTAGTGGATTATGTGATGCAACTTTGGCCACACGAGTGCAACATGCAATGTGGAAGCTGCTTTCCTATCCGTTTTTGGTCTATGTCACCATGGTTTGACACACTGATCCAATAGATGTAATTGCATGTGTGTTCTTTTCATAAACCACACTGATCCACTAGATGTAATTGCATGTGTGTTCTTTTCATAAACCACACTGATCCACATGACCACACACACTCTAGTGGATTATGTGATGCAACCTCTGCACACTAGTCCAACATGCAACATGGAAGCTTCTTTCCTATGTGTTTTTTGTCTGTATCACCATGGTTTGACACACTGATCCACATGATGCCATTGCATGTGTTCCTTTCCTATAGCACATGGATCCACATGGCAACACACACTTCGGTGGATTCTGTGATGCAACTTCTGCCACCTTGGTGCAACATGCAATGTGGAAGCTTCTTTCCTATTTGTTTTTGGTCTGTATCACCATGGTTTGACACACTGATCCACATGATGCCATTGCATGTGTTCCTTTCGTAGAGCACATGGATCCACATGACAACACACACTTCGGTGGATTCTGTGATGCAACTTCTGCCACCTTGGTGCAACATGCAATGTGGAAGATGCTTTCCAATAAGTTTTTGGTATGTGTCACCATGGTTTGACACACTAATACACTAGATGTCATTCCATGTGTGTTCTTTTCATAAACCACATGGATCCACTAGATGTCATTGCATGTGTGTTCTTTTCATAAACCACACTGATCCACTAGATGTCATTGCATGTGTGTTCTTTTCATAAACCACATTGATCCACTAAATGTCATTAAATGTGTGTTCTTTTCATAAACCACATGGATCCACTAGATGTCATTGCATGTGTGTTCTTTTCGTAAACCACATGGATCCATTAGATGTCATTACACGTGTGTTCTTTTCATAAACCACATGGATCCACTGATGTCATTGCATGTGTGTTCTTTTCATAAACCATATGGATCCACTTGATGTCATTGCATGTGTGTTCTTCTCATAAACAACATGGATCCACATGTGTCATTGCATGTGTTTTCTTTTCCTAGAACACATTGATAGACATTACATCACACATGCAATGACACCGGTGCAACTTCTACCACACCGGTGCACCATGCAATGTGGAAGCTACTTTCCTATATGTCTTTGGTCTCTGTGACCAAGGTTTTACACACTGGTCCACTAGTGGCATGGCATGTGTTCTTTTCCTAGACCACACTAATCTACTAGATGCCATTGAATGTGTGTTCTTTTCCTAAACCACACTGATCCAGATGACTACACACACTCAATTGGATTATGTGATGCAGCTTCTGCCACACTAGTGCAACATGCAGCATGGAAGCTACTTTCCTATATGTTTTTGGTATGTGTCACCATGGTTTGACATAGTGATCCACTAGTGGCATTCCATGTGTTCTTTTCCTAAACCACACTGTTCCACGTGACAATACACATTCCAGTGGATTATGTGATACAACTTCTGCCACACTGGTGCAACATGCAGCATGGAAGCTACTTTCCTATGTGTTTTTGGTCTGTTTCACCATGGTTTGACACACTAATCCACATGATGCCATTTCATGTGTTCTTTTCCTATACCACATGGATGCACATGACAACACATACTCCAGTGGATTCTGTTATGCAACTTCTGCCAGACTGGTGCAGCATGCAATGTGGAAGCTGCTTTCCCATCTGTTTTTGGTCTGTGTCACCTTGGTTTCACACACTAATCCACGATATGTCATTGCATGTGTGTTATTTTCATAAACCACACTGATCCACTAGATGTCATTGCATGTGTGTTCTTTTCGTAAACCACACTGATCCACATGACAACACACACTCTAGTGGATTCTGTGATGCAACTTCTGCCTCACTCATGCAACATGAAGCATGGAAGCTGCTTTCCTATGTGAATTTTGTATGTGTTCTATTCCTACACCACATGTATCCACCTAACAACACACACTCCAGTGGATTCTATGATGCAACGTCTGCCACCTTGGTGCAACATGCAATGTGGAAGCTGCTTTCATATCTGTTTTTGGTCTGTGTCACCATGGTTTGACACACTGATCCACTAGATGTCATTGCATGTGTGTTCTTTTGATAAACCACATGGATCCACTAGATGTCATTCCATGTGTGTTCTTTTCATAAACCACACGGATCCACTAGATGTTATTGCATATGTGTTCTTTTCATAAACCACATGGATCCACTATATGTCATAAAATGTGTGTTATTTTTGTAAACCACATGGATCCACTAGATGTCATTGCATGTGTGTTCTTTTCATAAAACACCCTGATCCACTAGATGTCATTGCATGTGTGTTCTCTTCATAAACCACACTGATCCACTAGATGTCCTTGCATGTGTGTTCTTTTCATAAACCACACTGATCCACTGATGTCATTTCATGTGTGTTCTTTGCATAAACCATGTGGATCCACTAGATGTCATCAAATGTGTGTTCTTTTCATAAACCACTTAGATCCACTAGATGGCATTGCATATGTGTTCTTTTCATAAACCACATGGATCCACTGATGTGGTTGCATGTGCTTTGTTTTCATAAACCATATGGATCCACTAGATGTCATTGCATGTGTGTTCTTTTCATAAACCACAGGGATCCACTGGTGTTTTTAAATGTGTGTTCTTTTCCTAGACCACATTGATGCACATTACATCACACACTCTAGTTGATTCTGTGATGCAACTTCTACCACACTAGTGCAACATGCAATGTGGAAGCTGCTTTGCTATCTGTTTTTGGTCTCTGTGACCAAGGTTTTACACACTGGTCCACTAGCGGCATTGCATGTGTTCTTTTCCTAGACCACATTGATCCACTATATGCCATTGCATGTGTGTTCTTTTTCTAAACCACACTGGTCCACATGACAACACACACTCTAGTGGATTCTGTGATGCAACTTCTGCCACACTAGTGCAACATGCAACATGGAAGCTGCTTTCCTATGTGTTTTTGGTCTGTGTCACCATGGTTTGACACACTGATCCACATGATGCCATTGTAGGTGGTATTTTCCTATACCACATGGATCCACATGAAAACACACACTCAAGTGGATTCTATGATGCAACTTCTGCCACACTGGAGAAACATGCAATGTGGAAGCTGCTTTCCTATCTTTTTTGGTCTCTCTGACCAAGGTTTGACATACTGGTCCATTAGTGGCATTGCATGTGTTCTTTTCCTAGACCACATTGATCCACTAGTGGCATTGCATGTGTGGTTTTCCTAAACCAGATTGATCCACATGACAACACATACTCCAGTGGATTCTGTGATGCAACTTCTGCCACACTGATGCAACATGCAACATGGAAGCTGCTTTCCATGTGTTTTTGGTCTGTGTCACCATGGTTTGTCACACTGATCCACATCATGCCATTGCATGTGTTCTTTTCCTATACCACATGGATCCACATGACAACATGCAATCCAGTGGATTCTGTGATGCAACTTCTGCCACACTGTTGCAACATGCAATATGGAAGCTACTTTCCTATCTGTTTGTGGTCTATCTCACCTTGGTTTGATACACTGATCCACTAGATGTTATTGCATGTGTGTTCTTTTCATAAACTGCATGGATCCACTAGATGTCATTGCATGTGTGTTCTTTTCAGAAACCACACTCATCCACTAGATGTCATTGCATGTGTGTTCTTTTCATAAACCATGTGGATCCACTACATGTCATTAAATGTGTGTTCTTTTCTTAAACCACATGGATCCACTAGATGTCATCGCATGTGTGTTATTTTCATAAACCACATTGATCCACTACATATAATTGCATGTGTGTTCTTTTCATAAACCACACTGATCCGCTAGATGTCCTTGCATGTGTGTTCTTTTCATAAACCACACTGAACCAATGATTTCATTGCATGTGTGTTCTTTTTCATAAACCACACGATCCATTAGATGTCATTAAACGTGTGTTCTTTTAATGAACCACATGTATTCACTAGATGTCATTTCTTGAGTGTTCTTGTCATAAATCACGTGGATCTACTAGATGTCATTGCATGTGTGCTCTTTTCATAAACCACATGGATCCACTAGATGGCATTGCACATGCAGACGCTGACAAGCTGGTGTAGAACTGTATTGGGTGTTATTTTTATGCACGGCAACCACATGTTCCAGTTGAAGAATTGCGAATAATACCAGTTACTTTGCCGTTTCCAATCTAGGGGCTGGTGGTTGGGCCTTTGCAAACAGAACCTTGTGGATTTACGCATCTTCTTGTAGAAGTTGATACATTGACCAATTATAAAGCTCGATGCGGCAACATCCCTGAAATCTATGAGGCATCTAGTGGTGAGATTTGGTCTCCCACATAGCATCATCACCGACAATGGCAGCAATTTGTCTCTTGGAGAAGGTGAGGAATATTCTCACCAAAAAAGGTATCTGCCTTGACCTAGCATCTATGGAATATTCACAGTCAATTGGGCAAGTTGAGTGAGACAATGGACTAATTCTGCAAGGAATCAAGCCATGCTTAGAGGCACCGCTACATAGAGAAGCTAGAGCCTGGGCAGAAGAATTGGCATCTATTTTGTGGAGTTTACAAACAACTCCCAACATATCTACCGACTTGACCCACTTCTTCATGGTTTATGGAGAAGACGCTATCCTACCATCCGACATCCTCCACGATGCACCAAGAGTTTCCTCAAATGATGAAGATTATGTTGACGAAACTGGACGCTTAACTATGGACCCCATCAAAGAGGAACACGTGCTGGCATGCCAGAGATGCAACATCTACCAGCAGAAGCTACACAGCTATGATAGTCGCCGCATTAGGCATCACTCGTTTAAAGAGGGGTATCTGGTGCTTTGACTCAAGCAGCAAAAGTCACACAAACTATCCCCGCCTTGGGAAGGACCGTTTGTCATAATCAAAGCATTTCTTAATGGTTCCTATTACCTCATTGATTTACGCGAGTTGAAATATAGGCCCAAAAAGCACAAGCACAAGCAACGTTGCTTCAATGATGATTTCCTGGAGACAGATCGGACATTGTCACTTTTTCACTTAGCATATTTATATTATGTAATAAGTACCTTATATGATCAATTAAATAAAACATTTGGTTCACTCATATTTTCTTAGTCTTTTACCTCCTTTACTTGTTCATTTTTTAATCATATAACCCTTTTATGCACAAGTTTGCATTTGCACTTGTGAAAATTCCACCTACGGTCATTAGATTAAGTTTTCTGGTCTACACGTTTTCTCATGTTTTTATGTGGATTCCAGAGTAATGAATTTTTGGCACTCCAAGCCAGCAATTTTTCTCTTAGGGTATTGACGGTGTTATTAAGCATCATCGCATGAGAGCATGGTTCTGTGCTGCGAGTCTTCCTTCTCATGAAAGGTCAAGCATATGAACCAGAATAATGTATAAGCCAGCACTTTCTTAAAAAATATATACATGCTGGATTTAGATAAGTAGCAAGAGACTTATAACAATTTTTCCGGCCTTACTTCTACACAAATTTTATGCATAAACACTTTAGACATATATTTAATACAACAAAAAATTTCATGGCTCTACTGCAGGGGACTTCGAAGCTGCATCATCAGCAGCATTAGAGCCAGACCTGGAAAGATCATCAAATTTGGAGGATTGTGGGCTAGACTCTGATGATGCTGGCTCGTCGTACATCTCCTCGGCGTGCACGTAGACGTCCACCTTGACCATCTTGGAATCCTTTGTGTCGTATCCGGTGAGGGAGTTCCATATAGCATCACTATCAATTTCATTCCCTTCCTCATCAAATTTCGGCATGCCGGAAGTTACCAGGATCATGTCAGCGTCGTCATAGTGTGCCTTTACCAAGGATAATGCCATCCTTGCACCATCCTGAATGCAAGATGCTTTCCAGATATTTACTTTCTCGGGAGCTCGACACAGGATTTCCGAGTACATGGCCATAGAGTATGCCTCCTTGATGGTGATGTCTAGCGGCTGACCTATCTCCTTGGCTTGGGTGATGGCAATGTTGATGAAGTTGCCGACAAGAATCATGCACTCGTTTGAATCCAGAGCACCTTCACCCATATTGGTTAAACCAATGGGAGTTGTGGTTTCGTTAGAGGCAAGGGTCATGAGTACAAAAATACATTTATCTGACTTAAGAATTGATGAAAGACGGAGAATTTACGAAAGATGCTCGTCTTAGCTTGTTGCCAGGTCTCCGCTGAGATGTCATGCTCCTTGTGAAGTTTCTTGCACATCTCAAGGCCTCGAGTATTCTGCTCTTTGGCAGATTGGTTTTTCTCCTTGAGTTGTTCAATTTCCTTCTTCAGGCGCTGGATCTCGGTGTCAAAAGATTCTTTCATCACCTTCATCGCCTCTTCATGGCCCTTGACGGCATCAGCCGGATCTTTCTTCAAAATTGTGTTCTCGTCATCGAGCTTTGGATATGCTTAGAGTGCTCGATGATGCTCTTCACCTTGGCAATTATCGCTGTAAGATAGAACAAAGATAGCATTGTGAGAATTTGGATGAAATGGTTCCAAGCAAAAAATTGGGAGCTGTTGGAGGAAAACAGACACTTGCTATTTGTGATTTGTTCTTTTGGAAAGGTTGTTTTACCCTTTTCAATTGTCCAACGCTTCCTGTAGCTTGGCAGCTTTCCTCCAGGCATTCTCATTCTACAGAGAGATGAAGTGATTAGTTTCTCTAGAGCATCTAGTCCGTACTTTTCAGTTTCAAGTAAACGATCGGGGGGCTATAGTACCAGATTTTAATTCAGGTGTGTTCTCTATTAGAGTATCTAGTCGGAATTCTTCATTCTAAATTAGAACTCGGGGGCTACACCATCAAGTTGTACACTTAGTTCTTTGGAGCACTCAGGCCAATAACTATTTGTTTTCCGCCTAAGAGCTCGGGGGCTACAGTTGTCATGGGAATGACCATGGCAGTCGCTACCATGGGTAGCGATTGGAAGGATTTGGGGTAAGAGCGGGCATCCATCTGCGGAGCGAGATGAGGGCGAAGACATAGGGATTTACCTAGGTTCGGCCCCCATAGGGTAAATACCTACTCCTGCTAGATTGTATTATCGTCGAGTGAGTTATAGGGGTGACAAGCTCGGCGGCTAGGCAGCGAGTTGCTTGGATGGGGTTTATCATGGAACATAAGTACATAGAGTACCCTAGGGAGGTTTATATAGGGGGTACCTCGCTAGGGTTTACAGATATATAAACAAATTAGTTAGGAACTCGAAGGATTTGACTTAATATGACTTGGCATTAGCTACGCTTCTGGGCCTCTAGCTTCTAGTCGCCAGACTCCCTCTTAGTCACATTCCAGTCGCCGTCCTATAGGCCCACTCGCAGAGGCTTTTGGCCTAGTCGAAATGTCATGTTGGGCATACCCCGTTTGGCATATCCCCATCGGTAGTCCTCAAGGCCAACGTTGGCTTGGCGCAGGTGTTCATTTGGCAGTCGGAGTAAGCGAGTCCAACTTGGACGCTGATACATTGCAAATGTATCTATCATGTTTGATGTTCCATGCTTGGTTTTTATCTACTTTCTTATGTTTTGTTCAAACTTTGGAGTACTTTTTATACACTTTCTTGGACTAACCTATTAACAAAGATGCCACAGTGCCAGTTGCCTGTTTTCTGCCGTTTTGGTTCCAGGAAAGTCAGAAAATCAATATTCTCGGAATTGGACCGGACAAAAGCCAAAGTCATTATTTTCCCGGAAGATTCACGGAGCCAGAAGGAGAGACGAAGGGGGCCGCAGGGTGGCCACACCACCCCTGGGCGCGGTTCCCCCTGGCCGCGCCAGGGCATGGTGTGGGCCCCCTGGCCAGCCACCGACCTTGCCTCCTTTGCGTATAAAGTCCTCCCGATGCAAAAAACCCTAAGTCGTCAATCAGAAATCCATGAAAAGTTCCGCTGTGCCGCCGCCACCGAAGGGGAGATTCGGGGGACAGAAAGTCTCTGTTCCGGCACCTTGCCGAGATGGGGAAGTGCCCCGGGAGCCATCTCCATCGACTCCACCGCCATCTCCATCACCGTTGCTGATTCCCATGATGATGAGGGAGTAGTTCTTCCTCGAGGCTAAGGGTTCTACCGGTAATTATGTGTTCATCTCTCTCTATGCATGATCTTATTGAGATCATGAGCTTGTAATCTATAGATCTACCTTGCTACTCAAGTGCTTTAATAGATCTCTACTCTCCCCATGTGTGTGAAGTGGACAGTGTGCAGACCATGGTGGCACTTAGGCTAGAGATTACAAATACTTGTTATGAGTTATATTTGAAGTTGGATGTCTTTATGAAATTGTGGTGTTTGTTTGAACCATCTAGTACTCAAGGTGACAGTGTGGGGTTATCTAGATGGGAAAGATGAACTTTGAGGTGTGTTGTTGTAGCCCTACCAACGATTAGAGTGTCCAACCGAAGAGTAGTTCAGCGTAGTATCATAAAGAAGAATATATTTATATGAGAGTGTTCACTAGTGAAAGTATGATCCCTAGGCCTTGTTTCTACGCATTGAAACACCATTTGCAACTAGATCTGTTACATGTTTGCTTGCTTCCATCTTTATTTCAGTTTGCCTTTAGTCTCTTCCATGCCAGCAAGCTATTTGCTTGCACCGCTACCACTTATAATTATCCATACCACTTGTATTTCACTATCTCTTCGCCGAACTAGTGCACCTATACACCTGACAAGTGTATTGGGTGTGTTGGGGACACAAGAGACTTCTTGTATCTTGATTGCAGGGTTTCTTGAGAGGGGATACCTTTGACCACTTTCACCCTATGTTCGATAAACCTTGGGTGATCCACTTAAGGGAAAACTTGATGTTGTTCAACAAACCTCTGCGCTTGGAGGCCCAACAACTGTCTACAAGAATTGAAGTGCGTAGACATCAAGCTATTTTCTGGCGCCGTTGCCGGGGAGGTAAGGTAAGAGGTACTCACATCCTTCGGTGTGAGTGCTCGAAGTTATTTCCTTTAGATTCTGCAATTTTGTCTTTTTGTTTCTTGTTTTCACTAGTTAGGCTTAATAGAAAACAACAACAAATTAGAGATCTTTATAGTATTTATCTTGAGTTAGGGCATAAAGTGTTTGAAGAAAAAATTAAAAAACCTATGGAACTTTATTTGCATGCTAATAGCAATGTTGTTAGTATGAATTCTTTGGACACCATTATTGCTAATGCGACGGAAAAGTCTAAGATTGGGGAAGCTAGTTTTTATGAAAATGATCTTTTTAGTTCCCTAGCTTTGGATGATAGCTATTCTATTGCTTATGATGATACCAAACCTCCAATATATGATGATTATAATGATGAATATGATATTTTCAGTCCACCTACTATTGACGAGAAAATTAATGATTACAATATGCCTCCTATATTTGATGATTATGGTGATGAGAATAATAATGATAGCTATTTTGTTGAATTTTCTCCCACTACAATTAATAAGAATGACTATGCTTATGTGGAGAGTAATAATTATTATATGCACTTGGCTCATGATAAGAATGTTTTATGTGATAGTTATATTGTTAATTTTATTCATGATGCTACTGAAAGTTATTATGAGGGAGGGAAACATGGTCTTATGCATCTCAATAATATTAAGTTTCCCCTCTTTATGTTGAAATTTTTGAAGTTGCACTTGTTTTGCTTTCCTATGCTTGTTGCTTTGTGCTTTCATGACTTGTTTCTTTACAATATTCCTATGCATAGGAAGTGGGTTAGACTTAAATGTGCTTTGAATTTTCTTCTTGATGCTCTCTTTTACTTCAATTCATATTTCTTATGTGAGCATCTTCTCAAACTATCATGCCTAACTGAAAGGCGTTAAAGAAAAGTACTTATTGGGAGATAACCCAAAAGTTTTAGATGAGTCTTGGAAGTTATTACCTTCGTAATAACTGCTCCTTATCCTTTTTATTTGCTTTTTGTGCCAAGAGTAACCTCTAATGAGAGAGAAGTAATGCTTGGGAAAGTTGTTGTCCCGAAACAGATTTATGTTCTTCACCATAAAAATTGTTGTAAAATATCTGTACGTACTTTTGAAGCTTGAATTTTTGTGCTTCTACCCCAGGTTTTTATCTAACTGTCGTTAGTTCGACAATTTTTTTATTTCAGCAACAGAAGGTCTTCGAAAAAATCATCTTTACCTGCTGGTCTGTTTTGTCAGATTTCTGCCATTATTTGCATTTTCCTCTTGTTGGTTCCTTTTTGAGTTCTTTCGGGGAATTGAGCTTTTTGAGGGAAGTGCTACAGTAGCTTGTGTTTTAATGGAAGTTCTATTGGTGTTGGAACTGAACCTAAAGACTTATTATCTTGAGTGCACTAATGTTGCTAATAAAGATTGTGTGAAGTTTTGTATGAAGGAAAAAATTTAGGTGTATGGAAGGAATGAGTAATGAGATGAAGGATGGACTAAATCTCAAGCTTGGGGATGCCACACATGTCAGCCCAAGAAATATCCAATAAGTACAAGCGTCAAAGCTTGGGGATGCCCAAGGCATCCCCTTGTTCATCAATAAAAATCCTAGGTTTCTTCCAAACACTTCATTTTTATTGTTTCATGCACAGTTGTGTTGTTCTTGGAGCGTCTTCTTTTTCGTTTTCATTTTGGTTTTTCGTTTGCTTAGTTTGCTTGAATAAATTGGTTGGACCCCCTCTTTCATGCATTAGTTTTCAAATAAGTTGGTTTGGATTGGAAAAGAGTAGGAAAATTCATGCTTAAGTGGTAAAAGGAGTTTGTTTTTGACTGTGGCCTATGCTTTGTCATGCCATGCTTGATATTGTCTTGGCTTTATGCTTAGTATTCTTTGCTGTATCATGACATGTTATAAACAATTTAGATTTCTTAATGTGCCTTGGAAGGATCATGCGTTGTTTTAGCATATTAAAGCATAATATTGTGGTATTCTCCTTTGATGCTTTATTTGGGTTGACTTGACACATGCTCACACCATGTTATGACTATCCCAAGTCCCCATAGCCTTTATGATCCTTTAGTTTTCAACTTCAAGTATCACTTGATGCTTTGATCAATGATGTTTTGTCGCTCTGCAGGATTATGGCCATTATTTCTCTCTTAGTTGGTCGCTCCCAGTCTTTTGCTAGCCTCCGTAACCAAGTGTGAGTTCCACTCATGCATCCAACTCCTAAAACCAAGTTATTCCAAAGAGTCCACCATACCTACCTATTAGCATATGCTATTCCAAGTATATTCATGCTTTTGTCTACCTTACGAATTAAACTTGTTATGAGAAAACTAGTGATTAAAGCTCTCATGAACTTGATGGCACACTTTACTTTCTTGCAATTAGTAAACTTGACCCCTTGTGTCCATCTTTGTTGCGTATATGCTTGCGCTTTATAAGTTGAAATTAGCAGAACCATGTATCATGGGGAACGCTTTCAACATTGCACTTGTACTTTGTACCCCGTTGATATTCTGTTCTTTTGCTTATGGATCCCGGTGGTGTGAAATAAAAGTGGAACTTGTAAGATCATGGAGTTTGTATGTGTGTTAGAGAAACGTCTGGGCTGCTAGCCTAAGCCATGCCTAATCATGGTGAAAACTTGCAGCATAACCATAATGAGCACTCTATGAAGCATCCTTAATAAAAACCTATGCAAATAGCAAATAAAAAGATCGATGAGATACTCATTGTCTGCTTGCCTTGTCATTTTGATTACGGGATAGCTCCTGTATCATGTGCAAGGGGTACCCCATTGGCGGTTCTCTATGATACATATGTACTTACAATGACAAGAGCTTACTTGTGAATAAAGTTGAGTAGCATGAGGTTCGATCTTCGTAAGTAAGGGGAATGAGATTTCGACTTATAACTTGTCAAGCATATCCTCTTAGTTGTGTCACTTTAACCTTAATCGCCTTCAAGATGCTTATGATAGGGGCAATGAGAGCTGAAAGCTAATAAGTAGCATAATTTTTGGAAGCTCTTTATAATACTTGAATCCCTACTTCCTTCTATTAAGGCCCTTTCTTTTACTTTTATCTTGAGTCTCCACCTTCTACCTTTATGCACCTACTTTGAGAGCATAGTGGCCATTCTTAGTTCTATGTGCATTGTCCCAAGACTTGTTGATTGATGCATAACTTTGATATTACTTGTTTTAAACTATTTGTATCTAGTAACCCTTATGAACTTTGAAGTTTTCCTATGCATTTATGTTTTGTTACTCCATGAGGGACAAGCTGAATGCCACTATGCTATGTTTTCTTTATGTGAAAGAAACAAATGTCTTTCAATGCATTATTATTCATGAATCTATTGTTTGTATCTTTTCATGTTGCAACATAGTTGTTATGTTTTATTGTTAGACCTTTATCTTTCATGCTATGTTGAAGTACTATGATCCCAGCTATCAATGTTTTACAAATACTTTGATCAAGTTTATGATGGTGCATGTCACCTAAAAAATCATTCTTTCTTTTTATCACTTACCTACTCGAGGACGAGGAGGAGTTAAGCTTGGGGATGTTGATACATTGCAAATGTATCTATAATTTTGGATGTTCCATGCTTGGTTTTTATCTACTTTCTTATGTTTTGTTCCAACTTTGGAGTACTTTTTATACACTTTATTGGACTAACCTATTAACAAGATGCCATAGTGCTAGTTGCCTGTTTTCTGGTGTTTTTGGTTCCAGGAAAGTCAAAAAATCAATATTCTCGGAATTGGACCGGACAAAAGCCAAAATCATTATTTTCCTGGAAGATTCACGGAGCCAGAAGGAGAGACAAAGGGGGCCCTGATGACCCACAAGTATAGGGGGTGTATCGCAGTATTTTCGATAACTAAGAGCGTCGAACCCAATGAGGAGCAGAAGGTGCTGGCTAGTGGTATGGATCAGGAATTCTCTGCAAATACTTAGCAAACGGATTTTAGGGGTTTTTGATAAAGCAAGTAAACAAAGTACGAGTAAATAAAAGACAGTAGGAATAAATGCAGCAAGTGGCCCAATCCTTTATGCAGCAAAGGACAAGCCGGTTGTATTACTTAAGATGACCAAACGTTCTCGAGGACTCATGGGAAGACTGTCAAGTGCTTTCGCTTCATATAGCTGATTAATCTTCTCTAGCTTACTAAGTGTTGTGTGGGTGAACCTGTGCTAATGTACCACCCCATCCAAGACTAATACATACTTGTTATTAAACCCCTTGCAAACATCCGTAAGTACAAGAAACTAATTAAGGTAGAAACTTAACCACAACTTTAAACTATAAGACCCTTACGTCCCTTGTGCAATGGTTTCCTAAAGGGGGTTCAGGTTTCTGTCACTCCGGCAACCCCTACGATTAGTATCCAAATACACAATGCATTCCCCTAGGCCCATATAGGTGAAGTGTCATGTAGTCGACGTTCACATGACACCACTAGAAGAAGTACACCACAACTTAAATATCAAACTATTGAATCTTTCTCAACACAACTCCACTACTAACAACAAGACTTCTCCCATGTCCTCAAGAACAAAACGAACTACTCACAAGACATCATATGGATCATGATCAGAGATGGAATAATGATGTATAACAATCTGAACATAAACAATAATTCAACGGTTCACTCAATTGCATCAACTACAAAGAGTAATCAACATCGGGAAAGTTTCCCCTATGAACTAATGCAAGATCCAACTCAATTGTGACAGCAATATGGAGATGGTGATGAGGGTGCTGATGGTGATGATGGTGGTGATGATGATGATGAGGATCCCGATGAACTCTAGCTTGATGGTGGTGTTGATGGCGACGATCTCCCCTCTCCGGGAAGGAATTCCCCCGGCAAAAATCTGTCTCCTAGAGAGATCTTTCTCTCTCGGTGTTTTCCGCCCCGCAGAGGTGGCGGAATGTTTCTGTGGTCGCTCCCCGAGTCTTAGGGTTTCGGGTGGATGATATATGCGAGAGGGGAGAGCCAGAGGTGGGCCAGGGAGGCCACACCACCTCCTGGCGCGGCCTAGGGATACCATGGGGTGGTGTGGGCCCCCTATGGCCCATCTCCACTCCATCTTCTGGCATCCTTAGTCTTCTGGAAAAATAGGATTTTCTGTATATTTTCCCGGATTTTCTGATCTTCGCGAATTTTTCCTCCAAACAGCACCTCTTCCATCAAAATCCTGACTGCAGCGGTCCATGCTCCAAAAGTCACCAACCATGCAAAAATAGATGAAATAATATACGTATCACCTCTCAATACGAAATATATCAATGAATAATAGTGAATTAAGACATAGGATAGTGATGCAAAATGGACGTATCAACTCCCCCCAAGCTTAGACTTCGCCTGTCCCCAAGCGAAACTGAGCTCAATAAACATGGCCTCAGGTTTATGGAGTGAAGAGTCGATAAAAGAATACGGACAAGAAGCATCACATTCATCAAAAGCATAGATCATAATAGAAGACAACTCACTATTATATAACTTAACTTGTAATGAGTAAAGGAAACACAATAAAGATACATAAAGTGAATCATAATTGGTAATGGAAAACTTAGCTCTTGGTCGAAGAATAGTTGATAATTTGCTGGAGTTCACAAAAAGCTGGTTTTCAATGAAAGCTTTCAAAGTAGTAAACATCAAGATAAGAGCAATGTGCAAAACAAGGAACATAAGACATGATTGAATAAATCATCATATGAATGAATGAAACACATCAACTCAAAATACTTGCTGAGGTAGAAGGGAGTAGGTTTACTGACTCAACTACAAAGTAAAAGAAAGGCCCTTCAAAGAGGGAAGCAGGGATTGCAAGTCTCATAAAGAGCTCCCAAAAATTATGATACTTACTAGCTTTCAGCTCTCATTGCCCTATCATAGGCATCTTTTGGTGATTAAGGTAAAAGTGACACAACTAAGAGGATATGCTTGACAAGTTATAAGTTGGAGTCTCATGCCCCTTACTTATGAGTACCGATCCTCATGCTACTCAACTTTAGTCACGAGCAAGCTCTTGTCATTGTAAATACATGTGTATCATCGAGAACCGCCAACGGGGTACCGCTTGCACATGACACATGAGCTATCCCATAATCAAAATGACAAGGTAAGCAGACAGTGAGCATCTCAACGATCTTTTTATTTGCTATTTGCATAGGTTTTTATTGAGGATGCTTCATAGAATGCTCACTATAGTTATGCTGCAAGTTTCCACCATGATTAGGCATGGCTTAGGCTAGCGGCCCATGCGTTTCTCTAACACACATATAAACTCCATGATCTTACAAGTTCCACTTTTATTTCACACCATCGGGATCCATAAGCAAAAGAACATGATATCAACTAGGTACAAGTACCAATGAAGTGTTGAAAGCGGACCCCATGATACATGGTTCTGCTAACTTCAACTCATAAAGCGCAAGCATATACACAACAAAGAAGGACCCAATGGTTCAAGTTTATTAAATGCAAGAAAATAAAGTGTACCATCAAGTTCTTGAGAGCCTTAATCACCAATTTTCACATAACAAGTTTAATTTGGGGGGTGGATAAAACAGGAATTTACTTGGATTAGCAATAATGCTACTAGGCAGGTATGGTGGACACAAATGGCAAAGGTTTTGGTTTAAAGGAGGTGGATGCACGAGAAGAATTCCCTCTCAGTACAGGTTTTTGGCTAGCAAGGCTAGGTAGCAAGTATAAGAGTTGAAGGAAACAAACAAGCATAGAAATGATAAAGACAAACATGCAATCTTCGTCAGAAGCACAAAAGGTCTTAACTAGAGAATACTAGACTTATGACCAAATCAAGAAAGAAAGATGATGAAATTATTTTTCTCTAGAGTACTTCTATCTTTTTCATTCAACTCTCAAAAATAGTGTGCTACTGACCGACCCAGGTTTGCCAAAACCAACTAAATTAACTCAATGATCCCAAAGTTATACCAATACTAACAACAAGATCAATCATATAACCACGAATTGAAAACTAATATAAGCTATGCAAAAGAGTAAATGATAGAACTTCTCATTAATATTCCATAACAGAAACTGACACCAAGGGATACATATCTAACGAGAGAGGGGACACTTCCATAATGCAAACCATACTACATAATAACTCCTCTATTCATGATATGACTCTACTAAAAAGGTAAAAAGATAGAAGATAGTGATATGATACCGCGGCACTCCCCCAAGCTTGGAACAAACCAAGGGGATGCCAAACCTGATGATGAATTACTCCTTCGGTGGTGGTGGCATCCTCTCGATGAGCTCTCTGATCAATTTCCCCAAGTCCTCAATCTCGAAAGTGAGAGTATGAATCAACTCCGAGTTGTGCTCAATACGGCTCATGATCATTTCAGTTTGTTGGATCCCAGCTCTTGTGATTCTTTTTCCGTCCTTCCCTCTTGGAGTCTTCTTTTCTTGCATGGTTATGGATAAAGGTATGGAAGGGATTCTTGGTGTGTGGAGGAAGTGACCGTGGAGCCAAACTGTGATGGGGAGCTTTCCCCCTAGTCTGCATCTGTGCCGTCCTTCTAACCCTAGAAGGTTTCGTCACCACTCCAATGCTTGCAATGGTAATGCCGGTGTGCGGACGTTGGCCTTGCTCCTCTTCACCTTCACTCTTGATCTCCTTCTCCTTCCCGGGATCTTGGAGGTCTTCCTCCATAGGCTCCTTACCTTTATCTATGGCAGACACCATTATGCTTCTAAACCTTCAAAGAGTATGTCCTGGCAGAAACAGATCGAAACAAAAACACGACGAAAACACGATATACGAACCTCGGGGGATCCGGGGGGTTATATATTACGAAGTTTCATAACAAGAGGAAGGTACTAGGTGAAAACGAGTCGAAAGCGGAGTCTGGGGTGGCCTCACCACCTGGTGGCGCAGCCAGAGGCGGGCCAGCGCCACAGGGTGGTGTAGGCCACCCTGGCTCCGGTTCCGTCCCTTTTTCACTTCGTAACTTTCCTTATCGACTGAAAAGTGCAAAAATATAGTTGGATTGTATTTTCGCGGAACTTTCCTTACTAGAACTGTTACCTATTTGAAAACAGACTCTGAAGGTCTCTGAATTTGGTCCTCAATGAATTTCTCCGGAGTTATAACTTGAAAGGCATCAACATCTTCATTGTAAGAATCTCCAGCAATATAGTGTTTGAGTCGCTGTCCATTCACTACTTGTGTAGTATTATCTTTTAAAGAAGAAATTTTTATTGCTCCTGATTGGTATACTTCTTCAATGATGAAAGGTCGTTCCCATTTTGATAGTAGCTTTCCTAGCATTTTCATAGGCTTCACTCCTCCATTCATCTAAAGAACTTAAGTCAAATAATCCTTTCTCACCAGCGAGCTTACAATCTCTATTTAGTTATTTAACTGCCCAGTAAGCTTTGTGTTCTAATTCTAAGGGTAGGTGACAAGCTTTCCCATAAACCATTTTATAAGGAGACATTCCCATAGGATTTTTGTAAGCAGTTCTATAAGCCCATAAAGCATCATTCAACTTCTTTGTCGAGTTTTTCTAGACCTATTAACAGTCTTTTGCAAGATAGATTTAATTTCTCTATTTGATAACTCTACTTGCCCGCTAGTTTGGGGGTGATAAGCTGAAGCAATTCTATGATTAACATCATATTTAGCAAGGCTCTTCTTAAAACCACCATGAATGAAATGAGAACCCCCATCAGTCATGATATACCTAGGCACCCCAAACCTAGGAAAGATAACATCCTTAAGCATTTTTAGAGAAGTCTCCCCATCAGCACTCTTTGTAGGAATGGCTTCTACCCACTTAGTAACATAATCAACGTCAACAAGAATATGAGTGTAACCTTTCGAAGGACGAAAAGTACCCATAAAGTCAAATCCCCAACAATCAAAAGGTTCAATAACTAGAGAGTAGTTCATAGGCATTTCATTGCGTATAGAAATATTACCAACACGCTAACATTCATCACAAGATAAAACAAATTTTCTTGCATCTTTAAAAAGGGTAGGCCATTAGAAACCTGATTGTAGCACCTTTTGTGCAGTTCTATCTCCTGCATGATGTCCTCCATAAGCACTACCATGACATTTACGCAATATCTCCTTTTGTTCATATTCTGGAACACATCTTCGCATTATACCATCCACTCCTTTGTATAAGTGTGGCTCATCCCAAAAATAATGCCTCAAATCATAGAAGAACTTTCTTCTTTGCTGAGCTATAAAAGTTGGAGGAAAATACTTGGAGACAATAAAGTTAGCATAATCAGCGTACCAAGGGATCCCTCGCGAGCTCACCCCTACTACAGCTAACTGTTTATTTGGGAAACTATCATTAACAGGCATAGGGTCAAAAGAGATGTTTTCCAAACGAGATAAATTATCAGCTACAAGGTTTTCAGCACCCTTCCTATCTACTATGTGTAGATCAAACTCTTGTAAAAGCAGCACCCATCTAATAAGCCTAGGATTAGCGTCCTTCTTCGTCATAAGATATTTAATAGCAGTATGATCAGTATAAATGGTGACTTTTGAGTCTACAATATAGGGCCTAAACTTATCACAGGCAAAAACAATAGCTAGAAATTCCTTTTCACTAGTAGCATAATTCCTTTGAGCAGCGTCTAGAGTCTTACTAGCATAATGGATAACGTTTAACTTTTTATCAATACGTTGCCCAAGGACCGCCCCTATTGCAAAATCGCTAGCATCACACATTATTTCAATCGGTAAACTCCAATCAGGTGGTTGAACAATAGGGGCTGTAGTTAAAGCCTTTTTAAGAGTTTCAAAAGCTTCCTTACAATCATCATCAAAAACGAAGGGTACATCTTTTTGAAGAAGATTAGTGAGGGGTTTTGATATCCTAGAAAAGTCTTTAATAAACCTCCTATAGAAACCAGCATGACCAAGGATACTACGAATACCTTTGACGTCACTTGGACATGGCATCTTCTCAATTGCCTCAACCTTAGCTCTATCAACTTATATGCCTCTTTCAGAAACTTTATGCCCAAGAACAATCCCTTCATTAACCATGAAGTGGCATTTCTCCCAATTAAGAACAAGATTAGTTTCTTCACATCTCTGCAAAACTTTATCAAGGTTGTGTAGACAGTTATCAAAAGAAGTTCCATAGACAAAAAAGTCATCCATGAACACTTCTACAATTTCCTCACAAAAACCATGAAAGATAGCAGACATGCACCTCTGAAAAGTAGCAGGAGCATTACATAAACCAAAAGGCATACGTATATAAGCATAAGTTCCATAAGGGCAAGTAAAAGTAGTTTATTCTTGATCTTGTTGTTTAACAGCAATTTGAGAGAAACCGGAGTAACCATCAAGAAAATAGAAATGGGTCTTTTTAGACAACCTTTCCAACATTTGATCAATAAAAGGAAGCGAGTAGTGATCTTTCTTAGTAACTTTATTAACTTTCCTAAAATCGATGCACATCCTATAGCCTATCACTATTATTTGAGGAATAAGCTCATCATTATCATTAGGTACAACGGTAATACCTCCCTTTTTAGGAACACAATGAACAGGACTAACCCATTCACTATCAGCAATAGGGTAAATAATAGCAGCATAAAGAAGTTTCAATACCTCATTCCTTACCACTTCCTTCATCCTAAGATTTAAAAGTCGTTGGTGCTCCACTACTGGCTTTGCATCTGGTTGTATGTTGATAGAATGCTGACATATAGTAGGTGAAATCCATTTTAAATCATCCAGAGTATATCCCATAGCTCCTCGGTGTTTCCTCAAAACCTCCAATAACCTTTCTTCTTCCTTCCCTGAAAGTTTAGCGCTAACAATAATAGGATATATCTTTTTATCATCAATATAAGCATATTTAAGATCATAAGGGAGAGGTTTTAGATCGAAACAGGATCCTTTTTAGGTGGCATTGTGGTACCCAAGTCTTCTACAGGCAAGTCATGCGTAAGCATCTTAGGTTGATCACAGAGAATCCTGTTAATCTCATTCCTTTCTTCCATGAAGATTTCACTTTCATGATCTTCCATAAATTGTTGCAAAGCATTGTTAGGAGCAAGAGAAATAGAAGCAAGTTGTTCAACTCTAAAATCCTGATTATGGGTTTCCTCTTCGCAAGGTTCTTTAGAAAATTTCAAAAAATTAAACTCATAAGATTCCCCATCAATCTTAGTCAATATTTTATCCCTCTTGCAATCAATAATAGCTCCACAAGTACTCAAGAAAGGTCTACCAAAAATCATATGATAAGTTTTACTAGCAGCTGAACCAAGTACTAGAAAATCAGCAGGGTACTTAATCTTACCACAAAGAACTTCAATTGGAGAGATGGTCTCTCTATTAGCAAGGTGAATAACCACATCAATCTCTTCCAACTCGCAAGGACTGATTTCATGCATAATTTCTCTGTAAAGCTCATAAGGAATAGCACTGGAACTTGCACCAATATCACATAAACCATAATAGCAATGATCACCAATTCTAACAGAAAGCACAGGAACACTAGCCTTTTTAGTTCTATTAGGATGTGAAACAATATTAGAAGCATCCTCACAAAAGACTATGTGACCATCTTCTACGCTTTTAGTGACAAGGTCTTTCATAATTGCTACCACAGGTTCAATGTTTATTTGTTCATCAGGTTTTACAGTTCTTTTTTCACTTTTGGTGATTACATTAGTTATCATAGGATGGTCCTTTACCTTTTCGGGGAAGGGAATCTTCTCGATATAAGGTTCAGGTAAGATGGGATCAATAATGCAATACTCAGCACTTCCAATAGGAGCATAGTCAACAATATCTTTGTAAGGTGCATGGTATTTATTCCATCCCCTTTTCGGAATTTCGATATAGGAAGCAAAAGCTCTAAAGAAATTCTTAATAACTTGCAAATCAAGACCGTAAACATTACTAATATTTTGAAAGTCATCAGTTCCCATAAAAGATTCAATGCATTCATAATCATAATTTATACCTGACTTTCTACCTTTGTCATTCTCCCAAGCTTTAGCATTGTCTTGAATACGGTCCAGAAGATCCCATTTAGCTTCTTCTTCCATATGAGTGAATGATCCAGCACAAGAAGCATCCAATATATCTTTATCATGTAGAGGGAGCCTTGCATAAAAGTTGTTGATAATAATATTGTTGGAGAGCTCATGAATGGGAAATTTGAGCATTAGTAACTTCAATCTCCCCAAGCTTGGGTTGTACTCTCTCCATCAATAGGCCAAAACTTGTATATTTGATTCCGATCTTTATGAATGTCACTAGGAGGATAAAACTTTGAATAAAAGAGAGGCACTATTTCCTCCCATTCCAGAGCTTGACCATTTTTTAGTAGCTTATACCATTCCTCAGCTCTTCCTTTAGGTGATAATGAGAATAACTTCTTCTTAACTTGATCCGTAGTAATACCTGCACACTTGAACAACCCGCATAATTCGTGTATAAAGAACAAATGATCACCGGGATGGACAGTTCCATCCCCAACATAGTAGTTATCCATAACACGATCAATAATTCTTCTAGGTATTTTAAAAACATCATTCTCAGTAGGTGATGGATTATCTACTACCTTAGCAGTGGTAGTAGCATTACCAAATAAGAAACTCAGCGAATTATCCATAACAAAAATAAAGCAACTAGCAGAAGTAAACAATACTCACAGTAGAAGTTTCCTTTACCAGTTCCACTCTCCAATAGCGCTTCACTCCCCGGCAACGGCGCCAGAAAATAGTCTTGATGACCCACAAGTATAGGGGGTGTATCGCAGTATTTTCGATAAGTAAGAGTGTCAAACCCAACGAGGAGCAGAATGTGTTGGCTAGTGGTATGGATCAGGAATTCTCTGCAAATACTTAGCAAACGGATTTTTAGGGGTTTTTGACAAAGCAAGTAAACAAAGTACGAGTAAATAAAAGACAGTAGGAATAAATGCAGCAAGTGGCCCAATCCTTTATGCAGCAAGGGACAAGCCGGTTGTATTACTTAACATGACCAAACGTTCTCGAGGACACATGGGAAGACTGTCAAGTGCTTTCGCTTCATATAGCTGATTAATCTTCTCTAGCTTACTAAGTGTTGTGTGGGTGAACCTGTGCTAATGTACCACCCCATCCAAGACTAATACATACGTGTTATTAAACCCCTTGCAAACATCCGTAAGTACAAGAAACTAATTAAGGTAGAAACTTAACCACAACTTTAAACTATAAGACCCTTACGTCCCTTGTGCAATGGTTTCCTAAAGGGGGTTCAGGTTTCTGTCACTCCGGCAACCCCTACGATTAGTATCCAAATACACAATGCATTCCCCTAGGCCCATATAGGTGAAGTGTCATGTAGTCGACATTCACATGACACCACTAGAAGAAGTACACCACAACTTAAATATCAAACTATTTAATCTTTCTCAACACAACTCCACTACTAACAACAAGACTTCTCCCATGTCCTCAAGAACAAAACGAACTACTCACAAGACATCATATGGACCATGATCAGAGATGGAATAATGATCTATAACAATCTGAACATAAACAATAATTCAACGGTTCACTCAATTGCATCAACTACAAAGAGTAATCAACACCGGGAAAGTTTTCCCTATGAACTAATGCAAGATCCAACTCAATTGTTACAGCAATATGGAGATGGTGATGAGGGTGCTGATGGTGATGATGGTGGTGGTGATGACGATGATGATCCCGATGAAGTCCAGCTTGATGGTGGTGTTGATGGCGACGATCTCCCTTCTCCAGGAAGGAATTCCCCCGTAGAAATCTGTCTGCCGGAGAGATCTTTTTCTCTCGGTGTTTTCCGCCCCGCAGAGGCGGCGGAATCTTTCGGTGGTCGCTCCCGAGTCTTAGGGTTTCGGGAGGATGATATATGCTAGAGGGGAGAGCTAGAGGTGGGCTAGGGCAGCCACACCACCTCCTAGCGCGGCCTAGGGCTGCCCGCGCCATGGGGTGGTGTGGGCCCCCTGTGGCCCATCTCCACTTCGTCTTCTGGCATCCTTAGTCTTCTAGAAAAATAGGATTTTCCGTATATTTTCCCGGATTTTCTGATCTTCGCCAATTTTGCCTCCAAATAGCACCTTTTCCATTAGAATCCTGACTACAACGGTCCATGCTCCAAAAGTCATCAACCATGCAAAAATAGATGAAATAACATAAGTATCGCCTCTCAATACGAAATATATCAATGAATAATAGTGAATTAAGACATAGAATAGTGATGCAAAATGGACGTATAAGGGCCACAGGGTGGCCACACCACCCCTGGGCGGGGTTCCCCCTGGCCACGCCAGGGCTTGGTGTGGGCACCCTTGCCGACTGCCGACCTTGCCTCCTTCGCCTATAAAGTCCTCCCGATGCAAAAACCCTAAGTCGTCAATCAGAAATCCACAAAAAGTTCCGTTGCGCCGCCGCCACCGAAGGGGAGATCCGGGGCACCCTGGCCGGCCGCCGACCTTGCCTCCTTCGGGGGACATAAAGTCTCTGTTCCCGAATTCCTCCTCAAAAGGTAATGAGTACGTGGCTAACAAGAGAAGATCTCGACTGGCCCACCTCACCAAACAAGAGCACGTACAAGCCGCAAAAGTCCTCGACTTTAGCTCCATGACGATGGACACGCGTGGCAACGTGCTCCCGAAGACGTCGCAAGCTGTGGTAACGACGGCCACCATGTATCTCCTCAATAATCAGCCGCCAACTGGAGATCCACGAGCTGCCATGCACTGCTCTACGATGGCGGGCTTGGGACTAATCGAAGCCGCCCTCGACAAAGAGCCAACACTGGATCCAGAAAAGGCAAGGCTCTGGCCAAACAGTATTCTTCGCCCTCGTCTAGCGACGATAGCCACGACCTGTCTCGGCGTCGCCGCTGATGGCGGCACGATCGCGACTACGACGCACGTGATGACATGACGCAGCGCAAAGTCGACAAAATGCGCGCCAGACGTGCTCGTTCGGCTGACTCAGCAGACCAAGACGTAGAGCTCTGCGGTGCCAGATGCTTCAGTAGAGCCATCAGGCAAAAGCGAATGCCTAAAGGGTTTAAACTCCCATCAGAAAAACCAAAATTCGATGGCCTACAAGATCTGTCTAGAGGATCCTATCTCCTCCGTCAGGCTCCACAGCGGGAGTCGAAGCACGGCCATGCAATGCCTGTAGCTGCAGCTGCAGGGCGCAGCTCGCGCATGGCTCAACAACCTCCCGCACGGATCCATTCGCAGCTAGGAAGAGTTGGTCTACATCTTCGTTCGCAACTTCAAGGGCACTTAAAAAAGGCCTGCATCAATCGAAGAACTAAGAGGTTTCCAACAAAGATCTGGCGAGTCGCTGCGCTCGTACATCCAGAGGTGGTCCATCATCAAGAACTCCATGAAAACATCTTGGAGGATCGCGCGATTGACGGATTCAACGGCGGTGTTCGCCACATAGAACTCAGGGAGGAGCTGGGCCGATCGAATCCCAAAACAATTGACCACATGATGGAAATTGCGAATCGGTGGGCGGATGGAGAAGATTCGGTGAAAAACCGCGCTCACTCCAACGACGACGACCTCGGACGCAGGCGCGACCGCCGAAGCAAGCGTGGAATGCACATCTACGACGACCGCGACGACGTCAATATGGTCGCAGCCGGCTACACCGACAAACGTGACGACAACCGCAATAGCGGCTATCACAGCGGCGGATACTGCGACACCAGGAAAACCATGCTGGTGTGGCAGCGCCGCACTCGCGAAGAGGCAACCGCAACATCTATCGAGGACAAACTGTCTAGACCATGCAACGTGCACTTCTACATCGACAAGAACAACGGCAACAAGAAATCTAGCCACCTCCTCAAGGACTGCCGCGAGTTCCTCAAACTCCATGAGGGCCTGGCCCGGATGAATCATGACGCAGTTAACAGGGGCTATGGAACCGCCCCAGGCACTGTGGCACATGGATCTCCTCAACCACCCCCCGGACCACCACCACCCAGGGATGCGCTAGTCCAACACCATGGAGGTGAGACATACCCACAGGCCGTAAGCAACATGATGATCCAAAATGGACGCCCCTCAAATCGAGTGCAGAAGGCCATCACTCGCCAAATCAACTTGGCAACAGATTCCCCGCTCGCCACCACTGAGTACCTCAGTGGAAGCGACTCCTGCATCACCTTCGAGAAGCGCGACCATCCGCGCCAAGTCCCTCGTCCAGGCCATTGTCCCCTCATACTCGAGGCGTAGATCGGAGGCTTCGACATGAGTCGCGTCTTCATGGATGGCGGAAGCGGCATTAACCTCATGTTCGCGAGTACCTTGCGTGCAATGAGGATCCCTCTGACATGTCTAGAGGTCTCAGACATGACGTTCCACGGCATCGTCCCAGGCAAGGGCATATATCCCCTAGGGAAAATCAACGTCGACGTCATCTTCGGCACAACGAACAACTTTCGGCATGAACGCACCGACTTCGAAGTCATCGACTGGCCTTCGTAATACCACTGTATCCTCGAACGCGTCGCGTTTGCTAGATGGAAGTGCCGCACTATGCCTACCTGCAGATGAAAATGCCAGGTCCAAACGACGTCATCACAATCAACGGAAGTTTCGAGAGGTCCGACATCTGCGATAGGGAATTCAATAGAATCTCCCAGTCCTTTGGCATACAGGAGGAACTCGCAAGATTGAAGGAGTCGACAAACAACAGTCTACCTCCCCTAAGCAGGCCAAGCTCACCCGATCTATCATTCGACTCGTCATTGCACACGAGGAAAGTCCAGGTCCACCAGACGGACCCGGCCAAGATGGCCCTCATCGCTAACAACTTAAGTTCCACATAGGAACTCGCGCTCGTCGAATTCATCCATGAGCACTAGGAAATCTTCGCCTGATGTTCAGCGGACATGCCAGGGGTTCCCAGGGAATTCACCGAGCACTCACTCAACGTGAATCCAGAAGCAAGGCTAGTCAAACAAACAATTAGGTGATTGTCTGAACCACGAGAAAAAGCAATCAGAATGGAGATCAATAGACTCCTCAACGCAAACTTCTTACGCGAGATCAAGGAAAGCACTTGGCTCGCCAATACAGTGTTGGTGCCCAAAAAAGACACGGATATCCTGCGGATGTGCGTGGATTTCACCTCCCTGAATAAGCACTACCCAAAGGATCACTTCGCGCTGCCATGAATCGACCAAATCATCGACTCTACCGCGGAATGTGAACGCCTTTGCTTCCTCGACGCCTACGTTGGTTAAAATCAGATTCGAATGAAGGAGGAGGACCACGATAAGACGGCGTTCACGATGCCATTTGGTGTGTTCTACTACAACACCATGCCCTTCTGGCTAAAAAACGCAGGAGCCACCTATCAGCGGTGCATGCAGCTTACCTCAAGAATCAACTTGGTCGCAACATCCAAGTTTATGTCGACGATATCGTCATCAAAACCAAAGAGGAAGCTTCGTTAATCGACGATCTCCAGGAGACCTTCGCCAACCTCGATCGATACCGGATCAAGCTCAATCCGGACAAATGCGCCTTCAACGTACCGTCTAGGCAGTTGCTTGGGTACCTCATCTCCGTGAGAGGGATCGAAGCAAAACCAAAGAAAATAAAGGCCATACTAGCCATGGAGAAGACGAAAGACCATAAAAGGCGTCCAACAGCTAGCTGGGCGAATCACGACGCTCAGTTGATTCACCAGTCGAATGGGCGAAAAGGCGATACCCTTGTACCAACTTCTCTGCAAAGCTGATAAGCTCAAGTGGACAGACGAAGCGTAAGAAGCATTCGAAGACCTCAAGCGCCTAATATCCACCTCGCTAGTATTGGTGACACCTCGCGAAAAGGAGCCACTACTGCTCTACATCTCCGCTACCAACCAGGTGGTCAGCACTGTGCTCGTGGTGGAGCGATCCGAAGAAAAGGAAGTCCATGGGGTGCAACACCCTATATACTACCTCAGCGAGGTGATCACGCCAACAAAACAGCGGTAACCGCACTACCAGAAACTGGCCAATGGCGTCTTCATGACAGCCAGATGACTGCGCCACTACTTCTAGGAGCACCCAATCGTCGTGGTAAATGACACTCCAATCGGGCACATACTCAATAATCCTGACGCCACCGGACGAGTCGTGCTCTGGGAATCGAATTGTCTCCATGATAGATCACATACGAGAAGCGCAACGCGATAAAATCGCAAGTTCTCTCGGAATTTCTTGTGCACTGGATGGAGAACCAACTCCCTGACAAGCTAGATATATCCTATCTTTGGACAATGCACTTCGATGGATCCAAGCGAAAAGACGGGACCGGTGCAGGTGTTATACTGACGTCGCCCAAGGGAGACAAGATGAAACACATTCTGCGAATGCAATTCCCCGCCTCCAACAATGAAGCCGAGTACGAAGCACTGATCCATGGGATGCGGATGGAAAAAGCCTACGGCGCCAAAAGACTCATCATCTACGGCGACTCCAAACTGGTGGTCAATCAAACGATGCACGAGTGCGACGCACTGAGCGACAACATGATCGCCTATCACGACCTCTACGACACACTCGAAGGAGACTTTGATGGCTGTGAGCTGCGACACGTGGGCCACAAAAGCAACGAAGAGGCGGACACACTCGCCAACATTGGCTCCACCTGCGCCCCCACACCACCTGGGTATTTCTCGAGCGCATCTGCGAATGCTCCATCAAGCCAAAGGCTCCAGAGAAGAAAGCAAGCGCGTCAACGGACTCGGGGGCTACGCCACCCAGAGAGCCAATGATACTCGATGACCAGGAGCTTGATACAGGACTCGAAGGACCTATGAGCGTCATGATGATTGAGCTATCTTGGACACAGCCGTATATCACATACATGCTCAGCAAACGGCTGCTAGAGGACCCGAGTAACACGTGACACATCGCGCGACGATCCAAGGCATTCGCTGTTATCAACGGCGAACTATACAAACAGAGCATTACGGGAGTACTCCAACGATGCATCTCCAACGGGGACAGACGGGCCATCCTCCTCGACATACATGAAGGCACCTGTGGGAATCATGTTGGCAGTCGCGCCCTTGTCGCCAAAGCTCTGCGAGCTGGATTCTACTGGCCCACGGCCATGCGCGATGCCAAGGATATCGTTCAATACTGCAATGCTTGCCAGTGATTCGCAGACAAACCTCACGCAACTGGCGCGGAACTCAGGCCAATAGCATTGGCCTGGCCCTTTGCACAATGGTGACTCGACATGGTCGGCAAGCTCCCAAGGTCATCACGAGGAGGATACGTCTACCTCTTAGTCGCAGTCAATAAATTCACCAAGTGGACAGAGGCCATGCCAGGGACAAACAAATCAGGGGCAAGCGCCGTCAAGTTCTTCGAGTCCATTGTCTACCACTTCGGAGTGCCACACAGCATCATCACGGACAATGGGATGAACTTCACCTCTAAGGAATTCCAGGAATTCTGCGAAAACCTAGGAATCAACATAAGCTATGCCTCGGTCACTCACCCGTAGACCAACGGCCTCGTTTGCGGCGGAATCAAGAAACGACTCCTTCGACAACTCGAACAAGCTGCTGGATGCTGGCTAGACGAGCTGCAATTCGTACTTTGGAGCCTGCGCACAACTCCAAACAGTGCCACGAGATACACCCCGTTCTTCATGGTGCACGGTGCTGAAGCGGTACTACCCGCAGAAGTACGCTACAAAGCCCCATGGGTGTTTGCATACAGCAAGAAGGAGTCAACTCTCGCACTCGAAGACTCCGTCGACCTCCTCGACGAGGCATGAGATATCGCAGCGGAGAGATCAACGATCTAACAGCAAAATCTCCGCAACTATCACAGCAGAAGGCTATGCCCAGATCCTTTGTCGAGGGAGACCTGGTCCTGCGACTGAAGCAACAAGGGCATCTCAAGATCGAGTCCCCTTGGGAGGGACCTTATGTGATTACAGAAGTAATCCCTGGTAGCGCCTATCGCCTTAATGATTTTGAAATAGGAGTCGCATACTCCACCCCTGGAACTTCGCGCAACTACGTCGTTTCTACCCTTAGTCGTTTTTACATTTACAAATAAGGCTATTCAGCCAGGCTACTTAGCCACACATTCTACCTCGTACTATCCTACGAATAAATAAAGCTAAGTGCCCCAAAAATCTGTGTTATTCTTATTTTATCACTCGGGGGCTGCGCCACCCTTTTACACTTTCGTTCTACGAACCAATCGCGGTGTCCTGAGTAGCTAACGCACTAATCGAACCCTTGATAAACATCAACCCAGCTGCAGCGCACCTGATAGGTTGGCAAGGTGCTGAGATAAACACACCTCAGGCTAACGAAAAGGAACTGCAGAGTGCAGCGCACTCAAAAAATATATAAGCTAACAAGATCTTCACATATCAACGGGTGCTCAATACACCCAATACAATCGTATGAACTTTACAACCCGTATACATTCAGGTGCAGGATACAAACCGCGCTACTGCTGCAACAGAAGAATGTTTGTCTGCTCCTCGAAGAAATCGACCATGTTCCAAGTCATTCCTTCCGGCGGAGGCGGCGGCCCCGCGACAATAGACGCAACATCTATGTTCGTCCTATGCAGTCGCACTAGCGACAATGCAGCTTTAGCACCAGCTACCAACTACTGCCGTACACACTCACCAACCGAACTCAAATCTTGAAACTTCGCTAGGAGGGCCAGCAGGCTTGAAGGGACGGCGTCCAATGGGAACATTGTTTGATAAATATGCCTAAGGCATGACTGCGCCTTCTTCAAGCATTGAAGCACTCGAGAAGCACGATCCTGCAGGGTCACCAAGCCAACCGCACGATCGTGGTCAACCCAAAAGTACCCACTCGCCTGCAGTTGCTCCTAGGTCAAGCCATTCATCTGAATAGCAATACGATCCTTCTCATCTTGCGGATGAGAAGGCAGAAAGCTAACATTTGAACTGCTCATTCATTTGCACCACCTCCTCCAAGAGAACTTCTCACGGGCGGTGGCCTTCTCCGAGTTCGACTTCCAAACATCTGCACTACCGTGGAGGATGGTCAACTCACGTTCCAACTGCTTAATGCGATTGCGCAATCACAAAAGCAATGACAGCTCCTCCACTTACGAGCGTGGTTGCGCCAAGGTCTCATCGGTGGACGGAGGATCACGAGGACCACTCCACGTAGCCTATCACAAATCAAGAAAGAGCAAATGAGGGACCAAGAATACATTGATAAAAGGCACAAATGCATTCAAGCATAGCAAAAAGTCTCGACAAGGATACTCCCACGAAATCATAGTTTCAAACTACAAGTATTACAGATTATCTACTAGGGAGCAGTCTGCTTCTTCGACTTGGACTTCGACTTTGAGGGCCTCATCAAATCCGTGGCAGTCTCTACGCCACAGACTTTCCGGTGCCAGCCCCGGACGCCGTAGCCTTCACCGCCTTCTTCGCTCGCTGCAGCTCCTCGGAGTATTTTGTGACTATTTTGATGCGCTGCGGCCCATACTTACCGCAGACAGTTGCGAAGGGAGCAAACACTACCTGTTGACCATCTCCGCCAATGGGCATCACCTTGGAGATCGCGGCAGGGTCCACCTCCACGCCATGGGATTGCACCATCGCGAGTGCCATGGTGGCAACGACCGACCGCTGAGAGTTCCTGAAGTCCGCGGGAATACCTCCAGCGAGGGACTCCACCAGATCCTCTAGGTTATCAATAAGATCAGCCTTGGGAGTCAGCTGCTCACGGATGCGACTGAGCACACCCTTGGCCTTCGTCAACGTCCCCTGAAGGGAAGCGCTGCGATCTTCGACTGCCGCGATAGCGCCTGCCAATGCATTAGTACGACACAAAGACTGGGGGTCAAAGCTCAGGCCACTGGCATCTTCATACACAAAATGGTGTTAGCACAATAACACAATGTCCAAGCAAAAAAGCAATGGAAGTTCAACCGAAAGAATACATGAGAGAGACTTGGCAATCGAGAAGAGTTGTTCTTCGAATGACTTCTCCCTTTCAACAGTGGAGGCGTGCAAATCCTCTTTGCGTTTTCGTGACTCCTCTAATGCAACGACTGCTTCGTCACGACCCTTCACCGCCGCGGCAAGCGCCTTTTCAAGGGAAGCAGCATTGTGCAGAAGTTCATTCTTCTGAACTGCAAAGCACAGGACATATCACCAATCGCATTTATAAACGTCACGAAGAGAAAAACGAGGCAAAAACTAACCTTCGACAACACGATGGCGACTGTCCGGCAATGCATGCTGTTGAACCATGACAAGGACTTGTTCCGCTAGGCGAGGAGCTTCCTTCATGATGAGCTGCCTCAGAGGAAAACAAAGGCATCTCGCCGCAGAACTCAGTCCATACCGGCCATGTCCCACGGTGGGCGTCACTGTCGTGCGAATGACCATGGCTATCGCTACCAGGGGTAGCAATTAGAAGGATTTGGGGAAAGAACAAGCAGCCATCTATGGAGCGAGATGACGGCACAGACACAAAGATTTACCTAGGTTCGACCCCTCGTAGGGTAAAGACCTACTCCTGCTAGATTGTATTATTAGCGAGTGAGTTACAAGGGTTACGAGCTCGGCGGCTAGGCAGCGAGTCGCTTGGATGGGGTGTATCATGGAACGTAAGTACATAGAGTACCCTAGGGAGGTTTATATAGGTGGTACCTTGCTAGGGTTTATAGATATACAACCGAATCAGTTAGGAACTCAGAGGATTTGACCTAATCCGACTGGGCTTTAGCTACGCTTCTGGGCCTCCAGCTTCTAGTCGCCAGGCTCCCTCTCAGTCGCATTCCTATCACTGTCCTGTAGATCCACTCGCAGAGGCCTTTGGCCTAGTCGAAACGTCCTGCTGGGCATACCCTATTTTCCATATCCCCATCAATAGTAGGGTATATTATAAAGTAAAAATTAAAGCTCAAAGATTTACAATGGTAATAACCGTCAGATTGTTGGCCAAGTTGGCATATGCATCGTGTAAGGTCTGGGAATTCTTATAAATAATGTTTGCTTGTTGAATGAGATCATTTAGGCTCAGAGTCAGAGGAGTCGGAGGCAGAGGAGTTGTAGAAGCTAAAGGCATGGACGAATCCCTAGCTGCCTCCTGCGCAATAATAGCAGTTGAAGGCACGGAGGCTTCCGGCATGGTTGTTGCTACTGCTTCTGCTCCCTCGGCCAGCTGCTTCCCTTTCTCGGTGGTATCCTTAGCCAAATATTCAACCACTTTGGAGGAAACACTCTCCTGCGTCGCCTAGCCACTGGGAACAAGGTCCACGCCGGCAGAGCCTGAGACATCCGGTGTCGGATTGATGTCTATCTCCATGGAGGAGGTCTTAGGGATGATGGGGGACAAAGTTCTAGCGGAGCCTGTTGTCCGCTTGGTGCCTAGGGTCGGCGGAGAGGCAGTGGGAGACGACATGGAAAACATGTAGCGAATATTCTTGGAACCTCCAACATCTTTGGAGGTCTGCCTCAAACCAACACAGGATTTCTTCCTGAAACATACACAATATAAGTACATAAATCGAATAGGTGCAAGACAAATCAATGATGGAGAAAATAACTACACTACGGCAGGTGCCTTAGCTAAGGGGTTGCTGGTGGATTTCTTCTTCTCCGCCTCTCAGGCGGCAGTGGATTTCTTGGAGACTCCACTCTCTGTTTTCTTCTTTTTCTTGCCCTCAGCACACTTTTCAGAGGTGAAGCTCTTCCGCTTTCATGTAGCCGGTGCTGGACGATCCTTGGTGGCATCATCGTCATACATGACCTGCACATCCTTCAGTCTGGAATCATAGACTTGGGAGGCCATGTCTTCCTCTGCCAAGGCCACAGAGAATGGATATGAGGGAATGTCAGATGATTCATAAATTCAAGTCAAAAGCCTTAGAGTATATATAACAAGCAAAAAAGGAAACATGGTTACCTCTGGGCATTTGCCGCACTCGAACATGTCGAAGGTGATAGTGAAGCCCCACTTCCTGTCCTTCACCTTGACAATGTCCTTTAGCCAGAGCTTGATGTAGTCCATGGAAAAGTTGTCCTCAGAAATTCACATGGGATCTTTCCACTCCTTGGAGTATTTGTGCATCAGCTTGGTGCGGTGCTGCATAGGTTGGATCCGCCTTGTGAACCAACACATGGCTAGGTCTAGGACGATTAGATTACCGTCTACTGGCCACTCGATTTGCGTTACGACACGAGAGGCTTCATTGTCGGACAGGAGGGGGCCTTGGGATCTCTAGGTGGGGGCCTTGGCGGCGGCTCCATTGACAAGCCAGGGTACGATTCTTGACGGCTAGCCAGAAGGATATGTGGGCCATAGAAGTACGTCTGTTGCCAATTCTTACAAGATTCATGGAAAACTATGTCAGGGAACCGCTGGTTAGGGCAGATCTTGAAGCTAATGGTTCCATAGTTCTGAATTTCATCCTTGGACTCTAAGGACTCTCTCTTTATGGTAAAAAGGAGATGAATAGATCTAATCTCGGTTTGATTATCCTACGCACAAAGATACAAAGTTTCTAAGTAGGAGGATGCTATTGGGAAAAATATTGTGGGGAAGAGCCCAGAAGTCCTAGAGGATTTAGAGGAAGAAGGCGGAGACTAGGAGGATTATGCTACGTACTAGGTCGGCTTTGAGGTACACCTTCTCTCTGGCATGGGGAGAGGGAACAACTTCGTTAGCCGGTGCTGGTTGCCAGTTTAATCCCTCAGTCACCAAAAGATACCCTTTGGTGATGAGTTCTTACAGCTGCTCAGCGGAGAGGTCAGAACCCCTCCGCAGTCCCTTACGGGAATCATCATCCTCCTCCGCAGCTTCAGGCGCCGCCCTTTTGTGGTCACCGCTGGTGGATTCCACCATGGAAGAGACAAGAATCACCAATCCATCCGGTGGGATGGATACTCCCTATGATGGCTCGACTGAAGCCTCGGTAGCCGCCGTCAAAGGAGTGCTGCTACCACTGGCCATCGCGTTGATGAGTGAGGGGTGGGAGGAATAAAGGAGTCTAGCTGGGGTTTTTCACTGAGGAGCTCGAACGGTCGCGTGACGGGAGGAAGAAGAAGATGCAGGGGAGAATGTGGGTGAAAAGTAATATTTCGGCCAAAGTTAACATTTATAGCCCCAGGCATCAAGATTCGTGCACGGAATATCTAACAGCTATAGCGTTGACAATGTGTGAGTGAACGTGCGCGGTAATTTGGCCACGTTCGCTGATTTTCCTCTTAACGTTTCGGATTCTGCACGCGCAAAAATAGCTAATGATTAATTCACTGCTATATGTGAGTTTCGAGATAGAGTGGGTTGTAGCCTGTCTCATCCTACTGACCATTGCAGTGGAAGAGTCACGTCTAAAGATTCCATGGGAGATTGAAACTATCCGACTCTGGAAGAAAGGACTTGAAGAATCTCCTGCTTACACGATACGACGGAGAGTATTGTAGGGTACTTTGGGAGACCTTAGAGATATTGTTTGACGAATTACCGGCATCACCTAGATGGAGCATTCAAGCCAAAAAGGCAATACTGCGCAAGATTTCAAAGTCCTACGGGGGCTACTGTTGGGGATATGATAAATGGGATATGCTAAATGGATATCACCATTGCATCTCTCTAATCCGGCTAACCCAGATGGCCCACAGTTGGTAGCACGACCCATGGCCTACTAGATGGCCTAGTAAGACGTATCCAGAAGGGAGGCCCATGCTGGATAAAGGAATGCTACATCGCAGTCACCGACCTACGTGGAGCCTTGGAGTACAAGACACGAATACTAGCTAGTATTAGTGTAGGACTATATAACCTATCCGGCAAGGTCTTTTCCCTGTAACCATAGGTTCTAGCGCCTTTATAAGCCGGACCTGTGGGAGCTTTAGGGCACCACGTACAACGATGCACAACACCTCACATAGCGAACCAATTCTTATAACTCAGTGTACTGCCATTACAGTGATTTATAGAAGGAGTAGAGTTCCTCATACTCGTCAAGTTTCTGGACTTGAAACTTGGTAAGTTGTGTTACCTCATACCCGTCAACTCACCTCCTTCCCCCACCTCTCTAAACACACTATGTGATGACCCCTCCATGGCATACTCGTCGGCAATACCACGACACTCACATACAAGCCTTAGCATGTTTAACATCATATCACATTCATACCTCGTTATCCTATCATACTAGATTGTTTGCATTGGATACATCATTAGGACAAACCAACACCAACTGATGAGCATGGCTAAGCACGATACAGATATAAGCTCTAGAAGTGCACACAATCCAAACCTAGTTATGCTAGGAGCCGTGGATCGGATAATATAAGCTCAAAGGGAGTAATGCAATAGACAGGATACTCTATCTATTGATAAAAGACCAAAATAGAATCGTATGCATCATGGCAAGAATTGAAAAACTTTGAAAGCATGGGATTGTATTATGGTGGGGATATGCTTTCCTTTTCCCATTCATAATAGATAAACAGATCCTCGGAATTTTCTACTTTACTTGGTTACAGTTGGTCAATTATTGATCTTCAATCTTCGATCTTCGATGGTGTCGTGCCTTCGATCTCGATCTTGATATCATATTCTACCGGAAGGACCAAACACCAGAAAGAAAGGGAAACAATCAATACATGGCATCAATGCAATGCTGAAGGAAGTAGGATGGTATGACAAGTTAAATTGTACTGAAATGGAACCTAAGGCATGCTTAACCATTTTAGACAGGGTCTGAGGGCTGCAACCTAAAATAGGGAAACTTCAAAATCTCCTGCACGGTTCATTTTGTTATTCTAATAAACTTGTTAATTTAAGTTACTTAACAACTCATGATTTTGATACTAACAAATAGATCTCATTTTTCTAAACACTTTGATATAATATACGCATTTTTTGACTTAGATTAAAAGTTATTAATTTTACAATATTAAATGATTTTCTTAAATTATTAAACCTTTTATTACATCAGGTATGGTGGTACCACTCCTTTTGGGTCGTCAGAGCGACCACAACAATGATGATTTGCAGCAGCGCAAAGGAAGTAATGGTGCGGTGACAAACCATAGAGGGAGGAGGACAACAGGGTGGTCCAGGAGGACCACAAGCTCACCAGAGTGCCATTGGTGTGCTCAGTGAAGGAAGGCGAGGTCTAGGATGCTGGGGAAGACGGTGGACGGAGCTCGGGAGATGGGATCGATTGGGGCGATTGGGAGCTCCCCGGATTGGGCAGGTAGTGGTAAACAAGCTAGGATTATGAGGCGGTCATGACGGTGGCCTTAGATTTCTGAGGGGAGGCATGTAGCGATGGGCAGCTTTGCACCTAGGAAGGATAGGGTTATGGAGCTCGCATGAGCTCGCGGAGGCGAGCGAGAGAGATAAGAGAATGAGGATAAGGCGGTAAAGGAAGACCCAAGCGACCTTATCACCATATCATAGAGAGGCGGGGTTCATCTCCGCGCTTACATGCATCGCAATAGTGGCGGACGACGGTGGCCTTGCCAGGCAGCTGCTTGCCTCTGCGAGGATGATGACGAACATGGGGAAAAGGGGTACGGGCTTCTATTGGGCCGCACAATGGCTGGCTGCGGGCAGCGGCAAAGCTAGTGAGGCGGCTGCTATTGTTACGCTGAGTAGAAGATATAGGGGAGAGATAGATGAGTTGTAGCCCAGGTAGATTAGGTTCTCTATTTTTTTGTAAACCTTTTTCTTTTTATGTTTTCTTATTTTCTCTTTGTATTTTCAAATTCATCACTATTTTGAATATTTAGAAAACACTACGGAGATTAAATTAGTTTGAAATACTGCAGGGCCCTTTTATTGAAATTGGGCTCCACATATTTTGTATTTTAAAAATTCAAAACCATATTAGAGGTTTTCAAAGAGGGGGAAAACTAGGGTTTAGTGTTTTGCTTTATTTTCCCTGCAAGCATTTTTATTTATCAAGACTATCTCCTTCTATGCACAAATCAAACCCGAGTTAGTATTAACTAAAACTGGGGCATTCCAACCAACCTGAGTTCCACATAGGAACTCACGCTAATCGAATTTCTTCACGAGTGTTGGGAACTCTTCGCCTGGTGTCCAACCGACATGCCAAGTGTTCCCCGGGAATTTTCCAAACATGCACTTAGCATGTATCCGGATGCTAGACCCGTCAAGCATTCAATACGCCATTTCTCGAAGCCAAAATGCAAAAGCAATTGGTGAGTAAGTGAACATATTACTCAAACCACACTTCATCCAAGAAATCAAGCAAAGCACCTGGGTAGATAACCCTGTGTTGGTCTGAAAAAGGAGACTAACATATTGTGCATGTGCATCGACTACATCTCCCTGAACAAGCGCTACCCAAAGGACCACTTCCCACTATCGAAGATCGACCAGATCGTTGACTCCACCACAGGTTGCGAATTCCTATCCTTCCAGGCACCTACACATGCTACAATCAGATTAGGATGAAGGTTCAAGATGAGGATAAAACTGTCTTCATCATGCCATACGATTTAATCTGTTACACCACCATGCCCTTCGGGCTGAAGAACGCATGTTCCACCTACCAAAGGTGCATGCAAGCTTGCCTCAAGGACCAAATCAGCAAGAATGTCCAAGTTTACATCGACAATGTGGTTGTCAAATACAGGGAGGAAGCTACACTCATTGACAATCTCCGCGAGATCTTCAACAAACTTGACCGCTACCGGATCAGGTTGAACCAAAGAAAGTGCGCATTTGGGGTACCAGTAGGTCAACTCCTCGTGTACCTCATCTCAGCAAGAGGAATTGAAGCGGATTTAAAGAAATAATGGTGATCCTGACGATGAAGTAGTCGTCAATCCTCAAGAATGTCCAGAAACAACAAGGACGCATAGCAGCACTCAACCAATCAATTGGTAGGATGCGCAAAAAGGCATTATTATTCTAATAGCTGCAAATCAGATAAGTTCAAGTGGACAGCCGAGGCAAATGCGGCTTTCGAAGATTTCAAGTGCCTATTGCCAACTCCACCCATCCTCTTGACTCCTCATGAAAGGGAGCCCATTTTTCTATATATCGCCGCCACCAACCAGGTGGTCAGCACCGTGCTCGTCATCGAGCGCACAGAACAAGGAGATCATGGGGTGTAACCACCACTAGTACAAATGTGTTACTTAGAGACGTCAATTTCCCATGGGCCTCAGCCAGATTCTCGTTCTGGCTCAAGCGCATAGCTTCTAAGAGCACACTACCTGTACCGGTTTTTCTTTGCGGCTCTAAGATACGAGACCTCAGACGGTGCAAAAATGAGTAATCATAGCTGACATGACACATAATCATGACTCAGCAGACAGGTAGACACATTATCTAAACAACATAGCAGCTCGATCACGGTAACAATAGCCACATATTTTGGGAAATCCATACAGATTTAACAATTACATGTTACGGAAGTACATACAAACTACAGTCCATATATCAATCAGCTAGCATAATGAGTAATCCCTAACAAACCAGAATTGCATTTATAATCGCCCGCCCGGCGGAAGTTGCTGAACCAGAATATGTACCTCTCCATTATCTTTTTCATCAAAGCAAAACACGACAATGATATCCTTATTTAGGTTGAAGCTTCTCACAACCTTCTCCCATCTAGTCGTCAAGATTGCATTTGACCCAGCTCCCATCTTCATCCTAACCATCTTTTCCTTTTTACTCTTCATTTGCCAAACATGGACATCAATAGGTTCATCAAGGATATTTTTAGGTATTTTCTTGTGAACTCAGCTCCAAATGTCTAGGCAAGCACAGAGAATTGAACAATTAGCATGCCTGTGAGAACTAGAAGTATTTTAATATTACATGGTAGCTTGTTGATAACATGATCAAGAATTTATCATCCTACCATCTTGCACTTCTTTTTCATGACAGATGAATAGGGCAGCTTGTAGACGTAGTACTTGATTTTTGGTAGAAATTCAGGTTCACACTAGTCTAACAGGAAGTCTACATGAACTTATTTTAGATACATGTTGTTTCCAAAAAGTCTTTGCTTATCAAAATAAGTATCCCCCATGTGTTGAGGCCCTGATGCAACAACACAGAAAAAATCAGTGGAATATTAATTTCTACCATCTAAACGGATACAAAACAGATGATTGTAATTTTGATGTTCTTTTGATACCTCTAAACTCAATCCTTTCAGTGGAATCTTCATCTATTGACTAGAATTCAAAACCACCAAAGTTACCGCAAAACCAGTCATCGCTAGACAGCATGACTACATCATAACTACATGTTCCCATCTGCTAAATAGATACAGACAGAGAGCATCCTAATACAATCAAAATAGATCAATGAAGTGACAATTAAATCTCTATTGCTGGAAGTGACAATTAAATCTCTATTGCTAGAAGTGACAATTAAATCTCTATTGCTGGAAGTGACAATCGTAGATTTTGAGATTTATACAAGGGGAAAAGAGTTGGGACAGATGCAAGCTGTCTAGGGGAGGCTTTCCTGACGGTGTCATCGGGTCTTCGCATCTCGGTAACCCTGAACCTTAAATTCGAGAAGCAAAATGGCAAATCCCATGGAAAATTTCTAAATCGAAGCTACTGATTTAGGGTTTTGGGGGTTTGGTATTCATGCTTACCTTCCTAGACGATGAAGGGGTCCTTGGAGGCAAGGGAGGGCGTCCGCACCACAAGGGACCGGAGGCGGCAGTGGTGGAGAGACAAGGGACCAGAGGCGGCGGTGGTGGAGGGCGGCCGTGGTGGACTGGTTTGGGCGGGCGGGGAAGAACAAAAGTGGCATAGATTTGAAATATTTGTCCAAATATTTTCAGATATTTGGTTCCAAGTACTACCCTCAGATGGCTGTAAGTGTAAAAAGTCTCTAAGAACTTCCGTTCTCTGAATATTTCACATTTTGCTGCCAAGTACTTGATGACTAGTATTTTTAAAAAGCTAATATTCGGAACTCTGGATATATTCTGAACTCCAGCGTTTGATTTTCCTAAAATTTGAGAATTATTAATAATTGAAAGCAAAGAAAGGTGTGTATACATTCTTGATAGAGTGAATTTGAGTCCCCTAAGACTAAATGAGGTTCATAAATTGAAGAAAAAATTAGCATAGTACAAACCTTGGATCTTTACCCTGAAAGGCATGACGACTAGAGTTCATGCGCTTTGCTGGGGAGGAATAAGGTGCGACTATTTTGAATTTGACTAATTCGAATGTTTAATCACGAAGTGAGATCATTTGGTTACTTAATTATTAAATTTTCACAAATATATCCTTTTTTCATGTATTCTTTGAAGGAAATCTAGTCTGGTGAATATTGGGACAACCAGAAATATTCGGAACTCCCGATTTTGTTAATCCTAAATTTTGAGAATAATTCATAATTTAAAGGCAAAGGAAGGTGCTTACACATGCTTACTAGAGTGAAATTGAGTCCTGAGAGTAAATGAGGTTCATACCATGCTGCAAAGAAACTGTTTCGAATTTGACTAATTCAAATGGTTAATGCTGATCTGAGATCATTTAGTTACTTCAATACGAATTTTCCACCAATTTAAAATATTGTTGATGTATTCCTTGAAAAGTATAATATAATCGAGCAATAGAAATATTTGGTAGTGTGCATGAGCATGATCAGTAATATAATTGAACACTATAAATTTTAAGGAACTCCATATAAAGGAGTAGATTAATATATATAGAAGGTTCACTAGAGATACCACAGATATATTGTCTTACATGCAACCACATGTAATAATCAACTGAAGCAAAATAAAAGCATGGGCAGCAGTATGAGGCCGGGACACGGAGACACCTAGCAGGGGTAGCAGCAGGAGGCCGGGACAGCCTACTCGAGGGGATATAGGCCAGTCTTGACATAATCCCAGAGATATTTGCTGTAGGCTGCATGCGGTGCCAAGGTATTCGGCTGATGCCTTCGGTCTCGGCTTTTTCAACGTCCACCGCATGCTCGATCATGCTGTCGAGGTCCGTTTCGATGGATCAGCCACTAAATGGGCAAAAGAGTCTCCCCCTATGGTAGAAAGGGATTTGCCTACATCGTAACCGCCTCAGCATGTAGTGGCTCTTGTTGTCCCTGGAGTATTTGCTATCGTCCACTTCATCATCATCCTCCGGTTGATTTTTAAGAACATAACTTAGAACTCATACACATATATGATTGAATTGTATTACAACTCAAGAATTGACAACATATATGTAAGACAATATTAAATTAATATCAAAGAGAATGTATCTCAGGAATAGTTTGATCATTTCATATATCATGTCATCTCAACAAAATGACAATTGATTGGATCAGAGTATATATAGAACAAAGATTGTGGCCTCATAAGTTTCTTTTGGGATGGTGTAAGCGAACCAAGTAACAATTGCACAACATATTGTTCTTGTACATTGCCCCGGGTCCGCTAACACATCCCTGAAAAAATCTGACACCAATGTGTCTGCTTCTATTTTGGGGCAAATATGAATAATTGGGCACATTTAGAAATCGAAATGTAATCGTACGAAACAATATTCAGCAATGTACATATTCCAGTAGAAAAACAATCTTCTGGTACATGTAGGAACAACTTATGATCAAAACCATGCATATACATATGCATCATACGAATCATTCAGAGACCAGAAACAATTCAAATATCTAATTCTATATGAGAATAATCAAGGGCCTCATAATTTTTTCAGAGATGGAGTTGGCGAACCAAAGTACCAATAGCATAACATATATTGTTTATGTACATTGCTACCTCTGGTTCACCAACCCATCCCTAAAAAAATGACACCATCATTTTGGTCTCCCCTTACACTCTTTTGGGGCAAATTTCAATCATCGACCTCAGTGAGAAAATGAAATGTAATTCTTATACACTATGAATGCATACAATAACAATTCAAAGATCATAGTTCTATGAATGTAGAATAAATCTAAGGGCCTCATAAGTTTCTTCATCGATGGCGATAGTGAACCAAGTAACAATTATACAACTATTGTTCTTGTACATTGCCTCAGGTTCACTACAATGTGTCTGCCTCTCTTTTGGAGAAAATTTGAATCATTGGCCACAATAAGAAATTGAAATTTAATCCTAGGAAACAATATTCAGGGATATACATATTTAGGTATAAAAACAATCCTAGATATTGTAATTATAAATAACAAAAAACCAAACAATCTTTAGGTACATGTAGAAACAACTTATAATCACAACCATACACATACATATGCATCATACGAATCATTCAAAGATCAGAAACAATTCAAAGATCATATATATAGTTCCATATGAGAATAAATCAAGGGCCTCATAATTTTTTTTAGAGATGGAGTTGGAGAACCAAAGTACCAACAACACAACCCATTGTTTGTGTACATTGCTGCCTCAGGTTCACCAACGTATATATTTTTTAGAGATGGAGTTAGCGAACCAAAGTACTAATTGAACAACTTATATTGTTGTACATTGCCTCAGGTTCACTAACCATCTCTAAAAAATCTAACACAATCATATATGTGTCTCCCCTTGCACTCTTTTGGAGAAAATTTCAATCATCGGCCTCAGTGAGAAACAGTTCAAAGAGCAGAGTTCAAAGATGATAGTTCATATGTGTAGAATAAATTTGGGGCCTCATAATTTTTTAGAGATGGAGTTAGCGAACCAAAGTAGCAATTTCACAACTTATATTATTATACATTGCCTCAGGTTCACTAACTATCCCTAAAAAAATCTAACACAATCATATGTGTCTCGCCTAAAAAAATTGAATCATTAGCCTCAACACTCAACTAGCAAACCCTAAAAGCCATATATGAGAAGATTGGGGTTTTTTGAAATGTTACAGACAGATTAAATTTACATCACAAGAAGAACCGTATGAACAACAACGAGTTAAGCAGATGTAAATTTACTAGATGACACATGAGAAGATTGGGGTTTTGTGATTAGATGGTGGATGCATCAATCGACCGTTCAAACCATATATATACTACCCTACATAAATACCAAAAGAATCTATAGAGGATTGATAAAATCCTACGTATGAATAGTGAAATATGCGGCTGCAACTAGAGAAGCTAGCAAAGTAGTACCTTGGACTCCTCATCGTCAACATCCTCCTCGAACTCGTCATTCTCCACGATTGCGTTGATGATTTCTTGGTGGAGGATGGGGTCGTTGATGTCGAGCACCAGGTTGCCTCCGCTTGCCGCATGCCCCTCACCCAGATCTTCCATTGGCACCACGACATTGTCGGCCACCTGCTGCTCAGCGATGAGTGGCGTGCGTGCCCGAAGAAGCCGCCTCCGCCTTCTCAGCAATGATTGAGCCATCTACTGCTACACCTCCAACTAGCTTCTCCTCCGGCTCGTCTCCACGCGTACGCTCCATGGCGTAGCTAGGGAGGGCAGTGGTGCAAGTGAAGGAGCTTCGGCGCGCGTGGAAGGCCGAGCGGGTTTATATACGCGGGATCATTGGTAGTCCTTGAGTGGACATGTGGGTGTGGACTCATGTGGGTCGGGGGTTACCACGATCTCCACTTTCTAACTGCATTAACAACACGTGCAATCTTTCCCTATAAAAAACACGCGCATACTACATCGGGAAGGTGCACGACGCTAGTTTTTGAGACGGGCGGCATAATGGTCCCCCTTAGTAGACACCTAGAGGCGTTTAATATATCTAACCATCTGCAATTGAGTGATTTAGAGAGACGGCCAACAATTTCCATCGTCTCAGCTTCAATGTAGAGGCGGTTTGTTTTAACGACCGGACGAGGGGCACTCGTACTAGAGACGGTGTATATTAAATACCGTCTGAGATCAAACTTAGTCACAAAAAATTATGACTGCCTGAGGTTGATGAACATAGCTGGTGGTTTGTATTTTGGGGTATACCGGCTCTAGGCACGGTCTCTAAGTAATGAGTTTGTACTAGTGAACTTGTGTAATACCTTAGCAAGGTCCTCACTCCCACCAAGTAGCGGCACCCACACTACTAGAAGCTAGCTTGTGGTGTCTCCATGATAACATGTCGATTTCTCCACTACTTCTTGGAGCACCAAATAGTGGTGGTCAATGACACACCGTCAAACATCTTCAATAACACCAAAAAAATAGGACGATTCTCCCTTTATGGAATCGAACTATCTCCACGAGACATCACTTATGAAAGGCGCATGACAATAAAGTCGCAGGTGCTCCCTGACTTCATAGTTCACTTGATGGAAAGAAAACACTGTGCCTTTCAAATCTATTGGGTTTTTGGACTATGCACTTCGATGGCTCCAAACGAGTCAAAGGTGCAGATGTTGGTTTCATCCTTACATCACCATAAGCAGACAAGATGCACTCTATACTGAGGATGAACTTCTGATCCTCCAACAACAAAGCTGAATATGAGGCTTGGACCCATAGTAATTGCATGGATAAGGCTTGCAGAGCCACAAGGCTTACGATATATATGTCGAATCCAATCTCGTTGTACTTCAAATGATGGGAAAGTGTGATGTAGTCAGTGACAACATGACCACCTATCGGGAGCTATACAACTCCATGGAGAACTATTTTTACCGTCTTCAAGTTGAGGCATATCTCCTGCAATGGAAACAAGGTGGCTAATACACTAGAAACCATATGGTCCACTTGCACACCTATACCGCCTATGTGTTTTCCTAGATCAAATCACTGAGCAATCAAACAAGACCAAAGCATCAAACAACCCTCCAGAGTCAACAACACCATTGAGTGCTACACCACTCGTCGACTTTGAGGCACTCGCAATAGCGGAAGAGGAACCTCCACATGAAGAACCAATGGAGGTCATCCTAATAGAACCAACATGGACGCATCCATACATCACGTACATGGTGCGTATGGCTATGGCAGAAGACCCGACTGAGGAACAACACATCGTTCGTCGCTCCAAAGATTTCCCGGTCATCCATGGTGAGCTTTACAAGTGAAGCATTGCAGGCATCCTTCAAAGGTGCGTTGCACCCTAGGAGGGCAGGAGCATCCTACTCGACATTAATGGGGCATCTATGGACATCACACTGGTAGTTCCGTACTAGTCACTAACGCCCTTAGGGCCGGATTTTTTTGGCTCACTATGATGCAAGATGCCAAAGACATATTCCGCTGTAGAAACCTCACACACCTGTTGTGGAGCTCTAGACGGTCCCTCTTTCTTGGCATGTCACCCAATGGGGAATCAACATGGTGGGAAAGCTCCATAAATCCTCCCACAGAGGATACGCCTACCTCCCTGTGAGAGTCGACAAATTCACCAAACGACATTGTTTTGATTTCGTGCTGATTTCGATTTACTTTGTAACAATGTTGATTTGTATGACTTTGTTTTTAGGATGTCACCACGTACCTCCACTTAATGCTTGAGTTTCTTAGCACCTTGACACATTCGATGTGCCCACACTATTCCCCCGAGTAGAAAATGCTTGGATTTGATCGTATCAACTTTCGTCTATGAACTCTGAGTATTCCTTGACACTCGACTAATGGGCGTTCTACTTTGGGTTTGCCAACAACGCCATCGACATATGCTCTACCACCTTTGTTCTGAATTCAACACCCTTGGCTTACTTTAATAAAATGAGAATTATTGTAAACACACCAAAGGGAAACCAAATTGATCACCCTGTTGTTCGTTATTTGTTTTATGTTATTGCTAACACCTTGCAGGCACATTGTGAGTTTACTAGAGTCAATTAGGAGGACACAATAATCCTCACTAAAGCTGATATTCCTAAATGTAACTTAATGCCAAATTTCGGCTCTCTTCTTTTGTTTTGTCTTAAGCATTAAGCTCTACGACCTTGTGGTTCCATACGCGGAGGAGGAGTCATAACCATGCTGGCACGTGCACCTCACATCAACCTAGGTAATATCCAACCATTGTCAGGAGACCGTCGTCTTGGTTTTTGTACTTTGAGAGCTTGTGGTATGATTTATAGAACTAGTGGTAGATACTTCCTTGATATACCTGGAGTGGATCACTTGATCCCAACTCCTTTTCCTAATGGTATATTTTCTATCGAGGATGGACATTTGCGTTATGACGCGCATGTTGAGGCAAGTCTACCCCAACAAGACGTACCCGTCGATGAAGAAGGAGAAGATGAATAAGTAGAACAAGAAGGACCCGAACAAGATGTGCAACCACCAAACTTCTACACCACCTATGATGATATCTGTGCTCTTGAAGGAATCATCCAAAACATGAACAACCTCTTTATCAACCTTCAAGATGCTATTTCCAACCTCGCGACCCAGTTCAACAATTGGAGCAACCAATGGAACATGGGAGATTATCTAGCGCCACCATAATGAGAAACAAAAGGGCTTGCAAAAGCTTGAGCTTGGGGATGTGTCCCTAGGCAATTTTATATGTGTAATAATGAGGTTGTACTTATGCTCCTTATGAGCTTTGAAACACTCGTGTTGGTTTGTTCCAACACACTCCTTTTCTTTCGTTTTTTGTTTGTTTTCTTTTCATAATTCCTTTCTTGGTAGCAAGTTATTTTCTATTCTCTAATCCCCATCCTCAAAAATACAAAAGATATTTCCCTTTTTCCTTCTTCACGAAAGTGGATTTGCATGTTGCCTCTTTGCTTTAATTTTATTATGGGAGCGATTTTTACTTAAGTTTTGAAGGAACAAATTCCTATAAGGAAGAGGATTACGAAGTCGCTCATGAGAGGTATGTCCTATGTCTCCCACTTTTGAAGTTTGAATTGTTTATCTTAGTTGGTTGATTTGCTAAGATGATATTCTAGTGGGAGTAATTCAAAATAGTTAGAGTAAAGCTTCTTTCTTTGTATGAATTATTAGTTGTGGAACCTTTTTCTCTAGTTCTTGTGCTAACCGAGTCTTGCCTTGGAAATAATATTTCCAAAAAAGTACAACAAGAAAAAGTCTCAAATTTATGACTTGTTTGATGAATGATTATCTTGAGAGTTTACCTTTGAAGATACTTAACCCCATAGATGTTCTGATAGACTTGATGGCACTCTTGAAATGAGTTGTTGTATTGAAATGAAGTCTAGCGGTAATTCTGATGCATGGCAAACCCAACCTTGTGGATCAAACTGGGATACTATTTAAACGATTTCTTTGTTTTTGACACACACACCTTTGGATTCCAACAACTCCGTTGGCCTATGAACGATCAATGGTACAACTCCTGATTTCGGCTATGAGTTGACAATATGGGCGACACTTGTCACTGTAATGGGCAAAAGTATTGGTACTATTGAAGGTTGTGCAAACCATTGTTTAAAATAATCACGCAATGATCCTTGTCGAGAATTATCCTTAAAAGAAGGAAGAAAAAATATGAAGATCCACATAAAAGTCCTTAGCATGGTCTCATTAATACTTTACAAATTTGCTTGAAAGACAATGATTGGACACTACAAGAAAAGTTTCCTTCCGCAACGACTTGGCCCGACGGTCATCGTAGAAGGCGTGTCTTCCGCGACGAATTTCTCGGCTCAACCGTGGCTGATGGAAAACTTTTTTTTTGGTTTCACGGCCCTCTACTATGATGGAACCGCTAAAAACATAGAGGAAGCTCGGATGGCGCATGGTAGAAACAAGATTTCTGTTTCCTCTCATGATGTTGGCTCGACGAAGTCTTTTGAATGGTGTAGGTCCCGGATGTTAGTGTGTTGCGACCTCGGATCGTTAAGGATCCTAAGTCCCTATGGTTAACATGCTAGTCCCTGGATCAATAGCTAGCACTTCACAGTCGATGAATATCATGTAAAACACAAGTCATTATTACACGAATAATCTAGAGTATAATTATTACAACTTGCATAGCTTATAGCTAGCTCAAATAAAACAGCGGAAACTAAGTAAAACTTGAGTCCATCAACGCCTCAGGCTAGTTGCGTGAGGACCCGTGATCCCTACGCACCTTTCAGTCTTCAGATTCTGCACATAAGATGTGCAACTAACAAGTTGGGTCAATACTTTGAATGTATTGGCAAATTACACCAAGGAAAGAGTAAGACTATCTCTACATGCGAGGCTAAAAGTAGGCTTTGGGGTTCATTTGTATAAAGCCAATTTTCTCAATGTAAGAAGAAAAGAGGAAGAGATTTCCCTACTATGTAAACTTTGTTAAGTAGTATAGGATCGAATGGAACACGTGGATATTACTCACCAAGTACCTAAACAACCTAGCACTTGGATATTACGCACCAAGTTCCCAAAAATCCCACCCAATGGCGATATTAGTCACACCTTGGGGTTTAAAAAAACGTTAAGTTTGGAAAAGAGAGAGGAAGATCTTTCAGAGGCTCCATCCTTCAGATGCTCAATGTTGTTATGTTTCCATGAACAAGGCTGATCGATCAGATTGCAATACTCTCGAGAGATTGTGCACTTTCCCCACAATCCACGATCAAGTCATGTTACAGACAAGACCAAGGCGAAGCCTTCCCTTAGTAGCCCCTCTACCAGCTGGATCCAACCGTGCCAAGAACCTCCAAATGTTGGTACCCCGGTCAGGTTTCCCACTAAGTACTAAGCCAAGCCAAAGCCCATATGTATTGTGGTTGCACGGGAAGCTTCTGAATTCTGAAACATGGCAGACTTCTTTGATTCCTAGGCGACCATCCTCCACCAAAATCCCACTTGTTGTCCCGACAACCATTCCGCCTAGAAGAAAACTTAGTTTTATTTTGAAGTGGGTTTTGGAGAAGAAAAGTTCGCTCGAGGGAGCTCTCATACTTAAATTTTTTTGAGTCTTTCGAACCCCCCAACGGTACTTAGTATATATACATAGCATAGCAAGTAATACTTGGCAAAAACAGGGAAACCTAATAGGACGGAAATTCCTAAGTATAGAACTATCATGGTATACTACAAAATCATTGCACTTGCAAAATATTTTCAAGTAGATCTACCAAAACAATCCTACACATGGACACTACTTTTTTGAAGAGCAAAACATGCATAGTATTCAAAATGGGCATAAACATGAACAAGTGGTGTAACTTGCCTTGGTCCGAGCAGCACTCTACACAACAGTACTCCTCAGCGCACTCTGAGCAATCTAATGAAACAAAACATAGATCCCATCACAATTTGCTCAAAACAATGTCACGAAGGTGCATATGCATGCATGCAACATGGTAATATGCAAGGATGGATTCAATTTTGACCAAGGGTTCTGATCGGGGGTGTTGTTGAGTTGAGGATGTCATTAGAATCGGTTCCCACGGGTTTTAAGTGTTTTGGATTAAACCCTAAATAAGCAGGCTCAAAAAAGGTGGCACAAACTGTGCAGCACCAAGTGGCGGCGCGGGACTGGTCCAGGGCGGGCGGCGCTAACGCGGCGGCGACGCGGTGCTGACGCGGCGCTGACGCGTGCGCTGACGCATGGCGACGCGTGATTGGTCGGTACCCCTTCGCTGGGTCAAGACGATCTGCACCGCCGGATCAAGATCTAACGGCCGAGGACGGAGGAACTCACCGGCGGTGATGGCTTGACGTCGACGACGACGGCGACGGCGGCGGCGCGTCAGTGGTGATGGTCGGCGGCGTTCCGGCAAGCTCCCGGCTGCGTGAAGTGGACGACGACGTGGCCCTCCTCCTCGTGGTCGCTCTGGTACGGACGGCGTCAGTCCTCCCCTTCTCTGTTCGCGGTGGTGCTCCACCAATCTCTCCCATCTCCGGCGAAACTCCGGCGACGAATCACTGTCGATTCACCGCGCTATAGAGAGGGAAAAACGAGTGGAAGACAAAGGAGTTAGTGGCGGTTCCGATTTTGTTAGAAAGGGAGGGAGAGGAGCTCGGTATCGACGAGGACACAACCTCTCGAGGCGGAGCTCCGGCGGCGTGTCGGCAGCGACGTAGGTGGTGCTAGGGTTTGCCATTTTTTTGGGAAAAGAGCCAGGGCACGATGGGGAGGCTTATAAGAGGGGTCTTACATGCGTAAGGGGTCGGATTCGCCTCCGAATCAACGGAATGAGTTAAGATCGCGTCGGCCAGAGGAGTTGGGGACGAACACGGCTAGGACGGGGATGACAGGTGGGGCCCCCTCGTCAGTGAGAGGGGGGGGGGCTGGCGGCTGGCGCGGCCTGCGGGGCTGGCCTCCGCGGCGCCTGGCGGGCGGCGGATAGGAGTGGGCCGGTGGCTGGCCCGGTTTGGCTATGTTCTTCTTTTTTTTAATCCTTTTATTTTTTTCTGCTCCACTATTTGTTTAATAACTTTTGCAAACGGACTCCAAAACAAGTGAGACCGGTCTCTAAAATTTTGTAAAAAGAAGAGGATTAGAATGGTATTATAAAATAACACTTTTGCCAAGGTTTAGGAGGTTAGAATTGGTTTTACCCTTTTAGTCTTTATATGACTATGGGGTTTAGGAAAATATCTGATGCAGTTCTTATTATGTGATGCCCTGATGCAGGATATGATGCATGCTTCTACTAACATCTGCAATTGTAAAAAAATTTGGGATGTTCCAAACCTACCCCCTTAAGAAGAATCTCGTCCCCGAGATTCAGGTTGGTTAGCAAATAGGTGTGGGTGTTCTTTCTTCAGGTCTTCTTCACGTTCCCACGAGGCCTCTTCCACGGAATGGTGATTCCGTTGAACTTTGCAAAACCTGATAGTCTTGGTACGAGTAATTCTCTCAGCTGTTTCCAGAATCCTGGTGGGTTTTTCCTCATAGGTGAGATTGTTTTCTAGTTGAACCTCGTCCAATGGAACCGTATCCTTTTTGTGGGGTTTCAGCCATTTCCGGGTGACACTTCTTTAGTTGTGACATATGGAAAACATCATGAACTGTTAACACTTCGGGGAATTCCAACTGATAGGCAACCTCCCCTCTACGACCCACGACCTTGTAGGCCCTATGAATCGGGGTGCTAACTTACCCTTGATTCCAAATCACTGTACTCCTCATAGTGGCGAAACTCGGAGATACGCACGGTCTCCCACTTCATAGGTCACATCCCTGTGCTTGGAATCAGCATAACTCTTTTGTCTGGATTGGGCTATTTTTAACCTGTCTTGAATCTGTCTCACTTTTTCTTCGGCATCCTTGATTAGTTCTGGTCCAAACAAACTCCGTTCTCCAACTCCACTCCATAGCAGCGGAGTTCTACACTTTCTGCCATATAGAACTACAAATGGAGCCCTCTTGATACTAGTTTGTTAACTGTTATTGTATGAGAATTCCGCATATGGCAAGTTATTATCCCAACTAGACCCATAATCTAGTGCGCAGGCTCTTAACATGTCCTCCAAGATCTGATTGACTCTTTCCGTCTGCCCATCTGTTTGCGGGTGGAAAGCAATACTAAACTCCAGTCGTGTCCCTAGAGACTCGTGTAACTGTCGCCAAAACTTTGAGGTGAATTGGGTACCTCTATCAGAGACAATCCCCTTGGGTACACCATGAAGACATACGATCCTTGACATATAAATCCTAGCAAGTTTAGCACTTGTATAGGTGGTATTTACGGGAATAAAGTGGGCCACCTTTGTGAAGTGGTCGACCACTACCCAGATAGAGTCATACCCAAAACGAGTCCGGGGTAGTCCTGTGATCAAATCCATGCCTACCTTGTCCCACTTCCAATCGGGCACAGGTAATGGGTGAAGCAGCCCTGCTGGTTTTTGATGTTCGGCCTTGACCCTGTTGCACACGTCACACAGTGAGATGTATTCAGCAATATCCCTTTTCGAATTATTCCACCAGAATCTATCTTTCACATCCATGTACATCTTTGTATTACCAGTATGAATTGAGTAAGGCGAATCGTGAGCTTCCTGAAGGATTATCTTCCTGATAGCGGGATCATCGGGAACGCACAAACGCTTCTCATACCAAGTATTCCCTGTTCATCCGTATGAAACCCTTTTGCTTTACCCTTGCCTATATTAGCTCTTATCTCCTCCAACTCTTTGTCCCCCTTCTGGGCCTCTTTGATTTGGTCCAGAAGCGTGTGCACTATCTCCATAGTCGCTAAGTACCCCTTAGGAACTATCTTCAACCTTAGGTCCTTGAACTGTTCACACAAATCCTTTGGAAGTTCTCCCACGGTAAGTCCATTTACATAGACCTTCCTGCTTAGGGCGTTAGCCACAACATTGGCCTTTCCAGGATGGTACTGCAGGTCCAAGTCATAGTCCTTGATGAGCTCAAGCCATCTCCTTTGCCTCATATTTAATTCCTTTTGAGTGAAGATGTACTTAAGGCTCTTGTGATCCGTGAACACATCACAATGTTTGCCCATTAGGTAATGTCTCCATACCTTGAGCGCATGCACAACTGACGCTAGCTCCAAATCATGCGCGGGGTAGTTATTCTCATGGTTCTTAAGTTGCCGAGAGGCGTAAGACACCACTTTTCCATCTTGCATCAGTACACTACCAAGTCCTTGTCGAGAAGCGTCGCAATAGACTTGGAAATCCTTTTGGATATCAGTGAGACACAAAACTGGTGTTGTTACTAGGCGCTTCTTCAATTCTTGAAAACTTGCTTCACATGCCTCGGTCCATTGGAACTTCTTCTCTTTCTTCAACAATTATGTCATAGGCTTTGCTATCTTGGAAAAGTTTTCAATGAACCTTCGATAATATCCCGCAAGGCCCAGGAAACTCCTGATATCACCCACATTCTTAGGGGACTCCCATTCTGTCACGGAAGCTACCTTACTTGGGTCCACGACAACTCCTTTAGCTGACACAATATGACCAAGAAATCCCACTTCTTTCAACCAGAACTCACATTTGCTAAACTTGGCATACAACTTGTGTTCCCTTAACTTTTCCATAATTAGGCGCATATGCCTCTCATGTTCTTTCTCGTCCTTGGAGTATATGAGTATGTCATCGATGAATACCACAATAAACTTATCCAAGTACTCCATGAACACTTTGTTCATCATAGTCATGAAGTATGCTGGGGCATTGGTTAAGCCAAATGACATCACGGTGTATCCATACAATCCGTATCTCGTGGTGAAGGTTTTCTTCGGTACATCCTGTTCCCGGATCTTTAGCTAGAAATAACCTGATCGGAGATCAATCTTAGAGAACACACTAGCTCCCTTTAATTGATCGAACAGGTCGTGGATATTGGGTAGAGGGTACTTGTTTTTGATTGTCACTTCATTCAACGACCGGTAGTCCACGACTAGTCTCTTGGTTTTATCCTTCTTCTCCACAAATAAGACAGGCGCTCCCCAAGATGACGCACTTGGTTGAATGAAGCCTTTGTCCAATTGCTCTCTAAGCTGTTTCTTAAGTTCCTTTAACTCATCCACATCCATCTTGTATGGTCTCTTTGCTATTGGTCCAGTACCAGGCAACAAGTCAATGAGAAACTCGATGTCTCGGTTAGGAGGCATCCCTGGCAATTCTTCCGAAAACACATATGGATACTCCTTCACAATTGGTATATCCTCCAAGCTAACCCCCTTAAGAGAGTTCACCATACTTCCTTTGAGTGCGAAAGCTGACTTAAAGCGGATCCTTTTCTTATCCGGAGTCGTGAGTGCGATAGTCCTTTTGGCACAATCTATGACTCCCTCGTATTCGGTCATCCAATTCATGCCCAAAATTATGTCTAAGCCTTGTGATTCCAGAACGACTAGGCTGGTGGGAAAGATGTGTGCCCCAATCCTTAGTTCTAACCCACGGCATCCAGAGTTTGCCACTATTTCTCCTCCAGGAGAACTTACCCTTAGGGGAGTACTAATAGTCTCCGTAGGTATCTTGCCTCTATCCACAAATACCCTTGATATGAATGAATGCGATGCACCAGTATCAAAAAGAACAACTGGGGGGTGGAGTTAAGCTTGAACTTACCAATCACGGAGTCAGGTGCCTCACGAGCATCCTCCACGGAGAAATGATTCACCGTGGCTTTGACGAAAGGATTTGGCTTCTTCCCATTTCCATTACCATTGCCATGGTTGTGTCCGTTGCCATTTCCATTACCATTCCCATTCTTCATCTTTTGGGGGCATGTAGTTGCATAATGCCCTGTCTTGTTACACTTGAAGCATGTCACATCACTCAGATCCTTCCCATTGCCATTTCCATTGCGGTGTTTATGGCCATTGTGGTTATGTCCTCCATGACGATGACCATTGTGGTTGTGGGGTCGTGGTGACAAAGTGCGTTTCTTCTGATATGGGGCCGAGTTGTGCTTCTGTGAGGTGGACTTTCTCTTTCGGTTCTCTATACTCCTTTTCTTTGCTTCAACCACAACTGCCATGTCCAGAAGTTCCTAATAGTTATCAAACTTCAGAGCCACAAGCTGAATGGATATTTCATCATTAAGTCCCCTTAGGAACTCCTCCAGTCTCTTGGCATCCGTGGACACATCATCAGCTGCATAACGTGCCAGCTTGTTGAAAAGGTCCCCATCCTCGAAGACAGAGCGGTGTAGTTGTTTCAAGTCGCGGAACTCGCGTCTCTTTAGTGACATGACTCCTCCGTCTATGTGATGAGTATGAAAGGCCGCCTCGAACTGGTTCCAGGTGATAGCTTCAATATCGGGGTGGGTGACCTAGTAATTATCCCACCATTTTGCAGATGGTCCCTCAAGTTGGTGCGCGGCAAAGTGACCCTGTCAGCTCCAACAACTTGGACGGTGTCTAACTTCTTGTTGGTGGTGCAGAGCCAGTCATCTGCCACAATTGGCTCAAAACTACTTGAGAAAATTGGAGGGTTCAACCTTAAGAACCGAGTCAGGCGATCCTGTTGGGGTGGTGGAGGTGGTGGAGGCGGCGGGTTGTTGCTGTTGTTTTGCATGTTCTGAGTGAGGAGTTGGATCAGCTGATTCTAGGAGTTCAGAAGTTGTGCTATCTCTGGGGGCATGTTGTTGTTTCCACGTCTCGCCATCTGCTGTTGGGGTTTGGGAAACAAGTTAAGAGATGGATAGAAAGCCTAAGGAATCAAACTCCTACCCTTACATAAACAAGAGAAAAACACGCGAGAAAAGCAAGGCACACAAGGCACATAGTTTAACACACTCAACCCAGCTTATCTAAACCAAAATAATTGTTGGTACTCATTACAATCGCGAACAACGTTTGACTATAGAACTAAGGGTGGTCCAACTACTCTACTCATCATCCACTTCCTCATCCTCGATAATGAAGCCTTCCTTCTCCAGCAGTGATTTGTATAACTCCATGTCCTTCGTCGTGGCTTCAAGCTTCTCCTAAAGGTCCTTCACCTCCTGTGGTTCCGGTGTAGCAGCTTCGAGCCTCTCTTGAAGTTCCTTTACCTCTTGCAGCTCCTAGGTAGCAGCTTCGAGCTTCTCTTGAAGTTCCTTCTTCTCCTTCCATAGCTTCTTGATCAAACTTGACCCCATAGTCACGGGCGTGATCTTCTCCTCCAAGCTCCTCTTGGCTGCTCGCAGGTCCTTCAACATGGTGGCAAAGTTCTTGAACTCCATCTCGTCTTTTGCGAGCACAAGACTTTGCTCCCTAATCCGCTTGTTCTTATCTTGCACCCTCTTCTCTTGATTAGCGAACTTCTTGTCTTGGGCGGTGAGCTCCCCTCCTAGGGACTTGATATTCTCTTCCAGCTCCTCGATATTCTCGTCCTTCTCCTTGACTAGGGCACATATCTCGTCATTCCTCATGATCTCAAGGCAGCTCCCCTTCTGAAGATCATTGATGTGGGACTCCAAGTCTTGATATTGAATCCTTCGACGCTTGCATGTCTTCCTTTCCTCCGGCGTTAACTTGATTGGAACTCCCTTCTCATCACGTCTTCCAAAGAGTTTGATGTAGTGGCCTTCAACCTCTTCATGGTGGCGTCCACAAAGGCCTCCAATTAGTTCCTGCAAGCTGATGCTAAGTCCTTTCTCCTTGGAGTCACTGGTGACGTTGAGTACAATGGCCTCTGTCTTGGGTTCTGACTTGCTGCGCCCCGGTTGGATGACTTCAATCGCCCAGCATCCTTCCTTGTGCATCTTCCTCAATTCGCTCCCCTTGATTGACGGCATGGGCAACTGCAACGTCTTGATGATGTCCAAAAGGCATTCCCCAAAGCGCAGGCACTTGATGTCTTCGGCGGTGTCATAGTAGAAGGCCGTCATCTTTAGGTCAGGAGAAAGAAAATTAGGCACAAAGTGATAAGGAAGAGAATTTCTAGAAGAGCATAAATAACTTAGAAGAATATGGAAAGAAAAAACACACAAAGGTAAAGGTGGTTTCCAATCCTAGGGGTCTCGTCCTACAAGCAACTTTGTGCTCTGATACCATCTGTTGCGACCTCGGATCGTTAAGGATCCTAAGTCCCTGTTGTTAACATGCTAGTCCCTGGATCAATAGCTAGCACTTCACAGTCGATGAATATCATGTAAAACAAAAGTCATTATTACACGAATAATCCAGAGTATAATTATTACAACTTGCATAGCTTAGAGCTAGCTCAAATAAAACAGCAGAAACTAAGTAATACTTGAGTCCATCAACGCCTCAGGCTAGTTGCGTGAAGACCCATGATCCCTACGCACCTTTCAGTCTTGGGATTATGTACATAAGACATGCAACCAACAAGTTGGGTCAATACTTTGAATGTATTGGCAAATTACACCAAGGAAAGAGTAAGACTATCTCTACTTGCGAGGCTAAAAGTAGGCTTTGGGGTTCATTTGCATAAAGCCAATTTTCTCAATGTAAGAAGAAAAGAGGAAGAGATTTCCCTACTTTGTAAACTTTGTTAAGTAGTATAGGGTCGAATGGAACATGTGGATATTACTCACCAAGTGCCCAATCAACCTAGCACTTGGATATTACGCACCAAGTTCCCAAAAATCCCACCAATTGGCGATATTACTCACGGCTTGGGGTTTAAAAAAACGTTAAGTTTAGAAAAGAGAGAGGAAGATCTTTTAGAGGCTCCATCCTTCAGATGCTCAATGTTGTTATGTTTCCGTGAACACGGCTGATCGATCAGATTGCAATACTCTCGAGAGATTGTGCACTTTCCCCACAATCCACGATCAAGTCATGTTACAGACAAGACCAAGGCGAAGCCTTCCCTTAGTAGCCCCTCTACCAGCTGGATCCAACTGTGCCAAGAACCTCCAAATGTTGGTACCCCGGTCAGGTTTCCCACTAAGTACTAAGCCAAGCCAAAGCCCATATGTATTGTGGTTGCACGGGAAGCTTCTGAATTCTGAAACATGGCAGACTTCTTTGATTCCTAGGCGACCATCCTCCACCAAAATCCCACTTGTTGTCCCGACAACCATTCCGCCTAGAAGAAAACTTAGTTTTATTTTGAAGTGGGTTTTGGAGAAGAAAAGTTCGCTCGAGGGAGCTCTCATACTTAAATTTTTTTGAGTCTTTCGAACCCCCCAACGGTACTTAGTATATATACATAGCATAGCAAGTAATACTTGGCAAAAACAGGGAAACCTAATAGGACGGAAATTTCTAAGTATAGAACTATCATGGCATACTACAAAATCATCGCACTTGCAAAAATATTTTCAAGTAGATCTACCAAAACAATCCTACACATGCACACTACTATTTTGAAGAGCAAAACATGCATAGTTTTCAAAACTGGGCATAAATATGAACAAGTGGTGTAACTTGCCTTGATCCGAGCAGCACTCTACACAACAGTACTCCTCAGCGCACTCCAAGCAATCTAACGAAACAAAACATAGATCCCATCACAATTTGCTCAAAACAATGTCATGAAGGTGAATATGCATGCATGCAACATGGTAATATGCAAGGCTGGATTCAATTTTGAACCAGGGTTCTGATCCTGGGTGTTGTTGAGTTGAGGATGTCATTAGAATCGGTTCCTGCAGGTTTTTAAGTGTTTCGGATTAAACCCTAAATAAGCAGGCTCAAAACTAGATCTACAACTCCAATATACCTCGAGACAGATCTGAACACTCTAAGCAAGTTATAACAATTTTCTACAGAAGGTCTCGTAGAAACAAAGCCAACGCAACAAGATTCAACTATAACGGATCTACGGATAATTTTCTAGAATTAAAATACTCTAATCTAAACTTTAAATCCTACTAGAAGATTGTTGTAGTAAAAGAGTAATATTATTGTATATCCGTACTCTACTCAAAATTACGAATCCAACGGTATATTATACGCAATTTTTGGACAACAACTCGATTTACTATGGATTTTACAAGATTTAAAGGTTTTTCTGCCTATTTAAAAGAAAAAACAAAAAAAAGGGCGGCGCCAACTGTGCAGTGCCAAGTGGCGGCACGGGACTGGTCCAGGGCGGGCACGCGGCGCGGATGCAGACGCTGATGCGGGCAGACGCGTTGCTGACGCGTGCGCTGATGTGGCGCTGACGTGGCGCTGACGCGTGGCAACGCGTGCGCTGACGCGTGGCGACGCGTGATTGGTCGGTACCCCTTCGCTGGGTCAAGACGATCTGCACCGTCGGATCAAGATCTGACGGCCGGGTACGGAGGAACTCATCGGCGGTGACGGCTTGACGTCGACGGCGACAGTGACGGCGGCGGCGCGTCGGTGGCGATGGTCGGCGGCGTTCCGACGAGCTCCTGGATGCACGAAGTGGACCACAACGTGGCCCTCCTCCTCACGGTCGCTCTGGTACGGGCGGCGTCGGTCCTCCCCTTCTCTGTTCGCGGTGGTGCTCCGCCGATCTCTCCCGTCTCCGGCGAGACTCCGACGACAAATCGCCGTCGATTCACCGCGCTGTAGAGGGAAAAACGAGTGGAAGACAAAGGAGTTAGTGGCGGTTCCGATTTTGGAAGAAAGGGAGGGAGAGGAGCTCAGTATCGACAAGGAGACAACCTCCTGAGGCGGAGCTCTGGTGGCGCGTCGGCGACGACGTAGGTGGTGCTAGGGTTTGCAATTTTTTTGCGAAAAGAGTTGGGGCTCGATGGGGAGGCTTATAAGAGGGGTCTTATGTGCGGAAGGGGTCGGATTCATTTCCGAATCAGCGGAATCAGTTAAGATCGCATCGGCTAGAGGAGTTGGGTACGAACACGGCTAGGATGGGGATGATAGGTGGGGCCCCGTCGTCAGTGAGAGGCGGGGGGGAGGCTGGCGGCTGGCGCGGCCTGCTGGGCCGGCCTGTGCGGCGCCTGGCGGGCGGTGGATAGGAGTGGGCCGGCGGCTGGCCCAGTTAGGCTATGTTCTTCTCTTTTTTTATTCCTTTTATTTTTTTCTGCTCCACTATTGTTTAATAACTTTTGCAAACGGACTCCAAAACAAGTGAGACCGGTCTCTAAAATTTTGTAAAAAGAAGAGGATTAGAATGGTATTATAAAATAACACTTTTGCCAAGGTTAAGGAGGTTAGAATTGGTTTTACCCTTTTAGTCTTTATATGACTATGGGGTTTAGGAAAATATCTGATGCAGTTCTTATTATGTGATGCCATGATGCAGGATATGATGCATGCTTCTAGTAACATCTGCAATTGTAAAAAAAAATTGGGATGTTACATAGTGGCTCTAGTGGACCATACTTTTTGATCGCGCCTCCATAATTTGAACTTGATAACATTTCTCGAGGCGTCTACTGTTAAGTAAGGCTATTGGGTCCCACATGTCAGCCTCTCATTAGAAGAATCATGTGTATGATGGAATTTTTTTCCTTCGCTCGTGCTACCCTATTCCGAAGTTGATAGCGTTGCTCGATGCAACTACTGTTAAACCAACCTCCTAGGACCCACATGTCATCCTCTCATTAGAAGAAACGTGTGTATGATGGAATTTTTTCCCTTGGATATTGCCTGCCTGATTTCAACTCGATAATGTTGCTCGATCTATCTATCGTTTAGTGACATTACTGGGTCCTCCATGTCAGTCTCACATTATAAGAATCGTTTGTATGATGGATTTTTTTCTTCTCTCGCGCTACCTTGTTCAGAACTTGATAGCGTTGCTCGATGCATCTACCGTTTAATCAAACTCCTGGACCCCACATGGCATCCTCTCATTAGAATAAACATGTGTACGATAGAATTTTTTCATTCGGTCGCACCTCCATGTTCCGAACTTGATAGCATTGCTCGTTGCATCTACTATTTAATCATGGTGTAGGGCCCCACATGTCATCCACTCATTAGAAGAAATGTTTGTATGATGGAATTTTCTCTCTCGGTCACGCCTCCATGTTTCGAACTTGATAGCATTGATTGATGCATTAGCCATTTTTCCAAGCTCCTGGGTCCCCCATGTGAGCCTCTAATTAGAAGAAACATGTGCATGCTGGACTTTTTTCTCGCTCGCGCCTCCCTGTTTCGAACTTGGCAATGTTGCTCGAGGCAGCACCTGTATAAGGCCGTGCTACTGGGTCCCACATGTCTGTCTCTCTGTAAAAATGAAACCTATGTATGATGGACTTTTTTTTGGCCGCGTCCGCTATTTTGACCTTGGCAACATTGCTCGATGCGACAGCCGTGTATGGTCTTGTTGCTGAGGCCCCCATGTCATCCTCTCTGGTATGTCTGTCTTGTGGGTCTAGATGCAGCTTGTATGTTCTGGCGGGTGGGTCCTAGATCCCGACCTCTATACAAGTATTTAACTTTGTTTTCAAACCCGACAATTAAAATCGAGGGATGTTGTAGGCTAGTGGGTCCGCGATGTTAGCCTCTCTATAATGCAATATTAAAAAGTAAACCCTTTCTCATAAAAAGTAAACCCAAGATATATATAAATATATACATACAGAGGATTCAAACTAGAGACCTTCAAATCAAATCAAATAGACATAAACTGAGTGTTTTGCCACTACACCAAAGGTATTTATAGAAATTGAATCATTAAACATGTATTAGTACTACAACTTATGTATCAATCTTCTAAAAAATATTTTGTGTGTTTATGTTATCTCTCTTAAAATAATAGGGCAATGCTACTAGAACCTCGATTTATAAAAAGCCACATAATGGATTAGTTTCTTGAAAACATGGGTAGGCAGAGGTTTTTTAGAGGTGGGGGCAATGCCAAAAAGGCCAAATTGAAATGTTTTTGGGCTATGGTCAAAGGGTTCCTATCTCAAATTTCACTAGGCTATGGCTCGCCGGATTCAAATACAGACCTCATCAAGGGGGGGAAAATGATAATTCCTTTGACAAATATATTCATGTAAAAATATCTAATGAATACACACCACATGCGCCACGATAGGGCTGATATCCAATGACTTCACTTGGTGAAATCACGTTGTATATATTTACCCTCTCATCTCTGTCCAAAACACATCCAACGGTTCCGATGACAGAAAGGAAAAAGCTCTAGATCAAGCAACCAGCAGCAACGACATAACTTTTGACAAATTCAATACCATTTGAAAGATTAAGGAGTATAGAATAATAAGACATAAAAAATCGATAGATTCCTAGTTCATATTCAGCAGCACTTGACCAATTCAGAAGCATTTCAAAGTGACTGATTCAGCAATATAGATGCTGAAATTCAATAATCGTACAGAGAGAGACAGTTCATGTTTCAGCTCTAAAAACCATGCCACGTGATCAGTTTTCCCTTTTCTCCAAACACAGTGGATCACTGGAACACATTCATTGTCATAATATTTGGTCATATAGGGAACCGTCATATAGATACAAATATACCATACCAGTACGTACTAGTCATAACTCCAATCTAACAAAAGGTTATCACAGTTTTATCACCCATATATGACCAGTGGAGATAAGACAACCACATAATTAATTACAATAGCAAGTGAACAAAGAGCTAGACAGCTAGGAAGTTCATGAACAACATGTGGCATTTAGGGCAACCAGATACATCGACCTTGATCGTTCTTACAATAGTAAGTTTGGCTGCTTTTCGTAACTTGAACCACCTAGAAGTAGCTGCCAAGCACCCATCAGTCCAGTTAATGGCATAGCATACCTCGATTTGCAATCCTTCTCTCTACATCGTGAAGACTATTGTGCCCTTTCGTCTGGCCTAGAGTTGCTTTGTGGTACTCTTAGGCAATATGTGAGTGAAAGCTAGAAATAGACGTGTAATTACTAAGAGCAATGAACTGAATCATGTGAAACTTGAGAAGATATTTAGAGCAGTTTATCTGCTGCCATCTACTCACAAACATAATCCAGTGTGACCTTGTGATGACACATGTGTAGGATATGGTATGACAAGGTACTGCTCGGGGTGATGAAGGAGCTTGTGTCGGTGCATGTGTTGGGGCTGGTGTGGTAGCTATTTCTAGTGCAGGAGATCATGCCACTAATTGTAGAGGGGCTGGTGCATGAGCCAGAAGGCCTAAAACCTGTGCCGGGGCTAGCAGCTTTATGCTAGATTCCTTCTGAGGGGTAGCTAAGCTGACTGTAGGGATGGTAGAGGTAGATGAGAAGTGTACAAGCAAAATGGTCTCTTATACAACTGTTACTCACGATAGAGTGATCAAAGGATATGATGAGTATACAAGAAAATTAAGTTACTACCTCCATTCTTTCTCCTTAGGTCAACAGGTGCCGAAGCAGGAACTAGGACCAGTGTCGTTGAGGGTGCCAGTAGCTTGATGATGGTTACCTTCTGGGTTAGGTAAGGGACTGTAGTAGTGGTCAGAGAGGGATATGAGATGTGTACAAGCAAAATGGTTTCTTATACAAAAGTAACTCCTAGACAGAGATGAGTGTATACAACCAAATTAAGTTACTATTTCTACTCTTTCTCCTACTGAGGTCAATAGGTGTTGTTGCAGGAACTGGGGCCGGTGCCGGTGCCAACAACTTTATGTTGGCACCCTTCTGGGTGGTACATAAGGGGAAGCGGACTGCAGAAGTGGTCATGGTCATATGATGAGTAAATACAATGGTGCAGAACAGTTAGTCGCAAGAAAATTATTAGATGTTGTGATGAGTACAGAAGAAAATTAATTAGTACTACCTGTGACGAGGGTTAAACTCATCAATGCCCATTGTTATGGACTTGAGTTTTGGAGAAGAGGGGAGTGCTGGAGGCATCAATCGGCTAGCAAACAAGCACACAGGTACACAAGGTTGACCTAGTTTCAGACCTCGTAGAGGACCCTACTCATGCTTGTCTGCTCTTGGAATTATCGAGGGAGTCGAAAGTTACAGGGGGTGCGCAGATGCAATCTAGCGATGGTGTGGAAACCTAGGGTTGTGATTGTCCTCCTCGCCGCCCCCTCCTAGCCTTTATATAGATAGGCTAGGTCTCGAGATAGCAGGTCAAGTTGGTTACAAGTTAGGGTTTTCCCTTCAAACTTTCAATCTTGAGCTCACCATGTGCCGCAAGCAGTCGGAGTCTCCTTAGGTCACCCGGATCCTTGATTAGGCGCTGGTAACATCATGAGCTTCTGCCAGACTGGACCGTATATGACAAACTCGAGTACCTGTAAGGTATGTCCATGTTAGTAGCCCCCGAGTGTCCGCTTGAATCGCAGATTCGAGTGGAGACTTATGAAGTCTTTTGAGTGCATAGCCGAGCATGTTTTTCGAGTGCTCTGATTGGTATCATAGGGATTGTTGATGTACATGCCCAATTTATCCGATGTATGAGGATTAGTTAACTGCCTTAGAACAAAACAACGCAATCTACTCAAACGCGAGTCCCTAGACTCGAATTCAGAAAGTGCTGGCGTAATTCGACTCAGGCTATGGAGGTCTTATATAGTTGAATCCCAGTGTATAATTGTGAGCACTCGACCCTTCTGTCAAGGCTTATTTCATCGTGCCTGTAGACATGGATTATATCTGGTAGAGCCCAGCCGATGCGTTGCTAGGCCTTATTCAGGTCTTATCTTCACATCATAGACATGGCATCTGAATTTTGTCATCGTGGAGATGATTCGGGTGGCCCAGGAGACGCAGTCTTTTTGCAGGGAAAATATGAGGCGGAGTCACCGAAGCTTTCGAGTGTGGACGTAGTCAACACGCAGTTATGTGTAAGAAAAATCATAGGGTGCGGGGCCAGTGCTCCCTATGGGAGTAGCCCCCGAGTGCCTATTCGAGTCGTAGACTCAAGTGATGACTATAAGTATTTTGCGACTACTATCATCTTTTGCTTGTTTTAGTCGAATGTGCTTACAGGGCTCCCTATGGGAGTAACCCGGAGTCCACATTCTAATCGTTGAGTCGAATGAACGGTTTTTGCGAGAAAATATGTTCTCATAGTGCTTGGATGTCTTACAAAGTTTCTCGGGTGCGTTGCCAGCGCTCATGTTAGGAGTAGCCCCCGGGTTCTTGATTGAGTTCAAGACTCGAGTAAGGACTAGAGTAGTCACAAAGTGCTCCTACTTGAGTTTGATGAGTCAGTGTTGACGATGAGGTGATCTCAGTTGCCCGTGTGAGTGGTTTTGACGGGACGTGATGACGAGGTGGGTCCCATTTTCTAACTCAGATTTGACCGGGTGTGCATAATCTTTGGTTTTAACGGTGTCTCCTCGATTCTCGCGCGTAATGGGGGGAGTAGCGCGATGGTTCATGGTTTATCCTGCCATGCGTCGACATTTATGGGTGCCACGCGTCTTGTTGGTTCTCTCCTGGCCGTTGGATGGCATCGTCGATGAGGTTAAGTAGAGATCCGTTGTGTGGTAATTCCCCACATCTTCTTCTTACTCACGCACTGCCGCCATTGCTACGCTTGTTATTCCATTGATCTCATCATTCTTGTTGCTCTGGACCAACTCCACACTTTCCCAAGCTACTTCCTGCGCTCCCACCACAAGTGCCAGATGTGGAAGGAGAAAGGAAGCTATGCCGCTGGATCTGCAGTGGCCACTTCTGCAGCCAAGAAGAAGGGCACCGCCACTGCGGGCACCAGCGCTGCCGCCGGAGCTATGAAGAAGAAGGGCCCCGAAACCCATGTGACGAATGGGTCGTGGCGCGCCTCCATCATCAAGCCTGCGGAGCTCTTTACTCGATGTTAGGATGGTATGCTCCCCACCACGGAAGATGACTGTCGCATCCACAGCGACGAGTTAATCCCCAGTCCTCGTACTGGGTTTCGAGTGATGTTCCTTGCTTTCATCACTCGCGGTTTGTCCTTCCCCCTTCACAAGTTTGTGACGGGGTTGCTTTGTTTCTATGGGCTCCAGCTGCACCAGCTGACCCCAAACTCCATCCTCCACATCGCTTGTTTCATTACTCTCTGCGAGTGCTGGCTTGGAATCGAGCCACACTTCGGCCTCTTTAAAAACCTCTTCAAACTCAAACGCCAGTCAGGTGCTGGATCTGTAGTCTATGATATAGGAGGCTACGGTATCCATGTCGACTCCAACATCACCTATTTCGCCATCAATTTCAATGCATCCGTCCAAGGGTGGGGAGAGAAGGGGTTCTACATTCACTACCAAAAGGTGGATGGAGAGCACTATGGACTCGCGCCCTTCGACCTAGTTGCAGTCTGCAAGAGGAGGAGGTCGTGGAAGAATGTTGTGATGCCCGGCAAAGCCGAGGAAATAGATATGATGTACTGGCGGGTCTGTTACTTGGAGCGCCGCATAGGCAAAGAGATAGGTGGTGCAGACCTCATTCGCACTTGGATGCACCGTCGTGTGCAGCCACTGCATGCTAGGGTGCATCCCATGTGCTGCTGGACTGGTACCAAGGATGTCACTCGCATCTCATGAGAGGGCATTTCTTTGGGAGAAGTCGACAGGAGATGTCGACTGCTGACCAAGCATACCGCCAAGGAGGAGCTCCCGGGTGAATCAGTCGTGTCTCCCTTCTGTGCAAGCAATCCTCCACCTGAGGTGGATTTCTCTTTAATGTTTTCTTGATTTTCGACTGCCTATTAGGTGTCTTTTATACTGGTGTTTTGTGCTAGTTTCAGGACTGGAACATGGCCACTAACTTACCTCCTCAGCCCGAGGGAGTGATTCCTCACGAGACTGAAGAGGAGGATGAGTCGGGCTCTACCGTTCCTGTGGAGGAGGCACGCGAAGCCCCCGAGTCCGAGGGGACTCGCAAGTGCTCCAGAAGCGAGGACTCGGATGCCTCGTCACCGTCAATGCCAGAGGATCCTCCTATTGTAGCAGAGGAGCCAATTCTTGTCGCGCCCATGCATGCCATGGCTCCTCCTTCGCAGAAGAAGTTGAGGTTGCCAAAGGAGTCATCTGATGATGCCTTCGACCTCGACAAGTTTGACGGATATGTGTGTATATTTTTGCGAGTTCGTCCTGTCCTCTCAAAATCTACCCTTCTGAAGTAGTTCTAGGTATTCTTGTAGTCAAATAGCATCATCATCGTTCGATGACTATCGCTTTGTCAAGGATACTAGAGTCGTGGACTCCAAAGACAAGGAGGTGACGGTACCATCTCCTTCCCCTCCGGTGGCGGCCCACTCTGGTGCGAATTCTTCGAGCTCCCCCCATGTTGGGGAACATCAAATTGTTGCCCGGACGTCGATTCTGAATGAATCTTCGGAGTCCCTAGAGGAACACGTGACTTTTCTCATGTTGTTGGCAATTGAATTTTGTGTTAATGCTCACACTTCTTCCCTTTTCTTGTGGCCTATTGTGAAGGATTCTACTCGCCTCAGCGAGCAGACCATTTCCTTGGGTTGATAGCATGCTTCGCTAGAAAACCGCCATCATGCTTTCCAAGGTTAGTTTTATACTTTTCTCTCTGTTTTGTTTACGTAGAGGTTTGTAGGATCAAGTTTCTCCATTGTAGGTGAGAATAATGATCTTCTTCATCGTGTAGACTCCCTCGAGGACATGCCGCAGCGGAGAAGGAAAGCAAGAAGGCACTCGAGGCTCTGGAAGTGTCGAAAAAGCGTGAAGAAGACTTGCGCTCTTCCACCATTGTGAAGGAGAAGGTGTTTGTAGAACAGTTCTTCTCTATCGCAAAAACGCTCTTAGGTATGATATTGCTTCACTTGCATTTTCCATGCACTTTGCTTTCATGCCATTGTGCTCATATGTATATTTTGCATATGCCGCCGGCATGGACTTTGACGCCCAGGCTTTGACCTGCGCGGATACCTTGGCCGGCACCGTGACTGCAGTCGAACACCACATCGTCTTTGTCAAGGACACGCTTGAGAGGGCCAAGAGCGTGCTAGGCCTTCTTCGAGAGGAGATTCTCTCCAAGGCCAAGCTGATCGAGAATCTTGATGGCTTGGTGGAACCCTTCGCGTAAGGCGTGCCTACGGACTTCAAGAACGCACAACGGGGAGTTGGAGCTACCATGGTACTCGTGATGGCGCAGGATCATGGCGTGGATCTGAACCCCAGCCAAATCTCCTCAGTGATGCATGTCACTTTGGATGGCCAGCATGAAGTGTTTGCTCCTTTTGTCACTAGCTGCAGTAAATATGGGCCTCAGCTCATTGATACACTTGTCACGTACTCGGTTGAGTTGAGGCGGCAGAAGAGGCGAAAGCCACTGCATCAGAGGCTATAGTCGAGAAGAACGTAGCATCAGAGACTGCCATAGACTCGAAGAAGCCCCTGAGTGCCAATGTCTAGCTGTAGCCTACTGTCTTAGTCTTCTTTTGTAATAGTTTAATTTTTCATGTTGGATTGTACCTTGTGGGGTTCCCCTTTTGAGACTCGATGAACCTTGATGTTTCTTTTGCTGGCATTTATTTATAAATAGTTGGCCTTATTTGCTACTTATTCTGCCTATAATAGGGTCCTACGAGTGGTCCATCTGACTTGCCTCCCACCGATGAACCCGTGGCACAACCATGTTCAAAGGTGGAGGAGTTGTCGTTGCTTTCTCGATTGAGCAACCGCATAACACACTTGGGGCGGGAGATACCCATGATTCGTGGTAGCGTGGACGTGTGGAAGTCAAAGGATGAAAAGGCCAGTGCGTGTGAGAAGTACCTTCTGGGCCAGGTGGCTCTGTTGAATGAGCAATTTAAGTGTTAGTTCTCTAGCATCTTATCCTTTCTTTAGCCATTCGTGACAACGCTTTGTCCTTATGGTTTTTCTCTGCTTCTTGTAGTTGTTAGCGCTCGTCACCTGTAGGATGAGAGGGATCGAGTTGCCATTCGACTGAATGACCTGAACCAAGAGCAGTTGGAAGCTAGCGGGTATATCTAGGTGGATCATGATCGTGGAGTCACATTGGCGACTCTGCAGGATCGTGCATCACGGGTGCTGTAGTACTTGAAGAAGTCGGAGTCGTGCCTTAAGCATATTTTTCGGGCGATGTTTCCCCTGGATGTGGTGCCTTCAAGCGTGCTAGTATTTCTGTCAAAATGTCAAGATATCAGCGCAGTCTACGAGTGCATGCGCCAGCAGCTTGTCGCGGGTGCCAAGGTTGCGTTGGCGCTTGTTCGACTGCACCGGCCAGATATGGATTCCGCGGCTGTTGCCGATGGGCCACCACCTCCGCCCGAAGGGATGACATGGAAAATGGTGCCACACTACCGGGCGGTTGATCAACTAGCCACAATTATCGTTGATTTGTTTGAAGAGCGGACGGATGTTCTCCGTTTGCGTCATTAGTGTAGTATAGATCTGCACATGAAATGCATAGGTGTTGTAAAGTTCATATAAGACTGTCGGGTGTATTGTTACCCGTTCATATGTAATAGCTTGCTAACTTGTATATTTTTCGAGTGTTTTGTTCTATATAGTTCCTTTTCATTAGCCTGACGTGTATTCATCTCAGCACCTTGTTAACATGTCAGGTGTGTTGCAGATGGGTTGATTTTGCCAAGGGTTCGATTGATAGTGTGTCAGCTACTCGATATACTATGTTTATTTGTGTAACGAGGTTGAGAAGGTGGCACGGCCCCCGAGTAATGTAATTGCATGTATGAAATAAAGGCACAGAGTTTGGGGCACTTAGCTTTATTTATTCGCAGAATATCATGAGGTACAATGTATGGCTAAGTACCTTGGCTAAATAGCCTTAATTGTAAAGTAAAAACATCTAAGGGTAGAAACGACGCAGTTGCGCGACGTTCCAGGGGTTGTAGTATGCGACTCCACTTTCTACGTCCTTAAGGTGGTAGGCGCCACTTGGGATTACTTTTGTAATCACGTAGGGTCCTTCCCAAGGGGATTGTTCGTTTGCGGCCCGAAAGATCCTGGGCGAGAGCATGGCGGTACCCAAGTTCCTTATAATTGCCGCGTTTCGTAAAGTTGGGCTGCCAACTACTCAGAGGGGCCATTTCGATGCAAACTCATCTCACCCCTACCAAATACAAACATTCTATTAAAACTGCGCCATCAAGTAGACGGTCGGGACCCACATGTCGGTCATCTGTCCGTGATGCAAGCGCCAACGAGGCAACCTCTTAGGAAAATCGAGGAACTAAGTGGATTGGATGCGTTGACCAATTTCACAACGCCATTCCCTCCTTTGTCGTAGCACCGGCAGCGTCGAAATCCATCCTCCAGGTAGGACGATCCCTTCGGACATTTGACTTCCGGCGCCAAGTTGCTGTGCCCAGCCGCTGATCCCAAGCTCCAATGGTGCATGCCATAGCCGCTGTTGCGAGGCTCTAGCCCACCTCCGCCGCCGACGAGCCGAGCATCTCGGGGGATGGCAGATCCTACTACCAAGGAAGAAGAAGTTTTGGCTACATGCGGGTGATCTACCCTTCTCTTTGCTATTCACATTAATTATAACTGCTAGCTGGCTACTGAACCTACCATTGTTTGGTAGCCCAATGCTGACAAACATATTTTGTCCATAGTTTTCTGTCAAGTGGGATCTCCGCGGACCACCCTTACCTGGTTACGGTAGTTCTCTTCAGGTATGACTCTAAATCAGCAAGGGTGAAGGGAAAGTGGTATGGACACCATTGTATCACGATGGAAGAAGCACCTGCGCGGATCTGCACTACATCTGGTATGGTAGCTGCTCTACGTAATCATGATGAATTATGGCCGAAACAGACTGCAAAGTTCAGCTTCATGGATGAACGTTGCATCATGGTTCCTCTAACGTGTGACAGACGGCTAATTGGGTTGATGAAAAGGTATGCTTCGGCTTGCATGTTTGAGCTGAACTATGATGTACTGGATGTGGAAGCTGCTGCAACTGGGAGTCACCCTTCTATTCTTGGACAGAGTGGTCGCTCCAACCCAATTAGCTCCTCGTAAGAAAAAGTCTCTTGGGGTTCGCATGTTTGTGCTGAATTGTAATTTTTGCAAGTATTTACTTTGTAGATATTGGGCAGTTATGCAACTGACGAGGGTTTAACTCATCAATGCCCATTGTTATGGACTTAGGTTTTGGAGGAGGAGGGAGTGCTGGAGACATCTATCGGCTCGCAAACAAGCACACAGGGGACAAAGGATTTACCCAGGTTCAGGCCTCGTAGAGGTCCCTACTCCTGCTTGTCTGCTCGTGGAATTATTGAAGGAGTCGAAAGTTACAATGGTGCGCAGATGCAATCTGGCGAGAGTTGTGGAAACTAGGGTTGCGTGTGTCCTCCTCGCCGCCCCCTCCTAGCCTTTATATAGAGAGGCTAGGTCTCGGGTAGCAGGTCGAGTCGGTTACAAGTAAGGGTTCTTCCCTTCAAACTTTCTATCTTTAGCTTCTTCTTCTCTCTCAAGCAATCGAGAGTCTGCAGTTTAGTCGAGTCCTTTCGTCTGGGCCTTGGCGACACCGTGGGCTTGTACGTATTTAGACCGTATATACCAAGCTTGAGTACCTGTAAGGTATACCCATGTCAGTAGCCCCCGAGTATCTAGTGGAATCGCAGATTCGACTGGGTACTTTTTGAAGTTTCGAGTGCCTGAATGAGTGCATTTCGACTGCTTTTATTTGTGTCATAGGGATTGTTGATATACGCGCCTGATATAACCGAAGTATCGGTATCAGTTAACCACCTTAGGGTGAAACAACGCAATCTACTCGAATTCGAGTCCCCGGACTCGAATCCGGAAAAGTGCTGGGGTAATTCGACTCAAGCCGCGGAGGTCTTACAGGTGTCAAATTCCAGTTATATGAGTGTGAGCACTTGACGCGTCCGTCAAGGCATGTTCATCGTGCCTGTAGGCACATATATGTTTCTAGTAGCGCGCAGTTAAATGCGTGGACAGGCCTTTATTCAGGTCTTACCTTCACGCTGTAAACGCGGCATCCGAATTTTATCATCGCGGAGATGATTCGGGCAACCCAGGAGACGTAATCTCTTTGTAGGGAAAATTATGAGGCGGTGTCGCCATGATCTACGAGTGCTGATGTAATCAATGCACAGCTATCGTGCAAATAATCATAGGGTGCGCGACCAACGCTCCCTATGGGAGTAGCCCCCGAGTGCCTGGTTGAGTCGAAGACTGAGGCAGGGACTAAAGAAATTTTGCGACTGCTATCATTTTTGTTTGTTTGAGTCGAAAACTGGGATTGTGACTGCTGTCATCTTTTGCTTGCTTGTTTCAGTCGAATTTGTTTCCAGCGCTCCCTATGGGAGTAACCCATGTCCATAGTCGAATCATTTTTCGAGTGGTTGGGTTTGATTGTGATTGCCTGTATCCCTGCAATAAGAAAAGAAAATCATAGGGTGCGCGGCCAACGCTCCCTGTGGGAGTAGCCCTCGAGTGCTTGGTGGAGTCGAAACTCCAGCAAGGACTAAAGTAGTCGAAGTTTTCCGCTAAGTAGCCTTTGATGACGTCAGTGCTGACGCTTGGATGACCTCAGTTACCCGCGTGAGCGGCTTTGATGGGACGTGGCGAGCGGTGGGTCCCACTTTCTGACTTTGATTTGACTGGACGTGCGTAATCTTATTATTAACTGTGCCTCCTCGATTTCCGTGCAGTGGAGGGACGGTTCGCGCTTCCTCTTCTCCACGTGTCGAGCGCGATATGTGCCACGCGTCCAATAGGGTTTTTGTGAGCCGTTGGATAGCATCCCTTAGGGGTTAAGAAGCGATGCTACGACGGTAAATTTCCATCTGCGCCCTTTTCTTCCTCGCTGCCATCGCCATTGCTGCTGCTCCTCTGCTTTTCTCCTGCGCTTATCTTTTCCGCAGTTCTGGACCATCTCCGCTCGTTCCCAAGTTACTTTCTGCGTTCTCATCGCCGTCGCGCAATGGGAAAGAAGAAAGGAGGCGCTGCCAAAATCCGCCGCCACCGCTGCTGCGGCGAAGAGGGGTGGCGCCACTGCTGTGGGCACCAGTGCCGCCGCCGGCGGGAAGAAGAAGGTCGCGGGCACCCGCGTGACCAATGGTGCTTGGCGCCCCTCAATCATCAAGGCATCCGATCTTCGTCTCCTTCATCAATACGGAGTTATTTCCACCGCAGTCGCCGACGCGCGCGTCCCCAGTGGTGAGACCATTCCTGTGCCTCCTGCTGGTTTTCGAGTGATGTTTCTTGCTTTCATCATTCGCGGCCTTTCTTTGCCTATCCCCCCCTTTCTTAGGGGTCTCCTCTGTTTTTACGGGCTCCAACTCCATCAGCTGTCCCTGAATTCGATTCTTCACATCTCTTGCTTTATCACTCTCTGCGAGTGCTGGCTCAGAATCGAGCCGCTCTTTGGCCTTTTCAAGCGTTTGTTCAAGCTAAAGCGTCAGTCCGCATCTGGCTCTTTAGTTTATGACGTAGGAGGTTGTGGAATCCATGTCGACCCATCCGCCACCTACTTCGACATCAAGCTCACCAAGTCCGTCCAGGGATGGAGGGACAGATGGTTTTATGTTCGCGACCTGAAGGCTAAGGACGAGCACTTTGGACTCGCTCCTTTTGATCCCGTGACTCCCTGCAAGAAGATGCGTTCTTGGAAGAACGTGATCATGCCGTCCGAACTCGCGGAGACGAACGTGCAATATCAACGCGTCTGCGACCACGAGAGTCGCATGGGCGCAGAAGAGGGAGGTTGCGTCCTTATCAGGACTTGGCTGCGTCGTCGCATCCAGCCTCTCCAAGCTAGAGTCCATCCCATGTTTCAATGGGGTGGTGCTGATGGTGCCACTCGCGTGTCTGCCGATGGCATGTCCGCGAGTGAGGTAGATAAGAGGGTGCGACTGGTCACGAAGTACACCTTCAAGGATGTGCTTCCGAATGAGCCAGTCGTTCCTCCCTTCGATGCTTCGAATCCTCCTCCCGAGGTATAGTCGTAATACGTAGTAGCTTATATTCACGATTGCTTTTCTTCGGAGTCGCTCGAGGACCATGTGAGTATATCTTTCCTTCTTTTGTATTTTGGCAGTCAACGCCTTCTGTTGCCCTTATCTGATTCCTTGATTGGTGTAACAGCTCCTTGTAAAAGAGGCCGCGCGAGTGGCGGAGCAGGTGATGGCGATGGGTCATCAGCATGCGATGCTGGATACGCGTCACCGCGTGGTCGAAAGTGAGTGCTTCCATGCTTGTTTCTTTCGTCTTTTTTCTGCTCTGGCGTGTTTGACTGATAGCCAATTATTTTTGACTACCATGTAGCTGAGCATAACGCTCTACTGCGCAATGTCGCATCCTTGGATAAGACACTGGCTGCAGCTGTCAAGGGGCGCGATGAGGCAATCGCGGCTCGTGATGAAGCCCGAAAGCAAGAAGAGGATCTGCGCGCCTCTTTTGCGGCAGGGAGAAGTTGTTCGGGGAGCATCTATTCTCAGTCACCAAGGCCCTCTTAGGTACCTTTACTGGTGGATTTTTGATTGATGCTTTTCTCTGCTTCTGGAGTTTTTGCCGCTGGCACCAGAAATATGATCCATGTTTTTTGGTGTAGATGCTGGCGACTTGAGTTTTGACCCGCAGGCCCTTCGTCGTGATGACGCTCTGGCTGGCGCGGTATCCGCGGTCGAAGACCGAAGCGTCATCGTCCAGAATACATTGTCCAAGGCCAAGGTCGCCCTTAGTCGCCTCCGAGAGGAGTTGATGCCAAAGGCGGAGCAGGTCCACAAAATGGACGAGCTGGTGGAGTCACTCGCTGGGGGTGTGCCTTCTACCTATAAGAACTCCCTCCGGGCAGCTGGTGCATCGATGTCACTCTCCATGGTGCAGGCCCACGGAGTCGATATAGATCCCTCTGCGGTGTCGAAGACAATGCCTATTGGCGCGGATCGTCAGCAGGTAGTTTTCGCCCCCTTTGCGACTGCTTGTGCCAAATACGGTCATTCTTTGATTAATACCATTGCCAACTCCTGAAGGATCGCGCTTCGCGAGTGCTGCTCTTCCTGAAGAAGTCGCAGTCATGTTTGAAGAATATCTACCGAGCGATGTTCCCGTTGGACGACACGCCGTCCAGCCTGTTGGCTCTCCTGGCCAAATTTCAAGATGTCCGCGGTTCGCGAGTGCGTGAGGCAGCAGTTGGTGGCTGGTGCCAAGGCTGCCCTCTCGATGGTGCGATTGCACAGGCCTGACGTGGATGTCGCTGTCGTAGCTTCCGGTCTGCCAGCGCCGCCAGCCGGATCTACTTGGAATATGGTGCCGCACTATCAAGCGGTGGACCGCCCAGCAGAGGAGATTGTCGACTTCTTCGAGGAGCAAACCAATGTTCTTCTGTTGCAGCAGTAACCAGATTTGTATCCTGCACATAAGTGTATTTGTGTTGTAAAGTTCATATATATATATATTTGTATGTAATTTATTGTTGAACGCGTATAAATAACTTTTGGAAGCGTAAGGTGCGTTGCACTATGCGAGTCCTTTTCATTAGCCTGGCCATCCCTTTTATCAACCTGCCAGGTGCGTTGCAGCTGGGTTGATTTTGCGTTAAGGGGTTCGATTGATGTGCCAACTACTCAGGATGTCGCGTTTATTAGTTCGAAGAACAAATGTGTGTAGGGTGGCGCAGCCCCCGAGTACAATAGTAACAGAAGTGAAAAGAAAAAACACAGAGTTTTGGGGCACTTAGCTTTTATTTATTTGGAAAACAGTACGAGGTACAATGTGTGGCTAAGTAGCCTTTGCTGAGTAGCCTTATTTGCGATGTAAAAGTAAAAACAGCTAGGGGTAGAAGCGTCGCAGTTGTGCGACGTTCCAAGGGTTGGAGTATGCCACTCCTGTTTCTAGGTCTTGAAGGCGATAGGCGCCACCTAGGATTACTTCTATAACCAAGTATGGTCCTTCCCAGGGGGACTCGAGTTTGAGATGCCCCTGCTGCTTCAGTCGCAGGACCAGGTCACCTTCGACGAAGGATCTGGGGCGAAGCCTTCTACTGTGGTAGTTGCGTAGGTTCTGCTGGTAGATCGTGGATATTTCTGCAGCGATTTCTCTCGCCTCGTCGAGGAGGTCGACGGAGTCTTCGAGTGCAAGAGATGACTCTTGTTCGCTGTAAGCGACTATGCGCGGCGCCTTGTACCTTACTTCGGCGGGTTATACCGCTTATGCCGCATGCACCATAAAGAATGGCGTGTAGCCTGTGGCGCTGTTTGGAGTTGTACGTAGGCTCCAGAGTACGGATTGGAGCTCATCTGGCCAGCAACCCACGGCTTGTTCGAGTGGTCGAAGGAGTCGCTTCTTGATGCCGCTGCAGACGAGCCCGTTTGCTTTTTCCACCTGACCGTTGGTCTATGGATGCGCGACTGAGGCATAACTGATGTTGATCCCCAGGTTTTCGCAGAATTCTTGGAACTCCTTGGATGTGAAGTTCATCCCATTGTCAGTGATGATGCTGTGCGGCTTGCCGAAGCCGTAGACGATGGACTCGAAGAACTTGACCGCGTCGTGCCCTGATTGCTTGGTTACTGGCATGGCCTCGATCCACTTGGTGAATTTGTCGACTTTGACCAAGAGGTAGACGTATCCTCCTTGCGACGACCTTGGAAGTTTGCCAACCATGTCAAGACCCCACTGTGCGAAGGGCCAGGCCAATGGAATAGGCCGCAATTCTGCGCCTGGTGCGTGTGGTTTGTCCGCAAATCGCTGACAAGCGTTGCACTTTTGGACTATGTCCTTGGCGTCGCGCATGGCCGTGGGCCAGTAAAATCCAGCTCGTAGAGCTTTGGCAACGAGGGCGCGACTACCGGCGTGGTGTCCGCAGGTTCCTTCATGTATGTCGAGGAGGACTGCTTTTCCATCGGCCAGGGAGACGCATCGTTGTAACATGCCTGTGATACTCCGTTTATACAGTTCGCCGTCGATAACGGCGAATACCTTGGAGCGTCATGTGATGTGCCGTGCGTCTGTCGGGTCGTCCGGCAGGCGCTTGCTGAGGAGATATGTAATGTACGGCTGCGTCCAAGATTGTTCTATCATCATGACGCTCATTGGCCCTTTGAGTCCTCTGTCCAGCTCCAAGTCATCGAGTGCCATTGGCTCATTGGGTGGCGTAGCCCCCGAGTCCATTGCTGCGCTTGTTTTCTTCTCTGCGGCCTTTGGCTTGATAGAGCGTTCGCAGATGCGCTCGAGAAATACACCAGGTGGTATGGGGGCACAGGTAGAGCCTATGTTGGCGAGTGCGTCCGCCTCCTCGTTGCTTTCGCGACCTACATGTCGTAACTCACAACCATGGAAGTCTCCCTCGAGTGTATCGTAGAGGTCGCGGTATGCGATCATATTGTCATTGAGTGCATCGCACTCGTGCATTGTTTGGTTGACGACCATCTTGGAGTCTCCATATATGATGAGCCTCTTTGCGCTGCAGGCTTTTGCCATCCTCATCCCGTGCAACACGGCCTCGTATCAGCCTCGTTGTTTGAGGCCGTAAATTGCATTCGCATGATGTATTTCAGCTTGTCTCCTTGAGGTGACGTCAATATGACACCTCCTCCTGCTCCGTCTTTCCGCTTGGATCCATCGAAGTGCATTGTCCAGAGGTAGGACATATCTGGCTTGTCCGGGAGTTGGTTTTCCATCCAATGCACGAGGAAGTCAGGGAGAACCTGTGACTTGATTGTGTCGCGCTTTTCGTATGTGATGTCTCGTGGAGACAGTTCGATTCCCGAAAGCGCGACTCGTCCCGTGGCGTCGGGGTTATTGAGGATATGTCCCAATGGGGCGTCGCTGAATACCACGATTGGGTGTTCCTGGAAGTAATGGCGCAGTCGTCAGGCGGTCATGAAGACCTCGTACGCCAGCTTCTGGTAGTGCGGGTACCGCTATTTTGTTGGCGTGAGGACTTCGCTGAGGTAGTATACCGGGCGTTGTACGCCATGGACCTTGTTTTCCTCGGCCCGCTCGATGACGAGCATTGTACTAACCACTTGGTTGGTAGCGGAGATGTATAGCAGTAGTGGCTCCCTTTCTCGTGGAGTCACTAGTACTGGCGAGGTGGATAACAGGCGCTTGAGGTCTTCGAATGCTTCTTGTGCTTCCTTGGTCCACTCGAATTTGTTAGTTTTGCGGAGGAGCTGATAGAAGGGCAGTGCCTTTTCCCCCATTCGACTGATAAATCGACTGAGGGCCGCGATTCGTCTGGCTAGTTACTGGACGCCTCTTATGTTCTTTGGCTTCTCCATGCCCAGTATGGCCTTTATATTTTTCGGGTTTGCCTCAATCCCTCTCGCCGAGATGAGATACCCGAGCAGTTGCCCATATGGTACGCCAAAGGCGCATTTGTCCGGATTGAGCTTAATCCGGTAATGATTGAGGTTGGCGAATGTTTCGTGCAAGTCGTCGATTAGAGAGGCTTCCTCCTTGGTTTTGATTACTATGTCGTCGACATAGACTTGGATGTTGCGACCCAATTGCTCCTTGAGGCAAGCCTGCATGCACCGCTGGTAGGTGGCTCCCGCTTTTTTTAGCCCGAAGGGCATTGTGTTGTAGAAGAACACACCGAAGGGCGTTGTAAATGCGGTTTTCTCTTGGTCTTCCTTCTTAATTCAAATTTGGTTATAGCCTGAGTAGGCGTCAAGGAAGCAGAGGCACTCGCATCCAGCGGTGGAGTCGATGATTTGATCGATCTATGGTAGCGGGAAGTGATCCTTTGGGCAGTGCTTGTTTAGAGAAGTGAAGTCCACGCACATCCGTAGGATATCCGTGTCCTTTTTTGGCACCAGAACCGTCTTGGCGAGCCAAGTGCTTTCCTTGATCTCGCGTATGAATTTGGCCTCGAGGAGTTTGTTGATCTCCATGCCAACTGCCTGCGCTCGTGGCTCAGATAGTCGCCAGATTGTTTGTTTGACTGGCCTTGCGTCGGGGTTGACGTTGAGTGCGTGCTCGGCGAATTCCCTGGGAACTCCTAGCATGTCCGTAGGACACCAGGCGAAAATTTCCCAGTGCTCACGGAGGAATTCGACGAGCGCGAGTTCCTATGCGGGACTCAAGTTGTTGCCGATGAGGGCCGTTTTGGCGGGATCTGTCGGATGGACCTGCATCTTCTTTGTGTGCACCGATGAGTCGAAGGAGAAATCAGGTGAGCTTGGCCTGCTTAGGGGAGTGGTACTATTGTCTGTCGTTTCCTTCAATCGCGCGAGCTCCTCCTGCATGCCAAAGGACTGGGAGATTCTGTTGAGTTCCTTGTCGCAACTGTCGGATCGCTCAAAGCTTCCATTGATCGTGATGACGCCGTTGGGACCTGGCATTTTCATCTGCAGGTAGGCGTAGTGGGGTACCGCCATGAACCTAGCGAACGCGACGCGTCCGAGGATGCAGTGGTATTGTGAGGGCCAGTCGACGACCTCAAAGTCAATGCGCTCGCGCCTAAAGTTCTTCAGCGTGCCGAATATGACGTCGAGGTTGATTTTGCCCAGGGGGTATACGCCTTTCCCTGGGACGATGCCATGGAACGTTGTGTCCGATGCCTCCTAGCAAGTTAGAGGAATCCTCATTGCTTGCAGGGTACTCGCGAATATGAGGTTGATGCCGCTTCCGCCGTCCATGAACATGACTCATGTCAAAACCTCCAATTTGCGCCTCGAGTACGAGGGGGCAATGACCTGGGCGAGGTACTTGAGGTGGGTGGTCGCGTTTATCGAAGGTGATGCACGACTCACTGCCACTTAGGTACTTAGTGGTGGATGGTGGTGAGTGCGTGGCCAAGTTGACTTGGCGAGTGATAGCTTTTTGTACCCTATTGGAGGGCGCCCCTTTTGGATCATGATGGTACCCATGGCCCGTGGGTACGGTTCCCCTCCGTGGTGCTGGTCCGGTGCAGCTCCGTTCGGGGGTGGCCCTGGTGGTGGTGGCAGTGCGCCATGTGCCACGGCGCTTGGAGCGGCCCCATAGCCTCTTTCGACTGCGTTGCGGTTCATCCGAACCAATCCCTCGTGTAGCTTGAGGAACTCGCGGCAGTCTTTGAGGAGGTGGCTGGACTTTCTCTTGCCGTCATGCTTGTCGATGTAGAAGTGTACCGTGCATGGTCCGGACAGTTTCTCCTCGATGGAGGTCGCGGTTGCCTCGTCGCGAGTGCGGCGTTGCCACACTTGCATGGTCTTCCTAGAGTCGCGGTATCCGCTGTTGCGGTTGTCGTCACGTCTCTCGGCGTAGCCGGCTGTGACCATATTAACGTCGTCACGGTCGTCGTAGATGCGCATGCGGCGTTTGCCTCGACGGTCGCGTCTGCATTCGAGCTCTGCCTCCTCGTCAGAGTGAGCGCGGTTCTTCACTGAATCTTCTCCATCAGCCCATCGATTCGCGATCTCCATCAGGTGGTCAATAGTCTGGGCTTTGAGCGGCCCAGCTCCTCCCTGATTTCTAAACGGAAAACGCCACCGTTGAATGCATCAATCGCGCGGTCCTCTAAGATGTTTTCCGTGGAATTTTTGATGATGGACCACCTTCGGATGTAAGAGCGCAGTGATTCGCCAGATTTTTGCTGGCAGCATCTCAGTTCTTCGATTGATGTGGGCCGTTTGTACGTGCCCTTAAAGTTGCACACGAAGCTATAGACCAGCTCATCCCAGCTGCGAATGGATCCACGTGGGAGGCTATTGAGCCATGCTCGGGCGGCGCCCTGCAGCTGTAGCTGCAAACATTGCATGGCAGTACTTCGACTGCCTCCGTGGAGTCTGACGGAGGAGATGTGGTCCTCTAGCTAGATTTTAGGGTCTTGTAAGCCGTCGAACTTCGGGTTTTCCGACGGAAGTTTAAACCCCTTAGGCATTCGTTTCTGCCTAATGGATCTGCTGAAGCATCTGGCGCCGCAGAGCTCCCCGTCTTCCTCCTCTGAGTCAGTCGACCGGGCACGTCGTGCTCTTGATTTGTCGATCTTACGTTGTGTGAGGTCGCTGCGCGCGTCGTAGTCGCGATCGTGTCGTTGTGAACGACGGCGTCGAGACAGGTCGTGACTGTCATCGCTAGACGAGGGCGAGGAGTAGCGTTTTGCCCTTTTTCGGGTCTGGTACTGGCTGCTTGTCGAGGGCGGCCTCGATTAGCCCCAAACCCGCGATCGTAGATCGGTGCATGGCGGTTCGGGGATCTCCAGCCGGTGGCAGGTTGTTGAGGAGGTACATGGTGGCTGCCGTAACCGCGGCCTGCGGTGTTCCGGGGACCACATTGCCTCTCGATTCGACTGTCATAGAGCTGAAGTCGAGGACTTTCGCGGCGTCTATGCGCTCTTGTTTGGTGAGGTGAGCCATTCGCGACTGCCTCTTCTTGGCGACGTACTCGTTTCCTCGTGAGGAGGATCCTCCATAGGAGGAGAGCCCAGCACGACGAAGGCTCGATTCGTCCGCCGCCCTTTTACGCGCCTCCAGCTGCGCGATTGCTTCTTTTTGGCGCTTGAATTCCTCTTTCAGGAGCCAGTGATAGCCCATTAGTAATTCCTGTGGGGACCCAAAGGGCAGAGGTGCACCTCGTAGGGCTTCGCGGGTAGTGCTCCCACTCCTGCTCGTTGAGCCTGATTACGACGCGTTAGCCGGTTTGCTCATTGATTATGCTGGGAGGTTCGACTGCTCCACCGTTGGCGCCGTTACCGCCGTTGCCACCGTTGCCAATGTTGGGTGGATCGGTGTCGTTGCCGGTGTTGACACGGCGCGATTGGTGGAGGTGTCGCCTGCGTTGATGACGGCGCACATGAAGTGATTGGGGAAGCTGTTGCTTCCGCAACTTTCAGATTTGGAACCGCAGGTTCCATCTTCTGTGGCCAGATCGCTCAAATCGGAGTCGCGACTGCTGTCGCTGATCGTGTTCCCGACTGCCACCGGAGTATTGAGCTTGCTGAGGGTGCCGATCAATGGAGGGAACCATGATGCCGGGGCAATCGCCCGTGTTGTCAGTTGATCAAGCATGCGAAGCGTGCCCATCTGACCAACTTGGAAGCGGAAGCTCCCAATCGCCAAGCTGATTCCGTCTCCCACGCACTCGAAAGTCGGGCGGGTGGCTGGTGTGTGGACGGTGAAGTCGAAGGCGCCGAAGAGCTGGCGAATCTCCACTGTTGCGGAGTTGTAGATCGCGGTCGATGGGGCCGAAGAAGCCGCAAGATCAGCACTCCCAATTCCCACAGACGGCACCAATATACGAGGGTTTAACTCATCAATGCCCATTGTTATGGACTTGGGTTTTGGAGAAGGAGGGAGTGCTGGAGACATCTATCGGCTAGCAAACAAGCACATAGGGGAAAAAGGATTTACCCAGGTTCAGGCCTCGTAGAGGTCCCTACTCCTGCTTGTCTTCTCGTGGAATTATTGAAGGAGTCGAAAGTTACAATGGTGCGCAGATGCAATCTGGCGAGAGTTGTGGAAACTAGGGTTGCGCGTGTCCTCCTCGCCGCCCCCTCCTAGCCTTTATATAGATAGTCTAGGTCTCGGGTAGCAGGTCGAGTCGGTTACAAGTAAGGGTTCTTCCCATCAAACTTTCTGTCTTTAGCTTCTTCTTGTCTCTCAAGCAATCGAGAGTCCGCAGTTTAGTCGAGTCCTTTCGTCTGGGCCTTGGTGACACCGTGGGCCTGTACGTATTTAGACCGTTTATACCAAGCTTGAGTACATGTAAGGTATACCCATGTCAGCAACAGTCCTGTTTCTTTGACAGGAAGTGCCGCAAGGTTAGAAACATGACTGCTAGGTCAGTCATTTTGCTGCCCGAAGAAGGTAAAAACGAGTGGAAAGATGATGCTGGACACGATTCTAGCGCTGATTGTCCCGATGACGCAGAGTACATGAAACTAAGAAAATTGGCACCGAGGAAGTGGAAGAAGGCAGGAAATGAAGAAGCTAGTGGACGTGAAGGCTTGGCACCCAAGCTGTGGAAGAAGGTTGCTAGCAACGAAGATGCATAGTAATGTGTTGAACTTGAACCTATATATGTAACTCGGTTAAATTCTAGAGCTCTGTGTGTGGAACTTTGTTGGGCGAAACAATCTACCCACGTTCTCTGAGTAAAATGTACCACGACTTAGGGTTTGGAAACGCCCGAGTCAGTAGTTGAATCCAAAATTGTGATTGTGCCACTACTCTCTGAAAAGACGCGGCACCGGTTCCATGATTGTTGAGGGGTAGGAGGTGTCAAAATTCGATGGAATGTAAGTGGCACAGAAATAAATTATTTAAGCTACTACACTCCACGAAGCAGCAACTTATTTCAAATGCTGCACAACGACGTGGCAACATAAACAGCAATGGAAACCAATAATGCCCAGATGCTTGAGCCCGTCTATCTCACCGCCTCCCTGCTCCTGCATCCCCTGCGTCTGGCGAAGCTCCGGGATCTCCATTAACCGGGTGTACGTGCTTCCACTTTATAAATTGTGGCTGTGCCATTTGCATGCGGCACAATCCACGTAGATTACGTTTAAACAAACCACCAATGTCAGAATACCACCATGATCAGACAAACAAAGTAATGCAGGGTTAAGACAGATTAACAGGAGACCAATTTTTTTCCTCCCAGGACTCCGGGACCACTAGTTCAGATCGCTGGTCAACAACTACTACTATTACAACTTAAAAAGGCACGGAGCTCAAGCTAAATTGAACTAGTTATCACACATCTCCTTAATCTTCCTAATCTTAGCCTGATGCGCATCTTCCTGCGAGAGCAAGGATCGATTCGTCTGCTCCTTCCTTTTAGCATCTTCCTTGCACAGCTTCAATTGTTTCTCTGCATTTTTCCTCATGCACTTGTCAATACTCGTAGTTGTGAACTACAGGACTTTGGCCTGGTGAAGATCATTCCTTTCTTGAGTCAGCTCTTGCTCTGCTTTAGTCTTCGGGGCCAACGCCGCGTCCCTCTCCTTCTCGACTTTGCTAACCTTGTCTTGCACCCTCCTGAGATCTCGGTTAAGCTTGGTCATGTCAACTCGGTCCCATAGCTTCATCTTAACTCTGTCAAGAAGTGAGCTGACTATGGATTCTTTCAACTCAACAGTCGTATCCCATAGTTTATCCAGCGTTTTCTGCATTGATTTGGGCCACTCTGGATCTACCCATTTAACAACACCGCAATTTTTGCCTTGCATCATTGCACGATGTCTTTGACACCGTAAAAACCTCCTGCTTGTGTTTCGTCCTTCGAACGGTACAAATTTAGCGGGCACATATCCATGTTTACATAGCAGAGGACTGTCTTCATCCACTAAACTGTGATAGTCAGAGTCATACAACGTCTGGTTGGCCTAACATATCATACGCGCATGAGTAAACAGAGTAGATCTAGCTGAAAAAAGATAATTGTCCACATATGATAGAGAAAGAGATCAGACAACTCACATCGAAATCACGTCCCAGTCGTCGTGACGCGTTTCCTCGCAGTCTCCCCTTGAACCAATGGCGAGAGGGGAGGGGGTGGCTGCCGAAGAGGGGATTGGGATGGATGCGTCATCGGCTTGCGGCTATGGCAGGTTGGGAGTGAAGTGGGGAAAGTGGCTTCGAGGGGATGGAAGAGAAGTACGGGGAGGAAGAGAAGTAATGGGGACGTGACACTAGAGTATGGCCCACTGAATTCGTGAGTCGTGACACTCGCAACAGGGGAGCGCCCGGTGTTGCCAGTTTGTCCAGAGCAAGCAGGTAGAAATCATGGCCAATCATGCCGCAGAACAGCCTACTCGCGGATTGCTCTCACGAAGACCATCCCAATCGTCCAAGGGCCCCTATCGAACGATATGTAAAAATCGTCAAGCAGAACAACTGTGTTAGGACATGTCTTCTAGAATACTCGGTCTAACGGCAACCATTGGGGGGCTAAGGTTAGGGCTCTGCTAAGGTTAGGATCCATATGTAGTTTTTGAGAAGAACACACATGCAATGACACTGGTGATATGTGCTTTCTGAAAAGAACATACATGCAACAACTCTAACTATGGATTGTGAAAAGAACATGCAATACAATCACTCTCATGGATCCATGTGTGGTTTGTGAAAGAACAGACATTCACTGACTCTAGTTGTGGTTCATGAAAAGAACACATGTGCAATGACACTCGTGGATCCATGTGTGGTTTAATGAAAAGAACACACATGAAATGACACTAGGGGGGGTCTATACGTGGTTTGTGGAAAGAACACACATGCAATGGCATTGGTTGATCCATATGTGGTTTGTGGAAAGAACACACATGCAATGACATTTGCTGATCCATATGTTGTTTGAGAAAATAATACACATGCAATTACTCTAGTGGATCCATGTGTCGTTTGTGGAAAGAACGCACATGCAATGACTCTGGTGTATCGATGTGTGGTTTGTGAAAAGAACACAAATGCAATGACTCTAGTGCTGGTTTTAGTATAAGAACACATATGCAATGACTCTAGTGGGTCCATATGTCGTTTGTGAAAAGAACACACATGCAATGCCATTGGTGGATCCATGTGGTTTGTGGAAAAGAACACACATGCAATGAAATTGGTGGATCCATATGTGGTTTGTGAAAAGAACACACATGCAATGACTCTGGTGGATCCTTATGTGGTTTGTGAAAAGAAGACACATGCAATGACACTAGTGGATCCATACGTGGTTTGTGGAAAGAACACACATGCAATGACATTGGTTGATCCATATGTGGTTTGTGAAAAGAACACACATGCAATGCCATTGGTTGATCCATGTGTGGTTTGTGAAAAGAACACACATGCAATGCCATTGGTTGATCCATATGTGGCTTGTGGAAAGAACACACATGCAATTACTTTAGTGGATACATATGTTGTTTGTGGAAAGAACACACATGCAATGAACAAGGGTGGATCCGTATGTGGTTCATGACAGGAACACACATGCAATTACATTTGTTGATCCACGTGTGGTTTGTGACAAAAACACACATGCAATGCCATTGGTTGATCCATATGGTTTGTGACAAGAACACACATGCAATGACATTGGTTGATCCAAGTGGTTTGCTGAAAGAACACACATGCAATGGCATTGGTTGATCCAAGCGCGGTTTGTGAAAATAACACACATGCAATGACTCTAGTGGATCCATATGTGGTTCATCAAAGGAACACACATGCAATGACTCTAGTGGATCCATAAGTGGTTTGTGGAAAAGAACACACATGCAATTACTCTAGTGGGTACATATGTGGTTTGTGGAAAGAACACACATGCAATGGCATTGGTTTATCCATGTGTGGTTTGTGGAAAGAACACACATGAAATGACATTGGTTGATCCATATGTGGTTTGTGAAAAGAACACACATGCAATGCCATTGGTTGATCCATGTTATTTGTCAAAAGAACACACATGCAATGAAATTGGTTGATCCATGTGATTTGTGGAAAGAACACACATGCAATGACTCTGGTGGATACATATGTGGTTCGTGAAAAGAACACACATGCAATGACTCTAGTGTTGGTTTTAGTATAAGAACACACATGCAATGACTCTAGTGGGTCCATATGTGGTTTGTGAAAAGAACACACATGCAATGACTCTACTGGATCCATATGTGGTTCATCGAAAGAACACACATGCAATGCAATTGGTTGACCCATATGTGGTTTGTGAAAGGAACACACATGCAATGTGTCTGGTGAGTCCATATGTTGTTTGTGAAAAAAACACACATGCAATGACATTTGTTTATCCATATGTGGTTTCTGGAAAGAACACACATGCAATGACAATGGTGGATCCGTATGTGTTTCATGGAAAGAACACACATGCAATTACATTGGTGAATCCATATGTGGTTTGTGAAAAGAACACACATGCAATGACATTAGTTGATCCATATGTGGTTTGTGAAAAGAACACACATGCAATTACTCTGGTGGATCCATGTGTGGTTTGTGGAAAGAACATACATGAATGACTCTGGTGGATCCATGTGTTGTTTGTGAAAAGAAGACACATGCTAATGACTCTAGTGCTGGTTTTAGTATAACAACAAACATGCAATGACTCTGGTGGGTCCATATGTGGTTTGTGGAAAAAACAGACATGCAATGACTCTGGCGGATCCATATGTGGTTTGTGGAAAGAACACACATGCAATGACATTGGTTGATCCATATGTGGGTTGTGAAAAGAACACACATGCAATGCCGTTGGTTGATCTATGTGTGGTTTGTGAAAAGAATACACATGTGATGCCATCGGTATATCCATGTGTGGTTAATGATAGGAAAACACATGCAATAGCATTGGTTGATCCATATGTGGTTTGTGAAAAGAACACACATGCAATGCCATTGGTTGATCCATGTGTGGTTTGTGAAAAGAATACACGTGGAATTACTCTAGTGGATACATATGTGGTTTTTGGAAAGAACACACATGCAATGAACACTGGTGGATCCATATGTGGTTCATGACAGGAACACACATGCAATGACATTGGTTGATCCATCTATGGTTTGTGACAAAAACTCACATGCAATGCCATTGGTTGATCCATGTGGTTTGTGACAAGAACGCACATGCAATTACTCTGGTGGATCCATGTGTGGTTTATGGAAAGAACACACATGCAATGACTCCGTGGATCCATATGTGGTTTGTGAAAGAACACAAATGCAATGACACTGGTGGATCCATGTGTGGTTTGTGAAAATAACACACTTGCAATGACCCTAGTGTTTGTTTTAGTATAAGAACGCACACGGAATGACTCTAGTGGGTCCATATGTGGTTTGTGAAAAGAACACACATGAAGTGACTCTAGTAGTTCCATGTGTGGTTTTTGGAAAGAACACACATGCAGTTACTCTGGTGGGTCTATACGTGGTTTGTGGAAAGAACACACATGCAATGGCATTGGTTGATCCATATGTGGTTTGTGGAAAGAACACACATGCAATGACATTTGCTGATCCATATGTTGTTTGAGAAAATAATACACATGCAATTACTCTAGTGGATCCATGTGTCGTTTGTGGAAAGAACGCACATGCAATGACTCTGGTGTATCGATGTGTGGTTTGTGAAAAGAACACAAATGCAATGACTCTAGTGCTGGTTTTAGTATAAGAACACATATGCAATGACTCTAGTGGGTCCATATGTGGTTTGTGAAAAGAACACACATGCAATGCCATTGGTGGATCCATGTGGTTTGTGGAAAAGAACACACATGCAATGAAATTGGTGGATCCATATGTGGTTTGTGAAAAGAACACACATGCAATGACTCTGGTGGATCCTTATGTGGTTTGTGAAAAGAAGACACATGCAATGACACTAGTGGATCCATACGTGGTTTGTGGAAAGAACACACATGCAATGACATTGGTTGATCCATATGTGGTTTGTGAAAAGAACACACATGCAATGCCATTGGTTGATCCATGTGTGGTTTGTGAAAAGAACACACATGCAATGCCATTGGTTGATCCATATGTGGCTTGTGGAAAGAACACACATGCAATTACTTTAGTGGATACATATGTTGTTTGTGGAAAGAACACACATGCAATGAACAAGGGTGGATCCGTATGTGGTTCATGACAGGAACACAGATGCAATTACATTTGTTGATCCACGTGTGGTTTGTGACAAAAACACACATGCAATGCCATTGGTTGATCCATATGGTTTGTGACAAGAA